>CM037785.1:37410865-37444983 GCA_021229015.1 Solen grandis
TCATCACTTGTTTAAAGAGAAATGTTTACTCTTCAACAGTCAAATCTGCCGTCCATCTTATGTCTACTCATCTTTATCCATCTACATCAATCTGATCTCCAGTCATCATTCGTTTAGATTGCAGATGTCTGCTCATCACGCATTTAGACTGAAATTTGGCCCGTCCCTCTTATATCCACTCATCACTCGTTTAAAATGAAATATGTATTCATCTACAGTCAAATGTCCCGTCCTTCTTATGTTCACTCATCATTCGTTCGGAGTGAAATATTTATCTATTATGTCCAGGAACATCTCTAGTTTGGGGTAGGGAGTTTACACATCTACTGTCAAATGTCCCGTCCTTCTTATGTTCACTCATCATTCGTTCGGAGTGAAATATTTATCTATTATGTCCAGGAACATCTCTAGTTTGGGGTAGGGAGTTTACACATCTACTGTCAAATGTCATTCTTATCCATCTACAGTCAAATGGCCCGTCATTCTTATGTCCACTCATCATTCATTCTACAGTAAAATGTTCATTCTTCTTATTTCCACTCATCACTTGTTTTGATTGTGGTGCTTACAAATCTACATTCAAATATCCCACGCTACTTATGCACTTTCGTCGCTCATTTGGGGTTAAGTGTTTTTCCGTCTACAATCGAATGTTCCGTACTTCTTGTGTCCACTCTTCACTTGTTTAGAAAGAAATGTTTACCCGTCTATACTCAAATTTCCCGTCCTTCTTATGTTCACTCCACGAATTTTAATCCCCACGAAAACGTGTCTCTTACAAAGAACTAATGTTTTCTAGAACATAAATCCACGAATAATTGTACCCACGAAATTCCCTTAGGTATAAAACCAAAGAAATTAAATGTCAACGAAAACTAATGGTTTTGCACAGTGTCAACAGCTTTACTGCTTATTCTACCAATAGAGCCAAGTGCTCTACCAACGTCAATCGCATTGTACCATTCACATTTCTATGATAGGCGTTTTGTTGTTATTATTATGCGATATTCTTTGATAACATACTTTGTGACATCCCCAAATGTATTGTGTTTTCCTAATTGACTAAAGAGAAAAAAACAGACGAAGATTGAGATTGACCGTGCTTGCGTCAGTAACAAAACATTTCCATAACAACAACACTTGCTTGAAACATTTGAAAATAATATAATTTTGGATCGCCTAACGATGACGCAATAACAAAACCTTATCCCTTATTATCTTTAATACCATCGTACTAACTAGGTTATTTAGAAGAATGGGATAATTTAACAACGTTTTATAATCAGAAAATAGAGTTTATTTTTACTGGTGACAATAATCATTGTCAACATAAATATATTTTAATGTGTCAGTTTATTTAGGAGAAACACTCCTATACGATCCATCTTGTCCAAAGTCATTTCTTGTTACATACGAAAGATATCTTCCAATAAATAAAACGGTCCGCCGCTCATTGTGTCTTTTTCTTTTATACAAAAACGGATTTTATTTTTAGCTCACCTGAGCACGTGTGCTCAGGATGAGCTTTTAGGATCGATGAATGTCCGTCGTCCGTCCGTCCGTCCGTCCGTCCGTCTGTCCGTCCGTCCGTCGTCCGTCGTCCACAATTTGTTCGTTTGCACTCTAGCATCTTCATTTTATGAGCAATTATCTTCAAACTTTAAAACAATGTTTATAACCATAAATTCTCGGCCAAGTTCGATTATGGCTGATATCGGAACATTAGGTCAGGAGTTATGCCCCTTTTAAAATTAAAAAAAGCCAGATTTCACATTGTTTGCACTCTAGCATCTTCATTTCATGAGCAATTATCTTCAAACTTCATATCAATGTTTATAACCATAAAATCACGGCCAAGTTCGATTATGGCTGATATCGTACCATTACGTCAGGAGTTATGCCCCTTTTAATATTAAAAAAATGCCATATTTCAAGTTGTTTACACTCTAGCATCTTCATCTTTTGAGCAATCCTCGTCAAACTTTATGGCAATGCTTATGACCATAAGGTCTCGATTGAGTTCGATTATGGCTGAGATTCATCAATTAGGTCAGGAGTTATGCCCCTTTTAATATTCAAAAAATGCCATATTTCACTTTGTTTACACTCTAGCATCTTCATGTTTACACTCTAGCATCTTCATCTTTCAAGCAATCATCTTCAAACTTTATGGCAATGCTTATGACCATAATGTCTCGATTGTGTTTGATTATGACTGAGATCAGTTGCTTAGGTCAGGAGTTAAGCACCTTTTAATATAAAAAATGCCAGATTTCACGTTGTATACACTCTAGCATCTTCATCTTTTGAGCAATCATCTTCAAACTTTATTACAATGTTTATGACCATAAGGTCTCGATTGAGTTCGATTAATGCTGAGATCCGTCAATTAGTTCAGAAGTTATGCCACTTTTAATATTCAAAAAATGCCAGAAATCACTTTGTTTACACTCTAGCATCTTCATCTTTTGAGCAATCATCTTCAAACTTTATGACAATGCTTATGACCATAAGGTCTCGATTGAGTTCGATTATGGCTTAGATCCGTCAATTAGGTCAGGAGTTATGCCCCTTTTAATATAAAAAAAGCCATATTTCACGTTGTTTGCACTCTAGCATCTTCCTTTTTTTAGCAATCATCTTCAAACTTTATGACATTGTTAATGACCATAATGTCTCGATTGAGTTCAATTGTGACTGAGATGGGTCATTTAGGTCAGGAGTTATGTCCCTTTTAATACAAAAAATGCAAGATTTCACTTTGTTTATTCTCTACCAACTTCATTTTTTTAACAATCATTTTTAAACTTTAAGACAATGTTTATGCCCATAATCTCACAATCGGGTTCAATTATAACTGATATTGACTTGTAAATTTAGGAGTTATGCCCATTTCACCATAAAAAAAGCCAGATTTCACTTTTACACTCAAGCATCTTTATTTCTTAAGCAATCATCTTTCTCAGGTGAGCGACCAAGGGCCAATTTGGCCCTCTTGTTTCAGATCTTATGTGAGACCATCATTAGTGTCACTATTTGTAAACGGACTTATGAGAGTGAATATTAAAAAAAATAGCATCTCAATTTTATGCCACGCCAGTACCCGACCAGATGTCCCTGCACGCCTGGATAGTTGTAGGTAGATTTTTTTTTATCTAATTTACGTCGATCAGTGAACAAATTTTCACAACTTATACAAATCTCTCTCGACGGTTCCTTGGTTTGACAAGACCAAATAAAATCCTTGCCCCTAATGGATCTAACCCACAACTGACTCGTATCCGGGATCATGCACATTATCACTGGACCACGGCACCAAACCGAGTTTGTATTTCGCTCACCTTCGTTTGTTTTAGTTCGGGTTGCACTGAAAAAAACACCGGTTGCGCTTGAAATCACCGGAAACAATGCGCTTAGAGACTGTCAGTAAAATTTACATGATGAAATAGCTATAATTGTAATTTTAATTTCAGCGTTTTAGCAGGGATGAAAAGGATAGAGGGAAAGGTCATATAACACCAAAAACTACACACGTTCTGCTACAACTCTAGTTACTAGTTATATGTCAGCTGAACTCGCTGTTTGTTTCATTATAACCTCGCTGGAAGTCTCTCTGTGCTTTGAGGGCTTTGATTTGTTTCATGATAATCCGGAGTGAGGTTCAATTCATGCATACCTCTGGATTCAGTGACCTTATTGTAGTAATAGTGAACCTGACATACGCAATTGCATTACATTGCTAATGAGCGCGGAGTGATATAATGCAGTGAAAACGGCTGCAGTGATTGTACAATTCAACAACGGCTGCTTGTGATTTACAGGTACATAAGAGTGGCTACCACCAGTCTAAAAATTGCAAGAAAATGTTTACCTGTTAAACTCTTGTAGTATCATTACTTTGATATGATGATAGGCATTTTGTCCGTTTTACGTGATTATTCAACTGATCAATTACTTACTTCCGGTTGCGTTTCTAGCTATTTTCGGTTGCGTGACAATGTCAACGCGTTGTGACCAAGCTCGCGAATTATTCTTTAATCAACAGAAGTGAACTAATTTAATGGCTGAGCGAAGGTAAAATTAATCTGCGTAATGAATAGCTGAGGAATAGAGATGGGATTATTTAAGTGTTTAAAATATAAAGATGTGGAAAAGAGGATTGAATATCTGTAGTAATGATTATCAATGAGTTTTAGATAGTCCAAACAAGTTTTTCATTCAACCGTTTATGTTGGAATAATTGCATATGACACTATTTAGGGTGTTGTTATTGCTTTCGTGTTGTTTTGTATGATTTAGAGATGCTCAAAAAGTTCAAAGAAAGAAAACTTATCTTCACTTACATGGCACGTGCATCCTTTTTCTTGCTAATTTGGGTTAAGCGACAAGATGTTGTTTAATCGCTTAGAGTAATCAACTCATGACGTCAAATGAATATCTTTTCTATTTTTACATAAATGACAATATGCCTTCACTTTTGCAACTTATTAATTTTCTTCATCATCTCCAAAAAGATCTTTATCATAGAAATCAGCAAGATGTAGTTATATAGATGTGCAAAGATGTATTATAATGGTGTATATGACTGATCAAGCAAGATGTTTATTTCTATTTTGTTTTAGCTCGACTATTCGAAGAATAGAATTCGACTATTCGAAGAATAGAATGAGCTATTGTAGTCACCCCTGCGTCGGCGTCCGCGTCAGTGACTGCGTCCCAAGAAATGTTAAGGTTTGGTTTAACATTTCCATTACATGTACCTCTACTATTACTCAATGGTTGTCCCGCAAACTTCAAATATGAGTTTGCCATCAACAGGCCAACCAGTACAAACAGGAGCCGTAACTCTTCCAAATATTTTTTTCTTATCTATGGCCCTTTTTTGGACTAAAAAAAGTAAATGTTTTGTTTAACATTGCTTTTATCTCCACTGTCCCTCAAACTTCACACATGCCTTGATCATCATAAGACCAACCAGAAGAAACAGGTAAAGTAATTCTTCCAAATATTTTTGAAAATTTATGGCCTTTTTTTGGACTTAAAAAAGTAAAAAGGTAATCGTTTTGAGTTGTTTTTCATTCTTAGTTATATCTCGTGGCCGCTACGAGATAGTGCTATTTGTTGCTTTTGTTGTTTTTTGTTTTGTGTTGTTGTTGTTGTTGTTGTTGTTTTTTCTTAGTTATTAACTCGTGGCCACGAGTTAGCAAGATTTGTTTTTCGTGTTTTTTTTCTTAGTTACTATCTCGTGGCCACGAGATAATAAAAAAGAATAACACCATGTCACCTTGTGCTTCCGTAATATTACCCTAATTGTGAACTAAAATAAAATGGTCATAAAATTAACATGCACGTAGTCGCACTCACACATATAGTCATATTTATCGTATTTTTATACGCCCGTACAAATTTTGTACGGACGTATTGTGTTTTCACCCATGGCTGGCGGGCGGCGTCCTGTGAAGTGTCCGGATTCCTTTTCAAGTAGTTTTGATCCAATCCTCTTCAAACTTGCTAACAATGTGTATGGGCATAATATCTCGGCCAAGTTCGATTACCAGCCAAATCACCCCAGGCACACCAGGATTATGGCCCTTGATTTGTTGAAAATATATATATAATAGAGGTGTCCAGTGAAATGTCCGGACTCCTATTCAAACTTTTTTGATCCGATCCTCTTCAAACTTGCTCACAATGTGTATGGGCATAATATATAGGCCAAGTTTGATTAGCAGCCAATTCGCCCCGGCACTCCAGGATTATGGCCCTTGATTTGTTGAAAATATACTCAGTTACCAGTGTCCTGACTCCTATTCAAACAGTTTTCTTCCGATCCTCTTCAAACTTGCTGACAATGTATATTGGCATAATATCTCGATTATTGCTTCTTCCCTTTGATCATGGTGCATTTTAGGACAGCACATATTACGGGCGTATTATGTTTCGACTCGCGGGAGCTCTTGTTTTCTTTTATTTCTACTTTACGTTAAGCTTATTTTATTTATCTCAATAATGACATAATAAATGGGGGGCACATATCGCCTATCAAGACCTTCTGTTTTTAACTATATATTTTTAAATGCAATTAGGTTGTCTTTCAATAACATACCGAGCACAGCTATGTATATAATTCTAAAAATATCATAAGACAGGAAAAATAAGAGAGAGCAAAGATAACGTCAGGCAGAAAGCATAAAAGATATTGCGGGCAGCAGTATGTCACGATGAAAAAATAGTAAAATACATATATTTATTTTCAAATACTATTGGTTCATTCCACGAACCATATGACAATTGGTCAAGTAGAGAATCGAAAGAGAACATTAACTTATAAACAGAGGGCAGCTTAGTAAGTAATGACCAGTGACGCAGACAACTAGAAACAGTTATTCTCGGATTCCCTTGCGTAAAGTCGTCTGGATAAGTTGTTAATATCCTTGTCCAAGATAATTATGTCTTGTCGTTTACAAACCAGAGGGAAGAGTAGACCAGATCATAGAAATCGTCATGTTTGTATGCCGCGTGCCGTACCAAAGCACGATTAGTGCATGGAAAGAACAAAATAATTATAGGCAACAGAGTGATATGGTTCTGATAATTACACTTATCTGATGTTGAATACATCTGTTTAAAATAACAAAATGTTGAATTATGATGCGTTAATGTCTTGAGAAAACATTTTTTTTTCTTTTTCTTATTTAATCAATAGTGTTCAAGATAGTATGGCATTTGACATAATGACTTCATCATTTATGAAGGATGACACGACAAATGGCAAATTGACTCTCCCAGTGAACATGACGGTATAATCGCTAAGCTGGTATAATACAATCATTCATGTTGAGAAGGCTGGTATGGTCAAGTTGGTATCATAAATCAACGTTCTATAGGGACTTTCACCACTAGAACCGTATCTTTGGTAATTTAAATAATAACCATCACTTGAACATCAATAAGTACAATGGAGTAATTTAGTAACTGTTACCCTGTCGTTTAAAATAAAATGAGTAACCAGCATAGATATTGATTAGAAATTACCAGAGTTTAATGCACAGTTATGACACATACAGCTATTATTTCCACAAACTCTGCAAATTATTTAATAAAAACCTTATATATATAACGTGTTAAATCTGATTCCGTGAGTTTTAACATTTCATATTAAATAATGTTGCTGGTTACAGGTAAAAGGTTACAGAATTAATTAAGCATTTCAGATTTTAATTGGGTTTTTCGAAGGAGTTTAATTTTCTTTGATATTGATATGGAAAAATTGGAATCGGCATGAAAAACGTTGAAATTCACATGAAACAAGGTAAAATGACATGAGCAAAGGTAAAAGGGACAAACCGGAAAAAAATAAAATGATAAAAGTAAAGCACAAACACTTAAGGAGTTAAATACGTCGACAGACTGGTCAATAGTTCTGTTTAAGCTTCTCCGGTTTATATAAAGCGATGAGAGGCAATGAACATGCCCAATCTTTTGATCATCGTCACACGCGCCATCTCCACGCACTTAATACTCCCTTTGTACGAGAAAGGACACAGATAAGCAAATTAAAGTTTAATCATGCATAAAATTTAAACTGAACAAATTTACACTTACTTACCCGCTATTACACGGAATAATTTATTACCGGGGCATATGATCTTGTCATTAATTGGTATAAAACAAAAAAGACAATGATCCAAATGTGTACCAGTACAGATACGTAAATAGATTTACACTATATATGTGCTCTTGAATACATATCGTCAAATACCCACGTCCGATAATATGTAGTGAAACGGAATAAATCAGCCGGGGAGTGTACAGTATAGAAATTCATTTTATCAACCAATTATTCGTTTGATATACACGCACGGGATGGTCAAATATCTGATAACCCTGTCTAATCCAAGATATATTTCCATTGCTGGAACGTATCAAATTGTTTTATAGTGCGCTTGTCTTGGTTTCTTTCTTTATCTATTTAATAATTTAGCTGGTTGTTTTGTTGTTGTTTTTTTGTTGTTGTTTTTTTGTGTGTTGTTTTTTTCCTAATCATTTTAATAGTATTTATTTCTGTTCGTTAATTATGTTGTTATGTTTTCTTTGAATTACCCGTCCTACGGCATACGCATAATATCCTTTGCGACATAGTAGAGCATATCGTGACACATTAATCAACACGTGCTCATAGATCTGTAAGGTCTTAACGTGCAAACCCGTTTATATCTTCCAGCCCGTATCTAATTCCCGTATTGAAAATTGAAGAGTTTGTTTAATGCATTTCCACCATTTATTCAACTAGACCCTCGGTCCTCTGATACAGCGTACATCAAAATATGAGTATGTCTCACATAATCAAAAGTATTTTTCGACTAGACCTCAGAACTCAGAACCTACGCCGTTAAAAATGATTGCGACCATTAAAAAAAAAAAAAGCAAAATCTATACTGCCTTACGTTTATTCTTTTATTGGCTATCGCTATACTTTTTGTATCCAATGAAATGGTATGAACATCTAGCGGAACATAAAATAGCTTGTGTCACCTTATCATCTAATGCCAACAGTCAAGTTCACATCAACACATATTTCACTTGTTAGCTCGCCTGAGCACAACGTGCTCATGGTGAACTATCGTGATCGCCTTTTGTCCGGCGTCCGTCGTCCGTCCGTGCGTCCGGCGTCAACAATTTCTTTAAACGACATCTCCTCCTAAACCACTTGGCCAAATTTGATGAAAATTGCCTGTGATGTTCCATGCATGAAGCTCTTTCAAAGTTGTTCAAATGGTTCCGATCTGTTGAATATCTAGTACACATGAGCTAGAAATAGATTTTTAAAGCGAAATCTCTAAAACCGTAAGGCCTAGAGCTTAGATATTTGGTGTGTGGCTTTGTCTTATGAACCTTTACCACCCGGGGAAAATTAAAAAGCAGAAAATCTTCTTGTCAGAAACCACAAAGCCTAGAGTTTAAATATTTGATGTGTAGCAGTGTTTAGTAGACATTTACCAAGTTTGTTCAAATCATGACCCTTGGGTCAAAATTGGCCCCGTCCAAGGGAAAAATCTTGTCAGACCAAGGCCTTTTTTTTTGGCCAATTTTTCAAATCATGACCATTTGGTCAAAACTGGCCCTGTCCCAGGGGTCACTTGAATTTACATAGGCTTATATAAGAAAATCTAGAATAATGTTCTTGTCATAAACCACAAGGCCTGGAGTTTAGATATTGGTGTGTAACATGGCCTTATACACATCTACCAAGATTGTTCAAATCATGAGCTTGGAGTCAAAAATGGCCACGCCCTGGGGTCACTTTCTTATACATAGGCATATATGGGAAAATCTAGAAAAATCTTCTTGTCATAAACTACAAGGCATTGAGTTTAGATATTTGGTAAGTGACATGGCCTTATAGGCATATACCATAAGTTTGATCAAATCATGACCCTTGGGTCAAAATTGGCCCCGCCTCAGGGGTCACTTGATTTTACATAGACATAAATAGGAAAACTAGAAAAAAAATCTTGTCAGAAATTAAAAGGCCTAGAGTTTAAATATTTGTTTTGTAGCAGGTATACCTGTACCAAGTTTGTTCACATCACGACCTTGGGGTCAAAATTGGCCCGCCTCAGGGGTCACTTTATTTAACATAGGCTTATATATGAAAGTCTAGTAAAATCTTCTTGTCAGAACCTTAGATATTTTGTGTGTACCGTGACCATATAGGCATCTACCAATTTTGTTCAAATCATGGCCCTGGGGTCAAATTTGGCCCTTCCCCCAAGGGTCACTTGATTTTACATAGGGTTAAATAGAAAAGTCTTTAAAAGATCTTATCATTGATTTAGATATTTGATATGTAAAATGGCTTTGTGAACCTGAACCAAGTTTTCAAATCATGGCTCTTCGGTATACATTGTTCCCACCCTAGGAGTCACTTGATTTTATAGCTATGACTATCAGAATTTGGACCACGGGTACAGTTTTTGTGTGGGATTACGAATATTTTGCTGTACTTCTGCATGGATTTTGTATTCAGTTTGACTGTTTTATTGGCAATGAAGGCAATATTTTTCAGGTGAGCGATTCAGGGCCATCTTGTCCCTTTTGTTAATAACTATATCGACTATAATCCAAGGGATGCAAACGTTCGAAAATAAAAAAGAAGACATTGACAATACTTGTCAGATACTGAAGAACGGAAGAGTGCTCATTTGACAACGTCAACCCAGAATTGTTTTCCGGGCCGTGTGTGGTCGAGTCCCACAAACGCACGATTTTTATGCCCCCGGATCGATAGATCGGGGCATATTGTTTTGGTCCGTCTGTTTGTTTGTCTGTTTGTTTGTTTGTTTGTTTTTTGTCTGTTTGTTTGTCACAAACATTGACCTTTATTATAACACGAAAGTCCTTCCTCCTACAGCCTCGAAACTTCACAAGTGCATGCACCTTGATGATCTCTACCCGACAAGTGACATTGACCTTCAAATGACCCTGACCGCCAAGGTCTAAGCACACACCCCATCAGGTTATGTTGTTTTTGTTGTTTTATTATATATTACCTCTCTGACGTCCGTATAGGACTTAAATGAAATACTGTCGTATAACATCACTATTTCAACTCAGAATGACAGTTTGCATCAATTTCTGTATTTATTTAGCAATATTAAGTTATGCTAAGAAAAAGAAAATACTGCTTAATAATTGTTCTGTTGTTCTATTTCAGAATCCTAGAAACAATGTTTACATAAATCCTATTATTACTTGTACTGATATGAACAAGTATGTTTACAATATACTGTCAAAAAACACTGAAATACCTATCAGTAAAAAGTAAATGGATTGAAAAATCAAGCAAATCGAATATAAACTGGGAAGCTATTAACACTTACACTTTTAAATGTACTAATGATACTTATATTCAGTGGTTGCAAACAAGAATATTACATAGAATACTAGATACTAATTCTCATCTTTATGAAATGAAAATAAAATAAAATAATTTATGTACTTTTTGTAAAAGTAAAGAAGAAACAATGATCCATCTTTTTTGGGAATGTGCAAAAACTAAACCCATAATAGAATATTTGATTGATAAAATAAAAGAATGTGAACCATCAATAAACATTGACAAATCATTTGTGATATTAGGATCTGGAGAAACAGACAACAAATATGATTTAGTGTTTCTACAAATGAAAAAATATTTACTTAAGCAAGATGAAAAATGTAATACCAACCATATATGGTCTTAAACAAAGCTTCAAACTAGCAATCGACATTTTTAAAAATACTAAATAGTTTATAGTTTATTTCAGAATACATGTAGGCCATAGGCCCCTGAGTACACAGAATTAACAAAACCATCATATAAACAAACTCTCTCTCTCCCTCCCTCCAAACTCTCTCTCTCTCTCTCCCTCCCTCCAAATTCTCTCTCTCTCTCTCTCCCTCCAAACCCTCTCTCTCTCTCTCTCTCTCTCAGGCACGCGCGTACACACACACACACACAATATTCAAAAACAGTCAATAGGTAGTTCATTTATAATGAAATAAATATATATATTTTAAACATAGTATGATCATTTACAGCGTAAGGAGTGATATATATATTTTTATACCGAAGCAGAAAATACAAGATGGACAATTGTAAGCTCAGTTTTAATGTAATCATGTCCATTGGATATAATGTAGTATACAATACAGTCAGTGATCTATGTCGCAAATATATCATACTAAAAAAAAGAAAAAAGAATGAAACATTCAAAAGGTTCTATAGGTAGAAACTATAAAGTATTGCTATTAACAAAAAACAGTTATGTCTATGATATATCTTTGAAGGGAGACATGTATTTTTACTCTTTTATTTCCAACATGAATAATTTGCAGTGAATAAAATATGCATAGTTATTAAAAATTATTATTATAATATGTTGTTAGAAAAAGGTTAGTTACTGCTTAGAAAGTGATGTCATGTTATTACTTGTGTATGTATAATCAAGGTTGTCGTCACTACTAAAGATAAATTTAATTAACTATTCGTGTTGTTTTTCTTTTCTTTTTTTTTATATTTGCTCATATTCTGTTTATATATGCTATATATAACAAAACTTGAGTTAATAAACAACTATATGCATAAATATTTATTGTAAGGTAGTCAGTGGGATGGATCCCCGACCCACTGCTACCTATGTGACGGGGACAATAAAATGTTAAACTCCGCAAAAAAAAAAAAAAAAAAAAAAGAATCCGATAACATAAAAAAAAAATCTGTATTTACACACCTGTCACCATGGAAGTGACAGTTGGTCATTGTAACGATAACACCACATTGTCAACAGTGTTAGATCACCCTTTGTATTGATTCATGAATGATTAACATGTTCGTGTATACGCATGTCATTCACAGATTTCTTGGATTAGCTATAAATTTTCATTCACTGGGATTGAATACAGACATACTTCAGTAGCAGAAACCGATATATTTGGATCTCAATTAATTAATACCATGACGTCATTGTGTTATCATTGGTCAGTGACGCAACATGGCGTGTTGTTTTGATTGTACGGTACAGTACTTATACGATACAGGATGAACAACAAAGATAATCGGCAACGGTGGAGTTATCACAATGTGAATATATACACTAAATTATCATATAAAAGCGATTTTATTTGACATTATTGTTGACAAGCACACAATGTAGTAATCGTTCTATACTAGACAATTTAATAGTACATCTAAGTGTTTATTTCCTCTTTTTTTTCGTTTTATCTCTACTATTATTAATATTAAATGAATTAATGTTAGTTTATAAATCCACCTTCTATTTCTAATAAACATGAACTTTTAAAAATATTGGAACATTAGGCGATGGAAAGTTTAGTATCATTACATTTTATGCCATAATATTTGCAATTTTATTTTGATCACAAACATGATTTAAAATTTATATAAAAATGAATAACACACTTTTTCGTTTTGATCTTAAATTAATATTGTAATGCCGAAGATTTCTAATTCGATTGTATATTTCCCTTTTTACGGCCTTCTGAAATTTGAACTATCTGGTAAACTTTCATCTCTTACATAGCTTAAATATAATAAACAGAACAACTGTTATGTTTCTACTTCATGTCCAGGTGGCCAAGTGATTAGAGAGTCCGCCCCCGACTCGAGAAGTCAAGAGTACGATTCCCGTCCGCGGTAAATCAAGGTCGCTAAAATGGTACTGGACAATTTATATTTGTAAGGCAAGCAACAAAATCCAACTAGATAGACTTACAGGAACTTAAGGTCTTTAAAAAAATGCCTCATGTGTACTTGAAATGTTAGTCCCTCCTTTAGACTCATATTCTCTTTGGTAATATGGTGCAAGTAGGACATAAAACAGGGCTGTGAATCAGAACTGCGTCGTACCATTCATTTTGTTTACAAAAGCTGCCATCTTGAAAAGCAAAAGGTATATTTTTGTTCATTACTGTTTCTGTAGAAAGTGTATGATAACGAGATACATATATGAACACACTCCTAATTGCTGTATACAGCGTTTTCACCCTCAAACTGTATTAAGTTTTGTGTTTTGCAATATTACCAAAAAAGTTACCAAATACAGATTCACTTCATGAGAAAAAATCACATTTGAAGCAGATTTTTTTTAAACTGAACAATGATTTTTACACAATGGTACTTAAGACGTAGTTGTATTTAAATATTGTAAGACGAAGTTGTCTTTTTATTATAACATTTTCAAAGTTTTTTTCCAAGGTATTGCACTTTTAAAGTCTTGATACATTAGAAATAATTAGCTATTAGATTTAGAAAATACAGAAAGTGCCATGGCAGTGATTTATTAAAATATGTTATGAAAATATTTACAAAAATGTATGTGTAAGAAGTATTTTGTAATGTAGCTATAAACAATTACGTTAGGTCTATTTTATAGCTCGAAAACAACAGGTAGAGAATTATCTAAAAAAAATAAAGACAAATGAAACTTCAGTTACTCTTGGAGATTTTAACATTAGTTTAGGGAATCACTCTTTTAGATTTGTATTAATGTCTTTATTTTCTAATTCTTTAGTTAATGTGATAAACTGTCCCACAAAAGTAAATGCATTACGATGATTGTACCAGATACTATTAATGCATTACTTGACCCGATGATTATACCAGATGGCATTTATGTTCTACTTGACCCGATGATTATACCAGATGGCATTAATGCATTACTTGACCCCATGATTATACCAGATGGCATTTGTGCTCTACTTGACCCCATGATTATACCAGATGGCATTAATGCATTACTTGACCCCATGATTATACCAGATGGCATTTGTGCTCTACTTGACCCCATGATTATACCAGATGGCATTAATGCATTACTTGACCCCATGATTATATCAGATGCTATCAATGCAATACTTGACCCATGATTATACCAGATGGCATTTATGCATTACTTGACCCATGATTATACCAGATGGCATTAATGCATTACTTGACCCATGATTATACCAGATGGCATTTGCTTACTGTTATTTTATTTTCCTAATGAAATAGGTGGTGATCATAAAAGGCGATTTTTGCTGTTATAAAGAAATTGTCATTGTAAGAATAGAGACATAGAAGGATTATGCACTTTTGTTTTCAAGACTACTGCTGTTATAAAGAGTATGTTGTTATAATGAATGCCGTTATAAAGAGTATGTTGTTATAATGAATGCCGTTGTAAAGAGGTTATACTGTACCTTATCAGATTAATGTATCTTACATTCGACCAATATTAGAATATTCATCTATCGTGTGGGAACGTGGGTTCTCTCTTCAACTGTCCTATTCTCTTGAACTTTCAAATCATGATGCTGCTGGTAAAGTGACTAGCCAAATATGTTTCTATAACTAAATTTTGTAAAGAATGGGGGTAGATATCATTATCAGCATAAAGATATGTTCATAAAAAGTGTTTCTCGCATAATGTCGATAACAAATTAGTCCATCTTATATTCAAAATTTGATTCCACCTATTATTGGCATCGTTCATTCCTTCATATCCAGACGTCGCGGTTCATTGTATGCAACATAGTCTGACCGAAATACAAGCATTTCATTGGACAATAAAGTAGCACAAACTGTCGACCGCACCTCCAGACTGTTCATCTGTCGTCGATCCCTGCGTGACATAATGTGTGAAGGCCAAAGTAATAGGTGCAGTCTAGAGTCATAAATAGAAAGTGTCAATGAAAAAAAACGATACCTCACAAGCAAGTATGACAGGTTACTGCTAAAGTGCATGTTAAAGGTTTCTACTCGAATTATCGTTAAACCATTCATAAATAATGTCAGTGTTAATATAACTCCTTGTAATTCAGTCTCTGGAGATAGAAGTGAGTATTCTATCGAGGGGGTATTTTGAGTATTCCTGGCTCTTTGCCTCATAAACCTTGACTAATCCAATTTAACAACGATGACTATAGAATACTAATAAGATATTTATTGCAGACTTTACGATAATTTGTATCCAGACATAGAACTATAAGAGGGAAACTAACCTGAAGCGCAGCTATAAAAAAGTAATGAACCCATGTCTAAGATATCACCAGTCTACGCATTAATCCCATGGCAAGAAAATGAACTGGGTGTCAAGGTAGCATGATGATTTAAGGACGTTTTATGACTAAGGCGACCCCCGGTTTCTATCCTTCATCAATCAAACCGTTGTATGTGAAAGGGTGGTGGGTGGCACGTCTGAATCCCTTCTGGGTATTCCGGGGGGGGGGGGGGGGTTAGGGGGGTATTCCGGGTTTTTTTGGGTTTTTTTTTTTTTGGGGGGGGGTTTGCTTTGTTTTGTTTTTTTGCGGTGGTGGTGGTGGTCACGTGGACGCTTTCATTCCAGACATTGAATAGATATTGCTAAGATATTTAAGAAATCTATGGAAAGACAACCACACACGCTGATCTTGTATATTTTATATATTTTTATATATGCATACTTCTATTTTAAATATACAATCCATGGACACTAATTGTTACAGTTGTGTTTAGATCATCTGATTGTATGTTATGAGATTTAGTTATCTCTTTACATTTACCTTGTTTGAAATCCAAACGTTTGACCACATCAATATGAATCTTAACAGTTCATTCGTGAAATTCTTCTTCTTCTCGTTCGCCAAATCAAAGCGTTGTTACATGCAAGATGTTGTGATTTGTTAGAGAGTGCTAATTGGTCCAGCACCTCTATGTTTTCTTTCGGGGTTACCACTCCCTTAGCCCCTGGCCAAAATACCTACCCTGGAAGCACAGGGGGTATTTACCCATAACAGGGGGTCCAGTTATGGGCATCAAGGCATATCCAAACGTGGATGGGCATTGCATGCCACATGTCTAGGTCAGCTTGATGCCGCAAGGTGATCTATTTCCGTGCGTCGCTACGTGGACACACTCCATGGGACTTGTCGACGGAGAGATACGTTATGTACTGGTATGGAAGGCTTACGCACTCGGCTTCCTTTACACTTAATACAAGGCTGAAAGCACACAACACAATCACTCCACACTTGACGCATCTAAACCTTACAACACATCTCCGTAAAATTGTGTGAACAATATAATTGTTTAATATAGTGCTAGTGGTTCAGCTTTATATATGTGTGTGTGTGTGTGTGTGTGTGTGTGTGTGTAGCGTTTTAGCTCGTACATTTTCTTATTCTATTTTCATTCATCAGGATATACGAGTACTAATGATCATAACATAAATATGACTAAACTAAGATACAAGTATTTCTATACTTCGAGCGCAGCAAAACTGTTTTATAGCGGCTTTACTTTTATATAGGTATGAATTTGTGTACTTGAGGTCAAATCAACTTGGTGTTGCTAAGTATATGACTGAAATACTGCAAACATCGACAGTAAACAACACCATAAAACAATGCTCAACTCACCCGTTGTATTTCGTCTGTGATAACAAAGCACTGGCTTGAATGATGCTGTTTTGGGAAATTAGGATGCTTGGAAAATGGAAAATGACCTGCAGTCCAATATTGTGCTCCTATCCTTTCGGAAACTACGGATAATTTGTTGATTCAATAACGCCGATTATCAGAATTTGTTGGCGCACAATCCCACGAAAATCAGATAGTTAGGCTCAATGAGAAATGAGTGTATCATTTCTTGGTGTTTCGTGCAGTGTGACCATACCATGTGGTATATGACGTCATTTTATGCTAACGGGAAAAGCATATTTTGCATCGATTCAGAGGGGAAAGCTGCTGTACGTATTTGAATTCATTATCAACTTTAATGGTATATAGCACATGCGAAGCGGAAAATTGTACCCAACACATATGTCACGATGATTCTTTTGTCAGATGTATAGATTTTACTAACATTCGGGAGTTCGTTAACACGTAAAGCATCGCTAATAATGTTTTCCCGAATGTTAGGAAACACTTTTCATCTGATAAAATAATCATTAGGACTTTTTTGTAGTGCATAATTTTCCGCGTCGCATGCACTATATCCCATTAAAATTGGTGAAGAAGTAACTTACTTATAGCAGTTTTCTTATCATTACAATTAGAGTGTGAAAAGCAGCAGTATCCGAGAATAGCCGATATCCGGAAATACCCGACACCGTGTGGTTAGAGCGTCCGCCCTATCACCTCGAAGGCATCAGTTTGACATATTGCTGGGACGTACTGGTCAAAGTAAAAACAAGAAAACATTTGACGTAAGCGTAAAAAATAGTAGGGTCGTAGGACTATTGTGTTGACGTGATAATATCCGTTTGATGCTCTACTGGTACTTGCTAATAAAATGGGAACCAGTATGTTAAAGAACTGCATTTTGAGATCGTCCCTCGTGTTCGTTCCTATTGGTTTTTGTTCAGGCTGGTGAAGGTGATTGCATAATTACAATAGCATTAAATCGAAGACCTAATTTTCTAGAAAGTAACAAATAATAGGAAAAATTTGAATAACAATGTGGTGTAATCTGTTTTACAACCTGTGTTCCCAAAGCCATTAGTGCGAAAACGGAAAGAATTTGTGTCAGTACAGTATAGCACCCAGCAGATAAAACATAAAAAAGTTAAACTTAATTTAAAATATCGGAAAACATATGACACCTGTCATGATTATAATCAAAGATCATTTCAAGAGAAGACGAGTGATATACTTGTATCTATATATTTATTTTCATTTACAAAATTACATCATTTAAAGACAGGCACGGAGAGAAGCGTAACACTGTTCACCAATTAAAAACCGTATCAGGAACCGTGTCGGTTCTAAGGTATTGGTATAGCATCATGCCCGGTCCTCAGCGAAAAGCTATGATAGTTTAAGTTGTGAATGGTTCCGTGTCAGTATAATGTGACAATGATAGGGTATCATACCACTTTTCCGCATTTGTGGTAACCTTAAAACCTGAGTGAGATGTTTGAGTCCTGGCAGAGTCACTTTGATTCTTCATGTGAGGAATCCTTCCAGCTGGTATGCTGTAAGTTGCAGGTCCTACAATTGTGCCTCAGTGCACCCGGGGCCCTTCCCCACCTGTAATTAGAATCACATGACGAAAACTCCAACATAGGTGTCAACTACATGTAGTGAGATTTACATACAAACAACATGACTGATGTGTTTATGAAACGTATGTTTCTTTTGCAATCACGCTTTTGACCTTATACCTATTATACTTTTTGGACAACTTTTATTTTCTAGATGCTGATATCCCCCAGGTATTCTAACCCACTAAGCTGCTGAATAGGATTCTGCCATCTTCGTTAAAAGGTCAATAGTTCATCTCGTTCACTCAATTTGTCTTGGAATTAGTTGATTTCCCTTTAGAATAATAAGGTATATTAGTTTTAATTCTATCAACCTAGAACCCTCTAGTACCGTTTTATATGTACTTGTATTAACAAATCAAATGACCAGTATTTCTTTGAATAAATAACCCTTGACCACAACACTCTTTTATTTCCTATTTTTATTTCTCCAAGAAATACACGTCTCTATTCGTAGGTTTTCTACGGAAGCACAGAGGGGACATGGTGAATTTCTTAGTTATTATCTCGTGGCCACGCTGTGCAAGTGCAAGCTTTTCAAAACATAACAAGTACGTATTTATATATATATTTCCTTTTTCGTCGAATTGTAGTCATGTCTTTTAAACTAATTCCTCTCCTCTCGACGGTTCCTGTGCTGGTCCAGTATTTTGCGCCTGGGAAAGCCATGACAGAGTTTTGCCTCAACGGGGTTCGAACCCAAGACAACTGATTCCATAGTCGCGAACGTTACATGTTGACTTATAATCTGTGAAGCTTTTGATAATGGAAGATGAGTCCATTTCAACGCAATAGTGGGGTAATGAAGCCTAAATAGGCCATAACAGACTAAATTAATGATGTTTTCGATCGTGTATATATTTATAAAGTTTGCATCTAAGAGAAGTGTTTGATGAAACGGCTATGTTTTTATTAAGGAAACTAATTCAGTCAAGATACTTTATTAAAATGGTGCTATTTTCCCCTAGGTATAGGCATTTTCACCAAAAGAAAATAAATGTAGTTCAAGTATTCATTTGGTCTTATCTTGCGCCATCATGCGTAAGTTTGTCAAAAGTGAGGTTGCAAACTGATATGACGCATATTGCCAATCCCGGATGCAAACAAAATTCTGTCTGACTTCTATAAAAAAATAGGCACTTCTGTCTGACTTCTATAAAAAATAGGCACTTACTTTTCTCAAAATTAAGCCCCTGAAGATTTGAATATATATCCAAAAATACCATTAAAATCTTTATATTGAAAACGAAATTGGATGCTGATATTTTAGGGTTTCTGACACATGTGTTTTTGTAATATATGGAGTTTGAAATAGTGCCTTCTACAGTAGATTTGATTCCTTGTAAAACACTGCCCTGAGTCATTAGCTTGTAGAGGAATTTCCTTGTAAATCCAATAAAATATCGTTGGGATTCAAGGAGATTAAAGACTAGACTTTTCCCATAGTTTTATATTTAGGGGTACCCACGGGAATGTGTGTCCGTTAATGTTTGATTGTCATATTTTTAAAATATCATTTTAACTAGCTAGCTAAAATGATTTTCTAGACAACATCAGGTTCACCTTAACAAAGACTTATGTTCAGTGAACATTCGTAGATGATTACTTCTCCCACAACCAGCAAAAATAAACCTCCTAAAAATAATGATTATTATGATTACTAGATCAAGTACACACTATCACATATATAATCCACAACAAAAACAATATCTATGGAATTTCTTTCCGAGAATTGTATCTACTGAACTGGGCTCAGAAACCTTAAATGTTAGACTCCATGGATGGTTATCTTTGCTCCCAGCAAGTCTCGTTTTTAAGTTAGACAAAAATATTTAAAAAATAATAATAATAATAATAATAATAATAATAATAACATAATGAGGACCACGTACCGATATTACTGTATTTGCAGATCCGTTCAAATTAACGTTTAAGAATCCAATTTGACAGATAAGACTTCGTCTATCAAAAAAAATGTAACCAGAAATGAAGAACGTAGCATTACATAATAATCACGACATTTACTATACCATACGCACAAGGTTGTCCTCTGTACATAGCACTTTATTTCAATCCTCCATAAATATGAATTATAACAAGAGCTGTCAGAGGACAGCACGCTCGACTATTCAAAATGCTTGTTGGTAAATCAAATGAAATCTATTCTAATTCTTGCCCTTCACATACCCTGTACATAATAATAGTCAAAAATGAAATACCTTGATAGTCTGATACCCCTTAATATTTTTATGATGTCTAAAATCAATCCCATGCCTAGTTACTGAGACATAAGCACAATAACACTGTACATGCAAAACTTTAACCAAAAATCAAAGTTATAAAAGGGCCATAATTTGTATAAAATTCAGTCCAAAAGTTATCCTCCTTAGTTTTCTGATGCCCATGAAGACACTCCTTAACCTTCTAGTCAATTCCACAAACAATTTCTGAGATATAAGCTGGATAGTAGCTTGAATGCAAAAACTTAACCAAAATTCTAAGTTAAAAGGGGGTCATAATTTTTAATATATTCCATCAAGTGTTATATTCCTTTATAGTATGATACCCCTAAACATATTAAAGATGTTTCAAATCAATCCCAAGCCTGGACTCTGAGATATAAGCATGAAAGTACCTTGCATGCAAAACTTTAACCAAAATTTCTAAGTAAAAAAGGGGCAATAATTTGTAACATATTCCATCAAGATTTATCTACTTTGGTTGTCTGATGCCCCTAAACATATTCATTAACTTTCAAGTCAATACCATGAATGATTATTGAGATACAAACTAGATAGTAGCTTGCACGCAAAACTTTAACCAAATTTTCTATTGCATGCAAAACTTTACCCAAAATTTCTAAGTTAAAAAGGGACCATAATTCATATTAAATTCAGTCAAGAGTTATCTACCTTAGTTATCTGATGCCCCTGAACATATTTATAAACTTTCAAGTCAAAACCATAAATGGTTATTGAGATATAAGCTTGATAGTAACTTGCACGCAAAACTTTAACCAAAAGCTGCAACGCCAACGCCGACGCCGACGCTAGGGCGACTACAATAGCTCTCATATTCTTCGAATAGTCGAGCTAAAAAGGAAATACATAGTCGACTATATTCATCAATACACCGTGCCCCATCTCGTTTTCAGGATTAAAACGGTACACTTGGGTTTACTCACATAAAGGTTTTTGGGAGGAAAAAGAACATTTGTCGCGATTTCTGACCATGGTCACAGTAGCGGGACATGCCATTCGTGTGGGGTGTGGGCACAGGTGGACAGCGGGGCTTGGGCACTGTCGTTAGTGGTTACAATGCGAAATTGATCTAGGAGATTTTGACTACCCAAATACCATTATAACACTTAGGGGATTTTGACAACCCCTTCATTTTTCCTCTAGGGGATTTTGACTACCCCTTCATTTTCATCTAGGAGATTTTTTGGCCTAGGGGATTTTGAGTCTAGGGGATTTTGATATACACTCTTCAAAGGGTTACCCGTGTTAATTGATCCGTGTGTATGCGGAGCTGCCTAATTGGATGTGCGATTTGATGGGCCTTTTTTATGCCCATGGGTGTGACATATTGTCAAATCAAGACAATAGCCAATCACATAAAGAGGTAACGCTTACAGATGGCCGCGATTTATTAATTAAGAATTCAGATTTTCTCTCTTGTGACGTTTTAATTTTATCCGAGTTACACGGGGCAAGATAGATGTGTCGGAAATTACATAGAGTATTGTTTAGATAGTTCGCCTGAAACAAACTGTTATTGTATGTGTTTGTGTTAAATAATATCGATTCCGGAAAGGCGGAAATAGTCACACATGCTTCATTTTTATTTCTCAATTTTTAAGAGTTCTAAAGTTATTAAATCTTCAGTTATATATCGGCCATATATGTCTTAATGAATGTGCCAAAATTTCTACGAGAATGAAAAAAATGACAAAAAGTATCTGCAAATATGTGAACTATAAGAAGGCAAAATGTGAAAGGTGGGATTTGTTCGATTAACTATGTATGTGTATTTTAGTATTTTGTTTAATTTAGAAATTCCCGTACATCGTTTTAGAAAAAATCATATTTTTATCGGTCCTGTATCGAGACTGTGTTGTGACATTTCATTCGACTCGTTAGAAAATATAAGAGGAACACATGCGTCAGAAAAATTAAAGAAGATCAAATGAAACCAAAAAACGAAGTGTATTTAATACTGAAATTAGCTTTAAAAAAAACTATAATGTATCGAAAAATGCAATGTTTTGGCATATGGATCAAATAAATATAGATCCTTAGCTGTTTGAAGATAGGGATAAATTCCTTAATGGATGCAGATACAGGATTTTAGCGGAAAATAAGAGGGATTAGAATATGAAGGTATGTGAAACGTTTAATAACGTATTCATATTTTTATATAACCTGGAACTTTATATGTCAATATTATAAAATATTGTTTTAAGAAAATATCCTGATACGACTTTTTTCATTATGATCCCTTCCCTTAAAATTATTACATTCAACGGCCAGTTTAATTATGTCTAAAGAATAAGTTACGATGCCACAAAGCTATATTATATCTAGGTATTCACATCTCTGTCGATGCGTTGCCCACAATCTATATCAACGGATATTGCCGAAATTTGTCGAGTAACTCGTCATAAGAGTTCACAGAAGACAGGGTCATACATTGAACATTTAAAATACAATGCAGTTTCAGGTTACTGTCGCCATGACAGCATTTCCGTCATAGTGACGTTCAGATCTCCGACACAGGAGGTCTTGCACAGATCAACTCCAAACTCCAACGCAGTGGCTTGAAGCGGAGCTAAGCTACTGCGTTGGAGTTTGGATCAACTCAATATAATGGGCTAGGAACACTTCATTTAATTCCAACTCAATGTTTAGTACTGTATTCTCTGTCACTGTGTAAAAAGTTTTAGAAATTCTCTGGAACAGATTTTTAGTTACCAGCCCTTGAAAATGACATAAAAGAGCAAAACAAAAAAAACACAAAAAAAAACGTATGTCTCTACGGTAAATTTAATACACGAATAATAAATCAAACTGTATCAAACTTTTATCAGCATCTGTCCATGCAGTTCAATGCTGATATTGTAGCTTTAGTTTTTCTTTAGTTTTACACGGGAGAGATTGGCGAGATTCCTTCCGACCAAACACGTTTTCGACTTCGTGAACTGTTGTAGCGCGATTCCTTTGGCAAGGGGGTGTTTTTTGTACCCGATTGTCTTTATTCATCCTTTCCACGCCAAAAAAAAACAACAAAAAACAACAACAAAAAAAAAACAATTTTATGAAAATCCTCCAAATTTCAAAGGAGTTACGGCAATTGAAACGACATGATGTACGTTTTCAGTGTAAGAAGTTACCTACCTTCTTATTATATATAAGGTCATTGATTTTTTTTAATGGACAGCAACGTACCGGGTACCTTTGCTCACATCAAAGCATCTCGGTTCAATGACTAGAGGGTCGTGGGTCAAGAGTCTTTTCAAAACAGAAAAAAAACTGTATTTAGAAGTTGATTTTAATGATTTTTCAGCATAAAAATTAAGAAAAATACGCTAATTAAAAATGTCCGACCTAAACTTTAGCTCAAGGCTTAGTCTTCATTATATAAACTGTTTCAACCCATATACCCCTCAGAATGCATATCCATCATCCCAGAAATATTTTCCCCGGGGGAACATGCCCACGGACCACCCTAGTACCGACATTACACCCCCCCACACTCCACTGCATACAAAATGTATACAAGACCCGAAGATATAGATAGCCCACTCCAGTATTAACATAGTTACCTCCCCTTTTTATATTTACCCCATGTGCAATTTAGCACACGAAGCATGGATTGGAAAGAAAAGGCTGAATTTGGCGATGAAATTGCTAAGTTGTGTGTCGAAAAATATGCGAAACTCCCAAAGAAAGGCAAACCACAGAGAGAAAAGGAATGGACTCTTCTGGCAGGAGTAGTTTTGAGACAACCGCATGGTAATCGCTCTCTTTACAAGTCTCTCTTTCTCTCTCTCTCTTAATTGAAATTCGCTCCGGTTATTTTTTTTTTTCGAATTGGACATTACGAATACGAAAATAATTACCGGAGCGGATTTCAATAAAGTTTCTCTCTAGGCAAAAAAAATTGATGAAGATTGCCAAATGTATATTCTTTTGACGGATTTCACTGAAACGCTCCCAGGCAAGGAAGGTATACCGAGGGCCACGAATCTCTATCTATCTATCTTCCATGAAGTCAAACCCCTGCTGGGGACTTAGACTTGATGCGCGTCTTGACGCACGTCAACTGACAAGAGTATTAGTATAAAAGATCTAAGATAAAAGAATAAAAAGTAATAGAGAAAAGTATGTTGTTAAAAAGCAGGTTAAAAAGCAGTTTAGCCGTTTAGGGAGACATAATTATGTTCAATCTGACTAACAGCCAGACTGAACTCAGGGCCAGACAAGTTGATGATATCCGGTGGTAGGACATTCCAGTGGACAATAGTTCTTGGGAAAATGAATATTTGTGATAGTCAGTTTGGATTGTACTTGCTGGAATGCATTAGGATGGGACGTTCTGGATGATCTAGTGAGAGGGATAATGTAGTTTGGGAAATGGATAGCCACCCGGTCATGCAAGATGTTATGAAACATAACCAGACGTTGGTCAATACGCCGAAGGTCAAGGCGCCTCCACTGTAGGGAAGTCATCATGTCAGTGACACTTGACGTTCGGCCAAAGTCATGTTTGGTCCATCTAGCAGCCCTTCTCTGGATGGACTCTAGCTGGTCAATAAGAGTTCCTGTATAAGGGGACCAGACTGTGGAGCCGTATTCCAGCTGGGGCCTGACAAGTGTCTTGTATGTGGTTGACTTTAACCCTTCAGAGTGAACTTTGATGTTTCGGCGTAAGAAACCTAGTGTTTGATTAGCCTTTGTAGTAATATTGTTTATGTGTTTGTTCCATGTTAGGTCATTTGATATTGTAATGCCGAGGTATTTTGCAGATGATACTGTTTCTAAGATGGTGTCATGTAAGAGGTATTGTGTTGGGATAACTGTTTTACGTTTTGAGATTTGAATAACCTGGCATTTTGATGGGTTGAATTTCATGTCCCATTTTATCTCCCATTTTTCAAGTTGGTTCAAATCATGTTGTAGTAGGCTTGAATGAGAGGCCACAGTAAGAGAGAGATAGATGGCTGTGTCATCAGCAAATAAGCGGACTTTAGAGGATTTAACATACTCGGGTAGATCATTGATATATATTAAGAATAAGAGAGGTCCTAGGACCGAGCCCTGGGGTACACCGGAAGAGACTGGTATGGAACTGGATTTGGAGCCATTTACCACCACGGACTGTGATCTATTGTCTAGAAACCCTTTGATCCATATTAGAGTTTGACCCCTTATGCCATAAAAGTGCAACTTATATAGAAGTTTTTCATGGTTGACCATATCAAAGGCTTTAGAGAAATCAAGAAGAATCAAGTCTACTTGGCTTCTCTGGTTTATTGACTGTAGGATATCATCTATTAATATTAGTAATTGGGTTTGACATGACCTTTTTTCTCTGAAACCATGCTGTAATTCATAGAACAAGTTTGATTTGGTAAAGTGTTTTGTGATACTAGAGGAGACGATGTGTTCTAGGGTTTTACACAGGATACAGGTAAGAGAGATAGGACGATAGTTTGCTGGTTCCAATTTATTACCTTTTTTAAAGATGGGGGCAACATTTGCCATTTTCCAAATGTCTGGTAGAGCTCCGGACTGCAGAGATTTTTGGAAGAGTTTAGATAATATAGGGGCTAATTCTTGACTGGTATTTTTAAGTACAATAGGTCGAATTTGATCGGGTCCTGCAGCCTTGTGGGGGTTAAGGTTTTTGAGAAGTTTCTCAACACCTTTTTCAGAAACAACAATATCAGGCATGGGGTTGTGGGGGCTAAATGATGGTTTACGATTCTCTCTACTTGTATCTGTTTGATCCTGTACCTTCATTTCAGCCAGGGATTTGAGAGAAACAGGAGATTTGGAAGTGAAGATAGACTGAAATTGTTCATTTAGTATTTCTGCTTTGTCTTCATCAGACATGTAGAGTTTATTTTATTTTTTCAGTGAATCAATGCCAAAAGAGTCTTGTTTTGAGTGTTTTAGAAGAGAATATAGTTTTTTGGTGTTTGGTCTATTTTGTGTTTGTTCATGTTCTAAAGAAGTTTTATTGTTAATGTTTAAAATATCTCGCGGTAATAACACTTTAACAACGAATAAATTATGAAAAACAACTTATCAAATCAAATTGTCTTCAAAAACTAACTTTCATCTAATTTCTTCAAAATGACACATTTGTACAACAAAGACATCACTCAATAACAGTTTAATTAGGTTACCAAATGTCATACTGTGGCAGCCATTTGTAATCAGGGGAGGCTATTAAACTCGCGGTAGACAGGTATACAAGGCCAATTTTAATTGAAAATATCTGAATTAGATAGTAATGATAAAAAAAAAATGTGGTTTTATACTGAATTTGGTGTCTGGGACACCGTCTAATCAATTTGCATAAAATATAGTACTTCAAACCTCAGTTTGACAGATCAAAATTTTGACAGACGATGGATGTCAATGTGAAGGATTTAGGTTATTTGAGGAATATGTGAGTGAAATTACTGCTGTTTTTAGATGAAAACATTAAAATTATATTATTTCAGTATTTACTTACCCAAATTGGTGGCATGTTGTTGGAAAATATTTCTTTCGTAAACGTGAAGAAATCGGGTCACGATTGTTTATGTTTACAAAGGCTAGGGGCGCTGTTATAAATACTGCGAGTTTAGTGATACTGCGAGATTAATGGCCCCGAGTATAGGTTAAGAGAATCAGGTGCTTGGCAACATTCTTCTAGATGGAACACATACGGCTGATGCTGACTAATACTTAAACTAACCAATACTAGTCTTTGATTGCATAATTAAGCTGTGTGGGGTCAAGTATCATTGTAAACTTCTAACCCACATCAAAATTTGAGTAACTCGCAGGCTGATCAGGTTTTATGCTGTTCACTGCTCCTCAGTGGTCTGGAAATGAGGACTTTTTATAATTAAATTTGATAAGGTTTAATTGTGGTTTTCTGCAGATCAGGCTTTATGTGGTACCTATTGAGTGCATCAAAATGAGTCTATATGAGGGAAAGGGTTAAAGTGTATTCTGAAGCTCTCAAATCTTCTGCTGATAAAACACTTGTTGCCCTATTAAAGCTTAAGTAGAGCAAGTGCTTAACAGATGTCGAGCTGACCTAATGCTATTTTGAATATACATGTAAACAATGTTGTATTTCATTTTAACACTTTTGAATTTGATTGGCTGTTTGATTACTCATCCGGTGTGCTGCAATTTTTGCATGCTGTGAAATTTTTAGCATCTTAATTAAGGTAGGTGTGTGTTTTTGTAAATGATTTTATTATGCATCGGTTAGTTCAGTTATCTTAACTTTTCCTTTCTAGAATCTTGTATTCTTGAATGGTCATATATGTACTCACCCATGTACATCTTTGATATTTTTTTTGTATCATTTTCTTAAGTATGGGATTCCTAAAACTTCCAAATATCTCCCTAACAATCAAACTGGGCAGTTAAGTCATTATCCTATTTTAAAACATATAAGAGAATTAATTATTTCTCATAAAATTGTTATGTGTATGGTCATATGTGCCAATAACTGTTGCATGCTTAAGATTTATGCTTCAATTATCGGCACCCAATAATCTGAAAATGGAAACAAATACAATTAATTTGGTGGTCATGTACATGTAGTACATTTAAAGCTTAGCGGTATTATTCAGAAGCAGAAATATTTTACGTATTGCAGAAACAGTTTTCACGGACACCATATCTAAATGATGACATAAGCAATTAAAATAGCAACAAATGAAATGAACATGACGCAGTCTAACCTTCTTTTAGGCTGATGTTTATGAAGAAGAAAAAAAGACCTGTAAGTCAGATAGCTTGTGTCCTAGAATATTTATGTGACAGTATGATGCAAACACAGGATATTATGCATATCATTGCAATTGACCAATGAAAATATAAAAACATGCTGATAACTGTAACCTGCAGATAATCTACAATTTGGTGCCCCGGCATTCACTGATTTCCATATCTCACAAGTTGAATCTGTCCAGTGCAGAGCTACCAGGTGGTTCCAGCATGACTATGGTAAAACATCAGGCGTCAAAAATATGCTGCAGTCCTTTAGTGGTGTAGGCTATAGATAAAAAATAATTGAAAGCAGGCTTTCTCTTATAGCTCTCTCCTTTTTCATCCTTTTCAACATGTTGGGAAATCTGTTCTCTCTCCTGAAATGAGGAAAAGTAAGAGCTGTTGAGTATCAGTAATTTGAAACATGTTTAAAAAATTTCTCCCACATAAGAAAAAAAATGTAAATTACACACAAATGAAATTTTGCAGGAGCAGCCATTGAATGCACAAGATATACGCATGCAAACATTGAATTTTCTGGACAGTTTTAAGTATCCATTTTATATATAATACCACGATATAAATAATACTGCAAATGCCCATATAATAACAATACATTACACATACACAATGTCCCAACTTCCGTTTTCATCTGCATTTGTTTACATTGCATACTGGATACTGTCAACTAAATTCCACAGTGAATTATGTTGTCTCTATGGGTAAGTTAAGTTTTTCATATATATAAATTCGGATTTAAAAAAAAATTCAACTATAATCCACAAACATTATGTATTTGATGGAAACATTGGTTTCTAATGTTAAATTTTGTTGTTGGTGGTGAAAAAATTGCTTACATTAGTTAGTAGTTTAGTGATACCACTATTTTTTCCAAATGACATTTCTAGTGATCTAATTGGTGATTCACGGTAATATGTATATTGGGGAAAAAATCAATATGGGCGACCCCATATCACACTTGAAGTTGTTTTTTTCATGATTTTATTGTTTTAAAGGTTATATTTACCTGGATTAATGTTTGAAAAATTAAATATGAGAAAAACTATTTTACCCAATTTTTTTTTTATATATATATATATATATATATATATATATATATATATATATTATAATTGTTATGTTGTAAGTAGCAGTATATATTAATATGTCCAATTAACATTACGATCAGAAGAAAAAAAAAACAGTTTTTTTTTTCTTTACCCTCCTTTGTTAATGTTGGTAAAATCTTTATTTCCTGACAAATAAAATTGGCAAATGTAGGTCACACTGCATGGGAAAGGACAATTTTCTTAAACGCCCACTTTGGGAGAATCTGTCAAATATCCCCAAAGAAGGTGCTTCCGGTACCACACATCACGTTATGCATCAAGGCATCTTCACCAGTTCCAGGTAGCAAAATTGTAAGGCCATTGTGTGAAGTGAGTGCATGCCCAAAATCAGTAATTTGATGGCACATGAAAATAGAAATTCTAAATATATGTTATATAATATAAAATATAGGTTCAATACAGTTTGTGATGCTTATTGCCTGTGTTGGATAAGCCACCCATCTTTCTTACAATCAGGGAATGCTGCATTGGGTGACCACACATCTAGATAGGTATTGATAGACAATGTAATACACACAGATTGTTAAAAAATCAAATATTTATTTAATCTGTGAATGAGCGGCTCTAACTTCCACTTGCACATATAGGAATCTGTATTTAGTTGAATGTAAAGTTGTGATTTGAGTCATTTTTTTCTATGGGACTGTTTGAGGGTATTGAATATGTGCTTTGTGTTTGTTGCTAATAGCTTAGCGTGTGATTGATAATGTTTTATAAGGAATTAGTTGATGTTTGTTTTTTATGCTCACCGAAGGTGACGCCTATAGTCGCCGCTTCATCCGTTCGTCCGTCACACTTTCCTTGTCCGGACTATTTCTCAGGAACTAACGGCTTGAATTCAACGAAACTTTATGGGAAGTTTTATTACCAAGAGGAGATGCGCATATCCTCAGCATGACCCGATTCCTAAATTTTTCAAAGAGTTATGGCCCATTGACTTTTCGGCCTATAGTACATATTGCATGATTCTTGTCCGGGCTATTTCTCAGGAACTAATGGCTTGAATTCAACAAAACTTTATGGGAAGCTTTATTACCAAGAGTAGATACGCATATTGTCAGCGTGACCTGGTTCCTCAATTTTTCACAGAGTTATGGCCCCTTGACTTTTCGGCCTATAGTTCATGTTGCATGATTATTGACCGGGCTATTTCTCAGGAAATAAAAGCCTTAATTCAACGAAACTTTATGGGAAGCTTAATTACCAAGAGTAGATACGCATATCGTTGGTGTGACCTGGTTCCTCAATTTTTCACAGAGTTATGGCCCCTTGATTTTTCGGCCTATAGTACATATTGCATGAATCTTGTCTGGGCTATTTCTCAGAAAATAATGGCTTGAATTCAACGAAACTTTATGGAAAGCTTTATTACCAAGAGAAGATTTGCATATCATGGGGGTAACGTTGTCCCTCAATTTTTCACAGAGTTATGGCCCTTTGACTTTTATGCAAACAGTATATCTAGTATGATTCTTGTCCGGGCTATTTCTCAGGAACTAATAGCTTGATTTCAACAAAACTTTATGTGAAGCTTTATTACAAAGAGGAGATGCTCATATCTTCGGCTTGACCCAGTTCCTACATCCTCCCACCCATTGACCAAGGTCTTATTTGTAACAATGACGTTCTTCGGGGAGCATCTGTCAGTTCTACTGACTTTCTTGTATAGCTCTGTAACAAAGTTGTTGGGGGTATACTGGAAACAGCTTGTCCGTCTGTCTATCCGTCCGTCCACCCGTAGACACAATCTTGTCCACTCTTTATCCTTAAAATCCCTGACTTGAATTTGATGAATCTTCACAAGATTGATCAGTATCAAGGTAAGATGTGAATGGCATAGGTATGTTTAAGTGGTTTGATTTGTCATAGGTTTATGGCCCTTTGTATTTTAAACTATGTGTGTATATAAAGTGCATACATTCTTGTCTTCTTAATCTTTGTAATCCCTGACTTAATTGGATGAAGGTTAATAGAATTGATCAATACCAAGTCTAGTTGTGCATTTAGCAGCATGTTTCATTAGAATGTTTGGGGGCCTCCGTGGCTGAGAGGGTAAAGTTGCTGACTTTAACACTCACTCAGCCCCTCACCATGTGGGTTCAAATCCCAGCAGGGTCATTTCGGATTTTCATGTCAGGAAGCCTTTCAGCTGGCTTGCAGTAGGTCGGTGGTTCTACCCGGATGCCTCCATGCATTTGGGGTCTTCCTCCACCTGTAATTATCTGGACATTGCTATAAAGCTGAAATACTGTCGACGCGACGGTAAACTCAAATAGTCAAGTCATTAGAATGTTTTATCACAGAGTGATGTCACGTTATTAGTTAGTACCGTTAATAATGAATTTTTGTTTGGAGCATAACTTGAAAACTATCAAATTTACTTGAAACTTAAAATATGGATAGATAGGGATTAGTTGAAGTGCCTTGTCCAAGAACCAAAGTTTCATATGATTTTTATTATCTCCCTTTATTTCATAATTATCTTCTGATCGCATGCATGAACTCTTTGGTGATATGGCCTGTGCTTTCTTTTCTGTGATAAAGCAATGGTGGGGTATTCCATCTCCTTCAGTAATAGTTGTAGTTTGATTATTATATACATTTTAGGTGTGACCTACTTTTTGCTGAACTTGTTTGTCTTGCCAGTGGACATAATGTTTAAGCTTAATAAATTAAAGAATTGTACCATTAATAATATGTGGTTGTTATTTAATGTTAATTAATTTAATATAAGTAATATGTATTGTTTACCTTTTTGACATGTAACCATAAGATGTTGAATGTTTGGTTTTTATTCTATGGGAAATTAATGTAGTAAGTTACGTAGTGAAATGTATAGATTCAATGTTTGGTTTTTATTCTATAGGAAATTAATGTAGTAAGTTACGTAGTGAAATGTATAGATTCAGTTAATTACCTATTTACCTCATTTGCACATATGGTTATCAGTAGGGGCAAGTTCAATTGCTAAGAGAGTTGGTCACATCTTTTTAAGCACGGTTCCAGAGTTTGAATTCAGCTCAGTCCATTTTTTTGTTCATCTCACCTGATCACTTTAAGTGCTTAGCTGAGGTATTGTGATTAGCCTTTGTCCGTCATCAATTTTTGCTTTAAACGATATCTCTTCCTTAGCTGCTGAGCAGATTGTATTTCTAGTATAATCTACCCCATTTTGTAATAAATTTAATTTGTGACGTACATGAGAGGGTACGGTGGTTGCCCATCCAGACACATGGGTTTTCTCCAGTTTCCTCCCACAATAATGACCACATACGCCATCATCTGAGCCATAGAGAATGATTTATCTAAGTTGTAAGAACTTGTTTCATAATCAATGTAAAATAAATAAAATTTGAAATTTTTAAACAATTTTTTTTTTTTCACATATTGTTGAGTCAATGCAATACTGTTGTAGCTCTAGTTGGTCTGTGTTTTAATATCTGATACAGACTTTTTTGAGTGAATACAGATGTATTTCAGTATTTTTAGATAAAGTAATCATTCACTTATTAGCTTAAACCACATGGTGATATAACCTGAACCTATATTGAAATAGCACATAAAAACAGTAACCAAATTAATTGTGGTTGCTGGTACTTTAAATAAATGAATCTATAGATATTCAAGATTTAATACTACTCCTGATGGTTCTTAATCCATAATTACAGCACACCTACAGTATCATGTTATGCAACAATTTTAAGTTTTATCTCTTGGTATCTCTTGTTAATTATTTTCAGGGATTGTTAAGGAAATTATTCTACTTTTTTCTTGTGAATTTGATTCCATAATACCTCAGGGACAAGCTATAATTATTCATGCAAAATTTATAGTCTGGTATAAAATCCCACAGGACTGCCTGTGGTTATCTTAGACTTTTTCTGATTTGCTAATTTCTGAGAAATTCTCTCAAAGATCTTATGGAATCTTTGTTAATATGATAAAAATTATTGCAAATGTTTTGCAATTTAGCATCTTTCTAGTCTTTCTCATCTAAAAATTGTTCTTATTATACATAGAATTTTTTAAAGAGAGTTTTTTTTTGGTCTTTAAGTCGACATGTTGCTATCAGGTCAAATAATGTATTATTTGGTTCAACATTTTTTTTTATTATTGTCAATGGTTTTAATTGCTATACAGGTTTGACTTGAACTAATAAGTCTTCTGATACTTAGTATGGTTGTACTTATGACCCTTTTGTTTTTTTGGAAGAGATCAATGTCACTGACAACTATGAAAGCAATTTTGGTATCTATCTATCACACATATGCCTCCTACTCAGAATTTGGTTGAAATATCCTATAACTCTCGCTGTTACAGCATCATTCGCTTTTTAGCTCACCTGAGCACAACGTGCTCATGGTGAGCTATTGTGATCGCCTTTTGTCCGTCGTCCGTCGTCCGTCGTCCGTGCGTGC
>CM037785.1:37445083-37495083 GCA_021229015.1 Solen grandis
TGTAATTATTTTATACACTTTGAACATTCCCTTTACAGTCCGAGTTTGATATTTTTCTTTTACTGATGATGGATTAAATCAGTGTTTCAAATAATACTGCTCAAAGACTGTTTTGTTAGTGACTTTCGGTTTTAGCAAGTGCATTTATACTTTTATTCATTTGTGTATGCAATGATTTGATGTCAGATATTTTGGTGAACCTTGTGACCAATAGATTTGCTAACCCATTATCAAGGTCACGTCACTAGGAAATGCATTATATTAGACAAGAAATCATGGTATAACTAAATCCAAAGCGGGGTATAGATAGATGCGTTGTATTGGGACAAAAACACAGTGAATAATTAAAAATAGACATAGCAAATTTGCAGATGAAAGCATTTTCTTTATTTAAGACATACCGTATGATTCTCATTTATCAACAATTATTAAATCTTACTCATATCATTTTCAATTAGAAATACATTTATAATTTGATAACCTGTCACCTTTGCGATAAAACAACATCATATAAGTCAATTTTACTTCTATTTGAGAGCAATCGATCTTCAAGGGAAGAAATAAATAGGATTGTTTTAGTAAATACACATGTGAATTAATTACCAGATGAAAGTATGTCCATACTCCTCACAGACCTTTCCAAAATTAACAAGGATGTAGTTTTATTTTGTCAGGATGTAATAGGACAAACAATGGAATGCCAGTTTTGCAAGTATAGTGTAAATTCAGACATTTGGCAAACATATTGAAATGCAAGTCAATGGTTCTTACGACGTCGTTTCCTTGGACACACCGACTCTTCATCCGGTTCTTGTTTTCAGCACATATTAATATTCAGAATTCCTTATGAAATTCCAGCAGACTGTTGACACAGGCCGTGTTTATACGTAATGAAACTTGTCACAAAGTAATTCAAACAGTCTAGAAGACGATGCATCATCCATACAAGAAACTGAGGTTTGTCTAATTTTGTGCTGGAAAGTACACGTGCTTTGGTGATGTGTAGATTTTAATTTCACCTCGTTTATTTGTTCATTAGCCAGAAGAAATTATTGAGGAGTAGTCCGCAAATCTGTTTGAAAGGCATTGTATTAGATTAGGGTTATTTGATACGATATTTAGAGATAGTCAAAATAATTGACAGATGAATTATGCACTTTCAGAAAACTTTGTGTTTACAACTACATTCTAAACAGTTTTATCGTACAACCGTCTCACTTGCAGGAAGCTTAAAGTGTCAGTTTGGATAAAATACAAATGTAATATGTGGCTCCCTGACAACAAATGTTCCAGTCCGTGATGAAACTTCCCTATCAGTTTGTTAAATGTACACCTTGTAGTGAAGCACGACAAATCAAGTATTTTTTGTTTGTTTCAGAGACCGATACATTCCAAAAGGCGACAGACGCCTTGAAAACTAGTGTATCTCAATAAAAAGTCGTTAATTAGGTAACTAAGCAGTATATCAGCTCTATGTAGGAAAGTTCCAGTAAGGATAGCGGAAATATGTTCGCAAAGCCAGTATTTCATTTCATTCTACCATCTAGTATTAGTAAACGTCTTGATATAATAATAACTAACTAAAAGCGCCAAAGGTGAAATATATATTTCTTTTTCTATTTTTCTTTTTCAAAATATCTAGAAATTTGGGATAGTATGAATGCAATGAAGATGGCATCGCAGTGTTAGCAATATATGAAAAACGTATTGAAAATGTGTCTATTTATACCACAAGGGCGTTTATGTCATTAATCATTTATCAAGATGATGGTGCAGACAAATGGGTCTCCTTATGACGGTAGCACAGAGAAGGGACGACGTAAGTGAAGCTTATTTCAATATTATCTCATTATATCGTGTATGATGCTTTGGAAACTAAGATAATTTCAGTCTTCCGTAGAACAGTAAACAGCTGTTATAGAGAGTATCGTATATGGTTTCACAAAATTCCAATTTAGCGGTCTCAAATACATAAATAGATAACAGTCGCTATATATCAATTCAGGAACACGTTTTTCACTTTAGGTGTTTTGTATAAGGTTTCTGTTAAGTCTACATATGGTGGAAGAATGTACATATAATGTTAAGGAGACATACTTAATAATATATACACGAAGTACAACGTCTGATTAGACGTCACTTAAGTAGCTTGCACATTATTCCAAACATACCTGTAATATCTATACATATCAAAGTATGAATATATCCCCAAATGTCAATGTGGCGAGTGTTTATTGTGGAGCTTTTATAGCAGCTACAGAGACTTTGTCGAAGTCGGAGGAAATGTCCAATTAATTATCAAGTCACTAGCGAGTCTCAGGTGCTAAGTACTAGCTGTTTTGCACTAATGGTATCTACTTAATCTCAGATGGTAAAACTTGTAATTATCTAAGTCGCTTTGGTAGACAATATACTGTTTGTGAAACGTTTTCTTGCACATACATGGTTAAGCAATGTCGTGAAAATGCGAACATCGATTGCAGATACTACACGGTATATTTCACACACACGCGCGCGCAGAGAGGAAGACAAATGTACATTTAGAATCACAATAAGAATGATTGGTGTAGATATTGATATAGAATTGTCTGTGTTTCTTTATTCTCTGCTGTTTGCGCAAATGATAAAACAAAAATATGCAATGACCCTCCTCTCCATTCGGCAAACAGAGAATCAAGTATTGTATACAATCTCTACTTCAATATTTATGTTTGCACATTATATGTACATGGTAACAATATTTTAAAGAAAATATGTACATTGTTGCTAAAAGGGAAGTTGTTTTACGTTATAAAGAGGAACTCGTCTCCAAGTATTTAATACTACTATGAAAATTATATATAAGTATTTCATCACATGATCACGATGTGCGTAATGATCAATTATTTGACAAACTTAATATCCACTGAAGGAGACGTGTGTTGAAAAAAATATATTCTATATGGACACTAAATGATATCTTGAATTAATCTGCCAGGACCACAAACAAAATTATAATTTAAATGCATCTTTTTTTAAACATATCCATTGATATTTCTTAATAACCGTCTAATGAAAATATTAAAATATCTAGTCAATAAAATAGTATTTTATATCAAAAAAAATACCTTAAAAACGATATAAGTGAGTCATTGTACTCTTAGTTTGACACAAGAAAAATAGTAGTATCAATTACCTTGTAATTAATACACATAAAAGATAAATTGCCAAGGCATTGTACGATACCCATATGTCCTATATTCTATATGATGCTATGATATAATAGGAACATTTAATATATGGTGTAATACATGATACATATTGATAGCCACAGTTTGACAGGCATGATATCGCCACTAATCAGCGCCATCTGGGCCACTTCAGCTGGGCCATCTCGGAAGAACGGTCAATATATTCACTCATGGTTCCTTAATCCAGCATGTTACAGGAGCCAAATTTGTTCTTCTGGTACAGAAATGGCCCAGTAGACATTTGGTACTATGCCAAGGTGATATATCGAGTATTTTTCATGATTAAACGAACGGAAATGTCAATACATTTATTAACAACGGCTAATCGTATACATGCCTGCCCGAGGTGATCGCGGTTAATGCATTTCATTGGAAACATAAACAGAAAAATAAAAATTGTGGTTCAGTCTTGTGTTTTTTGGAATCGTAGTAATAAGGTCAATATAATAAAATAACAAGTTTGGATAGATCTGTAGTTTATTTAACTGTCAGTTGAGATGACCCATAGCGGCACGACGCGTCATCGGAAATAAAAGTTTGCAACGATACTTGTGTGAGACCTCCAGTGAAATGGAATCAATCCTGACTGGTTATCAGCGAACAGTTCACTGACAGATGTAGACCTGGCAACAGGCGGGATCACAAGGATGCTTGAAGTGTCCACGTGCGTCTCAAGTAGACAGATATGTGCACGGACAGTTTTAACGCACGGAATTGGCATGGAATGTGTGCCCACCTTGTGTTTGGATTAATAACATTTATGCAATGTATTCAGAAAGGCTGCCAGGGTGGGGGACTACCTTTATGTGAGTTCTTCTCTATTCCTTCTTGTCTTCCAGCATTGCATGTTTATCTTATTACAAGGAGGAAGATTTCTTACGTTAAGGGCATGGCCAGAAATATACGTTTTATTTTTGTGAATTTGGGACTTATTGCTATCAAATATAAATAACAATATGGTTTTATAATAATCCTCCGAAGATTATGGATATAATTATTCTCATTCACACGCGATGTGTAAGCTGTTTATCATTATTTTATCATTGAGAAGTAATTTAATACTTTGCTCTCGTTTTTTTTTTCTCTGAACGTATGTCTATGCATGTTTTTAGTTTTAGAAAATTTAGTGGGAGGAAAAAAGGTACATTTGTATTAATATGATAAAGATGATTCTGTTTGTCTCTTTTGTTTTGTGTTGGGTAGGTACAATTAAGGAATCCACTGGTAATAATAACCTCATTTTATTGATAAACGTTACGGTTTGCAGTAATTATTTCATAATAACATGCTCTTATCCGCCTTGAATTATTGCTTTTGTTATATTAAATATCCATATAAATCAGTGATTTTCATCTATAACAATTAATATTTAATGTAGATTGAGATACATATGAATCACAATGAAGTGTATATAGTCGTGTGTTTAAATGATATATTAAACTGACGTATGGTAATATATCGAATGATAACCATGGTATTTATACGTGAGTCGAAGTTATTTTAAAGTTCTTCAAGCGGTGTGTATGTGGTATTAAAACGAAACCAATTGTCAATTAAGGTCTGAAAAGTATTTAATTGATTAAAAATATTTTTGTAACGCATATTCGTGTTTATCAGTGTTTTTTTTTCATTGCTGTTTGCATGCTTATTTGCTATGAGGCTCTCTTAGTCGTGTACTTTTTTTAAAATGCTCTATGTAGTAGCTGTCATTAGTAGCTGCCATTAGTAGCTGTCATTAGCATCTTATTCGCGCTGTAACATGTTCTATGTCTGTCGGTCTCGCTCCATTAAGTAAATCTTGTTAATAAATTATAAGGAAGCAGGCATGGTGAAGTCTCATTTGAAAATTAACAATTTGCCCCACGGCCTTACTTGCTGTAAAATAAAACCTTGTTGTTGTATTTTCTTTATAGGACAAAATTACGGTTGTATTAAATTATTTATTCACATGTAATTCGAACCTTGACAAATTTTATATCAATCTGTCTCGCTTCATTGAATAAGTCTTATTAATAACTTATAAGGTGACAGACTCTTTTTATCGTCATCTAAAATATGTAATTTGTCTCAAGGCATTATTGAAGCACTAATAGTTAGAAAGAGCAATTGATTGACTCATAATTTTCTGGCTAAATAGTGATCTCCCTGTGGGGACTCATTAAACCTCTGTTGGATGTACAGACAGTCGTAATGTCATAGCCATTATTTTCATTTTATGCAGTTAAGGCATCAATAAAACACTTGCCTGTTTCAGTGATATATGTCGGCGCGTATTAACTTCCACACCCAGAGCAATCACTATTAGCTAATTCATTACACCCACTTTCGTTATCACCATTATCTGCTGAGAGCGGTGTGTTCTTTTTGTACGTTTTAACGATTTCTAACGTCAGTCTAGATCCGTTTCTCCTTTCATTTTATTCTTTTACGGGCTTTGATTATCAATTTTGTCACGTTACCTTTTGAAATCCAAAACAAATGACAATTTAAAATGTCTATTGAATCGAATAAATTAAGATTTTAACGTATTACTTTTTCACACGAGTGCCACAATTCAATTTGATATACAGTACATGCACGTTGAAAGAATCTATAAGCATCTATGTACACTTTCAAATGTTTTTACATGATGACGCAGACACATAGTCATTTGCTTCCTAAGCTTACACAATTACAATGTATGGCAGCTTAATAACAACTAGCCGTGTTAACATGAAGTAGGTGTAAAAATTTAAGATGTAAATATACGACATCATGTGCAATGTATTTGATTGATACGTTCCATGTGTGTGACCATGAATATTATCTTCGTCATTATAAAGAGTGTGTTACCAATGAATTTATAACTTCATATTATTATACACAAAGTACTTGCGTAAATAATGCATTAAACTGCGCTAATCATTTGATATAAATTGTTATTATCACAAATTGAAGTACATACTCGTATATATGCAATTATTCTATTAAGATAAGTATTCTGCACAAGATTCGGAATTATAATATAAGTTCCCACCTCATAAATTCTCTTAGAGTCTGAGAGTCTTAGTTTTAACCAGTTAACTTAGTTTGTTTATTTATAGTTGTCCGTTAAGACAGTTTTCAAATTATTGCTTGTGATTATGAGTCATTTGACCTTGTTCGTTATATCTGATGCGTTTTTTGTATAAACTTCAATAAAAACTGACTCCTCATAGTATGCATATGAAATCAGGATAGCTTCAACATGTTGATTTCATTTTCGCGAGAATAATCAACAATATAAAACACTGGTTTTCGATTACATGTAGTTCCTTGTAACAACGAAACAAACAATGACGTGAATGTTTTCATGGGAACTGCTTCGTTATCAGATAAGCTTTGTGCAGTAATTAATCCAATATCGATTCTACATCGAGCCTGAACTTCAATCACCCGACTCAAATACAGAAAGATAAATACAAGTTCATGCAAAATTCATAACTAATAGTAATGAACATAGTGCAGTTCCCTGAATCAAACTCTGACTCCACATCATCCATATTTTGACCAGCCACAATAGCTTCTGAGCTTAAAGGCAGAAAAAAATGTAAGATTTATGGGGAATTTAATTTCGTATCACAACAGTACTAATTTGGTTGCATAAATAGCAAGCACACAAATTACTCTTTTGTTGGATAACATATAAAAGAAATGACTCCTCGAGGTTTCTAAATAGAAAATTTAAGTGGAATGAAAGATGGAGCTAAGTACGCTCATTCTAATTTCGCTGGTGTAAAAATTGGATTTATAAACTAATTAAAAAGGAACTCCAATCAAGGCTTTAATTAGAAAGCAGGAAAGTTAAACAATGTGTTTACCGGTCGTTTTAAGCCTTCATTTACAAAATACGATACATAAAATAAGAGAAATGAACTCTTTCTCTGGCTCTTGTGTCTACGTTTATTATAGAAATAACATTTTATACACATTTAATTTAATTAATTTAAATTTTTTATTTTATAATAAATTTAAATATTTTATATCGACTTGTACATATAGTACATCGTCTTTTACACGATAAACATATTTCATACAAAGTACAACTTATATATATATAAATTAACATCCACAATATGCATATCTAATGCATTTAACAATTATACATGTGTCAAGTAAGAAAAGCGAAAAAAAAAGAAAAAGGAAAAAATATATATAACCATGAACATGGAAGAAAAAAACATACTGAATCATGTCAACATGATCCCTTTTTGTATTTATTGTTGTTGGTCTAAAACTGCCCAGTAAGAACATTTACATTCGTTTTAGAATACTTAACGATTTAGGAATTAATTCCTTTATCTAATTAACCATTCAACACCATTGTTTACCATCATTATATTAACGGAAGATCTGGATTTCGCCATAAACCGAAATATTTGGCCATGCACAAAGTTTTTTGATAAAAGAAAAAAATCTTATAATAATAATAATAGTAATGCTACAAAACTTGCACATTTCAAAAATGAATCCGACTGAAGTTACAAAGCGAATTTTCCTTAAATAGTCCAGAGAAATATCTCCGTCAAGCGAACACCTTTAATAATTAATGGAGCGTGACAATAGGCTCACGGAATATATTGTATGGACCAACAGGTAAGAACATCGGTATATCGATCCGTAAAATTTGAATAGATAATATACTGAACTATTAGTATATTAGTTATACTAGTATGTATTATGCTTTCAAACTTAGTACTTGTTATAAATACATATTAACGAGAACGTCAAAGTTAAATTAGCATTTAGATGTATGTTTAATTGTTTTATGATATATGGTTTACTTATAATTTGATCTATCTATTACAAGTGATGAGATCTTTCAATTTTTTAAGAAATGTTTAAGTGTGAGCGTTTTCCCTACGTAAATGGAATTTTGATAATGATGAAGCATTAGTTTTCGCGAGGAAATTATTTTCATGGATTTCATGGATGGAATTTACTCAAAACATCTACCTAGTTGAGGAGACTTATATATAATTAACGACCTCTGTAACATGATACTACGAAAATCTACGAAAAATGAACCTAATTACAAATTCAACGAAATTTAATGTCAGCGATAATTGTTTACAGTACCAAGTAAAACCTCAAAAACCTTATGTCAATTTTTTTTACAATATTCTCAAATACTTGGAATCAAGCATGGAATCAGTCCCTTGAATAATATTTTTTAACATAAAACAACAGTCCTTTTGTAATGTAATGGAACAAAAAGTCCAGAGTTCCAATATCAGTTTATTTTAACGCAGATACATATGGGACATTTTAAACACGGGCTCAGACGTGTGGTTTCGATAAATTCTCTATTCATTCAGTCCTATAACCGTACCGGTATCGCTTCCCTATCCCAATCGCGAGTGCAGACTCGGAGCTTTCCCCCTACGTCTTGTTTCTCACAACGTCATATTATTGTGACCTATAACTAAGCTTCCATTAAGGGACATAATTATGGCAGGTTATATGCTTTTCACTGCACTGTCACTGACTGTCAGGTCTAATGTAAACATACCAGCTCTCTCCATTATGTCACTCTATGACAATTTAAAGTCTTCAAGATTGGAAACATGAAGCAAGTTTGTTAAATGTAGTTGTACCAATACGACAGTGTATTGTGGTAGACAAGTGACTTACCCATTTCTACCTCTTAAATTCTGATATCATTTTTCGACTTATCGCAAATCCTTCAATTCTGATCACAAAAAAATGAATTTTTCATGTGAGGAAGCTTTCCAGCTGGCTTGCGGTAGGTCGGTGGTTCTACCCGGATACTTCTGTGTACTCGGGATCTTCTTCCACCTGTAATTAGCTGGATGTCGCTATATGATTGAAATACTATCGCAGCGACGGTAAACCCTAATACAATACAATACAATACAAAAAAGTGAACCACTGGTTTTTAATACACGGCATATGGCAACGCCTTTCATTCTTATCACTGGCACCATTACACGACTTATCACAACGCCTTAAAATAGTATTGTCAAGTAATTAAACCCATTACAAGACTTATCGCAACGCTTTGAACTTGTGATATGTTGGTACTATTGCATGATTAATATCTGCTACTACATTCTGATTCTTAGGTCAATGCCCTTACAACCAAATATTCAGGCTAAAACAAAGAACAAAACAACATATATGCAATTGTGTGTGTTTTTTTAATACATGTATAGATAACAAAAAAAAAAAAAAAAAAAAAAAAAAACAGAACTGTCTGCAAGATATTTCATCTAGAAATGGTTAAACAATTTACAGTAACCACATGAGCAATCGTCATATGTAATGGGACATTTGCGTGTATGCAGTTACTATCCGTACGAAGTTAAGTGTCACTTTATTCGACGTTTCCATTTATTTCTCTCTCAAACTGATAAACGGTCTATATAATCATGTCTACAGACCCGCAGACATAATAAGCAATTAACCCCAGATACGCAGAACATATGCTTTAAATTCAAACTTTTATGGCCTTAGCAAAGTAATATACTTAACAAAGTCTTTTTCTGATTATTGGTTATTAGGGGATACTAGTACTAGTAAATGGAATAACACAGTTTTGCTATCTTTTCATAATTATTTTGAAATTTAACATACTGTCTCTGGAAACACGTAAGCTTACACTTGCCACGACCTCCCATTACGATGTCCAAACAGTCATCGCAAGAAATATAGAGAGTTTTTCACACATCTATTTTCTGTCGCAATGATATTGCTGAGTTTTAGTCTGATACGAGTATTACAAAATCAAAGGCTCCAAGATACACTCTGTTTTCCTTCATCTTTACACTCTCTTCAGCGTAGAAGAAGACGTGTGAGAGGAGTGACGACTGATGTCTTATCCCACAATGCATTGCGATTAATTAACTGGCCAGTGAGACCATGCGAAGTGGTGATCGCTCCAAATGACTTGCAGGAAGTAATACAGATTTGAGCCAGGATGCTTTGATGCCTGCCAGACGTTGAAAAGATTATTGTGTTGTATCTGTAAAAATCATTTTGCATCGGATATTTTCAGGAAATAGATCATCAGCAATTTCCCTCTTATTAAGTAAAAACGTAATATGAACAAACTGACTGCAACGTAAATTATTCAAAGGTATGGAGACATCATTATCACACGAAACATAGTTATTTAAAAACGTCCAAAAAGAACTTTAAGAATAGCATTTCAACCTTCGAAAGGGTGACCCATTTCATCAAGGACTTGTCTTCATTCATGTTATTACAGCCAGATAGTATAGATCCATGCATAAATAAGACTCGTAAATAAAATGTCTGTTCAGTTTCCACAACTTAGCTACTTTTTCAGCCACACATTTATCTGCTAGTCCAGTTACTAGGCTCCGTGACCACCGTTACTAATTAAGGTCTAATGCAGCTACTATTTATTTAGTTATTAAAACGCAACTCCCTCAGGAAACAAATCATCTCTAGACATCTACAGACATAAACAAATGCAAACTATCTCATTGCCAAAGATGGTTCAAAATATATTATACTCAGTTATTAGCCTTTATTTTAAGATAACATTCGGTTATAAACAAACGAGTTCAAACAACTGATCAAACAGGGTTCAACCCTGGAAACCATACTAAATTGTGCATATCAAATATATGCCAACTATTATATAACCTAGATGGTCCTCAAATAGTTATCCAGTTACCACTTAGTTACTTAATAAGATAACAATCAGTTATTAAAACAATACCAGATGGAGGAAGACCCTGTTTGCACAGAGGCAATCAGGCAGCACTAACCAGCTGAGTGGCTTCTTCGCATGAAAAATCCGGATGACACTGCCGGTACTCGAACACACAACGGTGAGGGACTGGTAATGTTTAGTCAATGACTTTACCTGCTTGACCACGGAGGCCACATAGAATCAACTAAATGTAGCTCAATTTATGCCTAAAAAGTAGTTGAGCTAGGATTATCAGCTTTATACTCAAGCTAATGACTAGTAGCTGATAAGTAACTAACTTAGTAAGCTTGGTTCACTCATTTCTACACCGGCCAATCCTTATCTTACCCATCTGTATTTGCATGCTGTTGTTAGGCTAGCATCGGCTCGGGGAGTCATAGAAATGCATTTTATGTTAAATGGAGATAATAATTCATAAATTTGATTCGTCTCTTCAGGAGAATCAATATTCAGTTTGACACTTTCATTGTTACTTCCCATAGTATTTGTCTAACACTTTGGTCAAGCTTTCCGGCCATATGCACCTGTCATATAAACATTTGTATTCACGACACGTCTTCCTGTTCTAGTTACCCAGTGTGATGGTTCGGTGGATATGGACCTCCAAAGAATCCACCAGGGAGAGCTGGCGCTTGTCATCGGGGGTGACAATACCGACTTTAGAGCATCCTGCAGTTTCACAATCAACGCCGGCCCCGGCAAACACATCATGTTCTATTTCTCTGAGCTGTACCTTGGCGCCCCAAACAAGACTTATCACAAGGAAAAGGCATGCATTGAATTGAGGGATAAGATTGGAGAACACGAGAGCGTCCCAAAAGGTAAGATAGATGGTGAATATTCAAATTATAAAATCGTTACGAACCTCTCAAGAATTGTTCCAGATCTCAGAATTGTCTGACACTAATCGATTGTCGTTTTGAACCATTGTGGTGCTTATTGTTGGCCCTTGCATAGCATGTTATGAAAAAGAAAACGAACATAGGTAGAAACGGGACAATCATTACGAAGGAATTCGGAAACTTATTACTCTTGGGTGAGGTCGCGTTTTAATATTTTCTTTTTTGTTTTGTTTTACTGATAAGCAAAGATAAAAATGATAAATATTGATTTATTCATAAGCACGAGAGAGAGAGAGAGAGAGAGAGCCTTCTAAACTGTATAATCGACAGTGGGTATCAAAATGGCACCAGGTCTTAAGTATAACACAGTACCACAGTTCAACAGCGCTATAAATGGAACTGTCCGAGATGAAAATCCTTATAAATACATGAAGACATGAATTACACATGTAGACCTTCTCAGTGTTATATGTATATTTTGTAACTATATGAGACATTTATTCCCGTCTACAATTTCGTAAAGTTTACAAGAGAGAGAGAGAGAGAAAGAAGAGAGAGAGGAGAGAGAGAGAGAGCAATTTCTTACTTCGGATTTCTTTTCTTAATTTATTTCTAGAATATCAGGTTTTCCTTCATATTTCTAATAAATGGAAAATTGGCAATAATTGGCTGGCAATCAAATCTGATTCACGTACCTTATGTGATACATGATACGTAATAGATGAATAAACTCGGTTTATGGTGATTATATTGGTGAATAGACGCAGGTGCGTCTGCTGAACGCATACAGGTATTATTTTGCTTGGTGTGCGACAGTAGTTAATAGTTTAGTACGATAGAAATTTCTATGACTATTAAAGTTCGGATTCTGTAAGTATAAGATTACATAAACGATTCAATCGGAAAACTGTGTCGTAAAAGGATAATTAATTTCAACTGGCCAGAAGATATTTTCCCATTATTATTTGGTCTCTATTCATCCATTTAACGACGCAGATGACAGTTTTAGGAAATGTGTTTCAGTATTGATATGTACTTCACATCCAGGGCTCAAACAGGTATAGTAAACCTAATCCATTGGCTAAGTTACCTCTGTGTGTGTGTGTGTGTGTGTGTGTGTGTGTGGATTTCCCGTCAAAGTGTGACTAAGCACTTTGCATATAGACTTCAAAAATAAGATAGATAAGTGGCACATCAGTCATATTGTCACTGCAAATATCGATCCATATGCTGGAAATCCAACAACAATTCAAAGCATTCAGTCGAGAAACCAATAGTAAAAATGCTTCCTGCTTTAGTACATGTTTGTGCATATTTATGTGCAAATAGCAATTAATAAAACATTCCTAGTTTTACATAATCAAAAAGTAAAGCCTAAATAATTACTACGCTACAAAATAATTTTACTAAATGGTCTTAATTAAAATGAATGTACTTTTATGCTGTATGACATACGTCTTGTCAAAAGTAGCCTTTGTATTCAATATTCTTTTCATCTCATATTTCGATGTAGCGTCTCTAGTAATCGAGACGGAACATTAGCTTAATATTTTAGTGACTATTGCAATGGGTGAAATTTTAAACTTTCTGTATGAGGGTTATAGTTAAAATCCAAAGACCCAGAAAATATATATTGGAGGAAAATGAAGCAATCTCCTCTTGGGGGAAAAAGTTAAGTCAAATTGCATCGATCTACATCGTATATATTTTCATTATTCTACAGACAGACCCATCTATTGGAATATTTATGTTCTGTTCTTGCAGAACTTGGTCTTCCAATTAGAATTTTGTTTTAAGAAATACATATATCAAAAAAGGAAACGTATTTGCATTATCATCTTCAACCTTTATATCAAAAGTCTTATATTTATTTGTATTTATATTTTAAGATGATATATACTCAAATTAATTTACATATAATATAATGAAAGAAAGGAGCAGACAAGAGAATTGAAGCTGAAAAACGAAAAAGATCAATGAAACAATATTAAAATGCTACGTTGATTTACATTATTTTCAATTTAATCAAATTTTATTTATTTATTTATTTATTTATTTATTTATTTATTTATTTTACTTAACAATGATCAGACAGAAAGTGATACGAATATTATTGATCACACTAATGGCCTCGTGACCATTGATACGGTAAGATGACCACATGTACTTGAGCATATGACGCCAGACCACGGGTTCCGGTCACGCTGACATAATGGGTCATTTATTTTCGAACATTTTCTACCATACTCGTAGGAATGTTGCCCTGTACAGTGTTTTCTGTTTTCTTATCTGAACAGTAACATATAAAGAAAGGTGTTCCGTTGCCTTTTACAAAGTAATTACTTTTTCATAACAGGAAATAACAAACACATACACATTTTACTATAGGGAAATTAAAAATACAGAATTTGATTGTTAATTGAAGGTAATAATAACACTTGATTTATTACTTTTTCTACGAATCAATCCATATGGACCGATGAGTATCAGCACTAAGAAGTTTAAGTCTTGTATTTTAATTTTATATTGATAGTGTTTAACTACAACTAAAGTTTCAACTACCCGAATGTCCAGCCAGAGTCGTAATGATTTTAACATTTAAACATCCAAAGATCTTCACCTGTCAGCTGATATGAAAATCTAAATGCAGGTGATATCATTGTCTTGCTTGTTTATTTATCTATTTATGTAATTAAAATTACCGTCAGTGGAGCCATAAACAAAATCAAACAGAGCATGTAAATTTTGAGACAAATTTGGCAACAGTCTCTGAGTTAATTGTTCTGGTGTTGAAGGCGCTGTATATCTAACTATATTATATTTGGGACAAACATTTATGATGCCACCGTCGACCCCGCCAGATGTTTATTTTGCCGACGTTGTGAGAAACGGCGACAAGATCTAACCTAGGTCTATAACTCGTGTATTTTTCCTGACATACGGACAGATGTTAAACCTGGTCTAGACGAAGTTATTAGTATGTCTTACTGCCAGGATTTGATAGGATTGGTTGAATCCCTATAGTGTCTGTAGTTTATTCCATCAATAAAATATCTTTTTACGACGATGTTGGCTATAAGCCTATCACTAATTAATGAAGCAAATTTTGATGAAGAAAAAAAAATAAGACTATGGCAGACTTATTTTTCCATACCTATGTCTTTCTTAATTGTTCATTTCCCAAGCTCTCACTTGACTATTTGAAGAGAGCGCTTATCGTACCTATTGTATTTAATGAAAGCTGCCGTGGTTCTAAAGTAGGATTCGAAAGTTGTTGGTTCGATTCCCAATGGGGGCTAGAAGCTGGCATGCCCTTGACAGACGTGAGGTACTGGTCCTCTGTAGGAACAGTCGAAAATGATTAATATAAATTGTAAGATCTTGTTCTTCAGTCGGCATAAAAAGACATGTTTTAAAAAGGCTGTATTTTATCCGCCCTTAACACGTAATAGTTCAATGTGTTCTTCATACATGTTAATAAACATGTTATAGTGCATTACTTTAATATGATCGTTTTTATTTAGAGAAAAAAAAATCATTATGTTTCCTCATCGTATTTATTAAGGATCGACTTGCACAACTTAGATATAAAGTGTATACATGTTTTAGAATAATGGTACCAAGTTAATCAAAGATAAAGTGCTGTATATTTTTTGTTAATATCTGTGTCAGGACAACGGTAAAACTTTTGATAAACGTAAGTGTAGATTAGAAAAAAATCAATTCTAGGTATTTTCAATATTCCAAGTATGGCGAGTGGGTCACCATGGCCGATTAATTATACTTTCAAACGTTCTGTCAGTTACTCTCATACCGCTGTGTGCTTTGAGTCCAGGAAGTGCATTCGTGTTTGTGTTTTTTAGCTCCACCAAATATATATATATATATATATATATATATATATATATATATATATATATATATATCTAGACGTCGATGTATAGCTGAAATACTGTGGCAGTGACGGTATAACAACAAGAAATATCATAGCACGGACAAGAATTAGCGTAACAAATAAGGCAAGCAATATAGGTTTCAGAGAAGGTGCTGATTCCCTCGACAAGCAGTCTATAATCCAATCGGAAACAGAGTTAAACCAATCAAATCGCTGACATCCATTTAACAGACTGTCCACTGATAGACAAATCTCCCCTCTAATTCTTGTTCCGTCAAATGTCAAATGGCTCTGATTTGATTAAACCTGCATCGGCAACGTCCCTAATTTCAAGGCTCGGAATTTTATTTGTGCCGAAAGACGTAATTAAGTCTCATTTGGCAAGGTCAACTCTAATTAAGAAACCATGAGAGAAATGAGTAAAACATAATATGTTCGTTAAGAGCGTGGTAGCTTTCGGCGGTTAGCTTGTGTTGTTTCTTTGTGTGCTTTTTGACAATGTGTGTGTGTGTGTGTGTGTGAGTCAGCCTGCATGTCTTCTGTAAATCCTTATAGACTGCAAGGACTATGACATTTGTAGGTTACATACCCTATCTAATGGGATGAGACTCTCTGAAACTGCACGACACAAAATTTGACGTATATACACAATTACTGGGCGAGTTAGTCAAGGCCGAGTCAGTGAAGATCTCTGCGAGAGATTACAAAATCTTGCTCACTTGAGCGCACACGTCACTGTGGGAGAATATTTATTGCTGCACTAGAGAAACCATATTTGCATAATGTTAATCGGGGTATTTATTCTTATCAAGTTTTATTCTCTCAAGTCCGCCACAAACAGATATCGTTAAACAATCAATCACGCCAACTTGACACAACAGCGATAAAAGCGAGCACAACGGGGGTATAATTGCTATTCTGGCCGTCTAGAATCGTTGTGCATGTAGAGTTTTTTTGTTTTTTTTTGCAAGCTATTATATACCATTTATGTCGCTCTTTTCAATGAAGAAATTATGTTTAATTTCAGGTATGAAATGGCCGATATGCTCCAGAACGGAAGTGGAAATTGGATCCCGTGTTTATTTCACAACCGGAAGTGCCTTGATAATACATTTCTACCGAAATCGAGGCTACACAATTACAGTCCATTACAAACTTGTGTTCACTTCTTTCAGACTTGGTAAGTTTTGTATGGATTTTGTATGACGTTGTTATTACTTATCAATTATTTATGACAGCGGCAAGATGTCTACAGATAATATAAAATATTTCTTTTTCAATTATCTCAGAAATGTTTGTGATCCCCGACTTCTTTTCATCTAAACACCCTTTTTATATAGTTTTACAAAAAGATTACGTGCTCAGTGACGACAGTGTGCATTGGTAACGTACGTGATTGCGGATCAAAATGTTGTGGGTTCGAAACGAGCTGGGGACAAAACCTTTTATGACCTTCCAAGGCACAAAATACTGGCCTAAACCGAGAAGAATTCGTATAAGTCGTAAGAGCATGGACTTGAAATAAATTTCAATAAATTATTTGCCTATAAGAAGCTAGAACATTTTAAGACCTTACAAGACGCAAAGTTCTGAAACATTTAAATTTGAGTCATGTGTGACATGTAGTATGCGGAGAGCCTTTTTTTGCAGTCAGCCTAGACCATCGTAAGTCCCATTGTTATAAAGGATCTTCCAGCAGAACTAAGAATGATTTTTTTTCTGCTTTCGTATGATATGAATTTTTATTATTTAGCACCCTGTGTTGAAAAAATAAAGAGTTAAATAGTTTCGAGCACTGGGGATCATAGTGCAGAGGACGACATTATTCCGTGTCCTTTCCGATAAAGATGACAGTAACTTTAACACATTCGATCTCCTGAGCTTATTGCCTACCATTTCTTGCTTCCTTATGATAAGGACCTATTGTCCCGTCGACAGCCTGTAGCGTCCACACAGTTTGCTATGACAGTTCCAATTACTGATCCCTTTGGCAACCAACAGCCTCGCGTCCATTTCTGGAGAAAACAAATTGGCGTGTGACTCGGAATATCATTTTATTATTTGTAAGATAACACGTTCTGTGGAGTGCCGTTCTAATTCCCATCCCAAGACCTTAAGTAATGGAATCTTATGTATAATCAGAGTTTTGTCAACCTCAGGCACACTATCACGTTGGCAATTATTTACTGTTGCGGTCCGGTTCAGCTGAAGACATGTGATTTATGGCCCCGTTGATGGCAATCCTAATGAATTTAAGTAAATATGGCTGTAAAAACCCGACCAGTTTATTACATATTGGCACAAAAAATGATTCGCATAAGGAGTTTGGCGATGGTTTGGACAAGTTATTGTTATTTAACGACAGTACAGGAAAATTTTGCACTCATAAACAATATTACAAAGGACAGAAATTTATAGATTGTCTTACAAGTTTGTACCAAATTACACTAAGAAGTATTGGCTTGTGGAAGAACGAACTGATTGTGTTTATTATTTTACATTTTATGTTTAAAGACCTTGATGGAAAGTGCATTTAATCATAAAAGTCAGTACCGAACTGAGCTGAAAAAAGTAACAAGCTCTTTAAATTTCTTACAAGCTGGAGTTAGTCTGGCATAAGATGGTCTTTATGTAGGCAAGCAATACAAAGGCATGTATTAATGAAAGTGAAGTAAAGGAAATGTTTTTTTATGCATTTACCGTAAAGAAAGAAACCATAATCTAGCCGATTTCTGTTGACATTAATTGTATCCGTTTTTCAGTATTTCTTCTTGTCCCTTTTCATCGATATTGTGTAACATAAAGACATCTACAAAGCTGTAAACGGTTAACACGTCTGCAGACCAGCAGCATGGGGCAATGACAAAAACTAATTTCCTAGGCTCATTGTTAGCGGTAGCATGATTGAAACTGCCTAAAGAAAACTGACGAATATATCAACGCGGTAAAATTTGAGCCAAACGTTTTAGAAACATACACCATACAGCACCATCGTGCTGGAATGAATAATACGAATGACAAAGAAGCGGTTGTCAGAACAGCTCAGACGTTTCCATTTTTCTGTATGGTTGAATTCCCTCGCGCATTCAGATCGTTCAACGGTTCCCTTTTCGACTTTTATCGTAGATTATTTATCGACTAAATCAAATTTTCAGAAACGAAAGGAATTTTCAAAATTACAAACCACTTTTGAAATGGCACTTGATCAACGAGTGAAATTTATTATATTCCGTATCTCGGGTGACTATCGAATTCTGCTTTTTGATGAAAATCATCTGGATTATTTACGAGGGATGGAGGTCCAACAATTCAATCAACCCGGCTCATGCATCGCAGACAAAAGCCTTTTGGGATCGTTTTATACACTGGTCTAGTAAATGATATTTCTGCACTGGGGGATAAGAAGCTCATTAGTATCCGTGTTACCATGATCCGAGTCAATCAGTTGGGCTTCGCTTTGATTACCATACAGAATACATTGACTTTAACATGGCACAACCTAATTCCGACACTGAATAGCTCGCTGTCCTCTTGCCAAACTCGTCCCTTCTTTAGAAATTTTGTATGGTACAAATCACACGTAAATGTATTTATTCTGACGAACAAAGAAATTTACCAGTATCTGTGTCAGAGTATTAAATTTAAAAATTAAAGAAAAGACATTCCTCGGTGTTATTTTACATTCTCTTCGTTTTCTCATAGTTAAATGTTGACGTTAAACGATTGTGTAAACATTTGCATGAAAAATAATTTTGAATAAACTGAAAGTTGATAATTGTTTATTTCAAATACTGAAGAGAAACGATCCTTAAATCTTGACTGAAATGGTGGGAATCAAAACCGTTATTGGTTACTCTTTGTTCTTTGTTCCCTTAAAGCATCTCGTTCACAAATGATCGGTAGATTTAAGGAAAGTGTGTTTTTTCTATCTCGTTGTTGGTTAAGTCTTTGTTTACTGACAAATTTACTCGACAAACACGGGAAATCGTCACATTCGTAAACGCCACTTCGGGAATGTCGCTATATGTTTCATATGAAAGCTCAATAGCTTATCATATTATTATATTAGGGTATCTATCACTTTCAGTAATAGCTCTAGTTTTACAATTATAGTTCGTTTTACGAGGAAAACAATATTGTGATTTTTAACACGGCCTACTTTGATTTTTTTTCACGAAGCCCTTTATCCTTGAGATTTCTGTCTCTCTACATCCCCCCTGTGCTACAGTCGTCTTTGATTGCATCCAAGCTCTAATGTTGCCATGCGGACGGCTGTATTAAAAGGTCGCATGCTGTCGTTGAATTTGTATTTATTTCCGGAGGATTACTTGTTGATAGGAGCTGTCATCTGGCAAACCACGATAACAAATCATGCTTTATAACAGCCGATCAGTGGCTTCGATTTTTTAACTAGTTTTACGGAGGACGCAGATTCAGTGGCGTCTACAATAAATATTTCAGGATTATACAGATTCTTTTCACCATTTGTTTTACTAAGTCTTCAAACAAATCTTGTTATCAGAGACACGTCTGAGGTAAAAACTCATCAAAACTATACTGATTCTAGACAGATAGAAAAAGGTCTCTCACTATGCAGTATAAGCCCTCTCACCCTGTTAGTATGATGCTAAAATAAAATAATCAAGTCAGATACAGTTTTCCTGTTTTAATTCTTAATTATCTATAATCTAAAACATACATACACTATAAGCATGTTATTTCAGTAAACGCTATATTACTCTACAAACTTTCCTCGATAAAAAAGTAAGATTTCGCGCAATTGCATCGTTTATTCTAAATTACAAAATGATGACTATTGCTCTCTGGCTCTGGGAAGCTTATTATACGACAGAAATAATTGTTACAAAGTTTTTTTGTTAGATAGAATCATAGTTATATTTAGCCTTTTGGTCTTAAGGTATAGTATGAGTCACGATCCAAAGGGTAGAGTTTAAACCCCCTTGAGGCTACTACCCAGGAAAATATAGTTTCTCTTTTCGATGTTAAAAGAGAAGTTAAAGCATTATCATTTCAATTTACTTGTGACTGAGAAGTTTTAATTTTCACATGGGAAAAATATCCCCCTGCATAATTAAGAACAAGCGAAATTATGGAGCTGATATTTGTTCTCATGAGACCAAATAGGTGAAAATATCTGAATCGTTACAGGGTCATGTAGAATGTCCGAGAGGAAGTGCAAGAACGATCGGTGTATATCTCACGACCTGGTGTGCAATGACTACAATCCCTGTGGAGATTACTCGGACTGCCCGACCGGGCTCGAACATCTGTCCAGCTGGGCCATGAGCGGAATCGTGATCCTCGCCCTGCTATCGGGCGGCATCGTCATCATCATGGCCACCGTGTGTCTCCAGAGGAGCGGCAATAAAAGATATGATTTGGTAAGAATATTTTATTCATCAAACCTTTAAAATAATTATTAGTGCTTGCATGGAAATATCTACTGATTAGTGTGCAGAAAATTGCTTAGACGAAACGTTCCGAGAGTCTGAACATTGATTTTATTACTGAGATGAAGGGGGAAAGCTTTGAAACATTTCGGAACGTTTCGGTTATGAAAAACACCAACACATTCGAATGTTTTATACTTATCGCCATTTCATCAGTGACTTTAGGGAAAGAATGATATGGGACTACTTTTAACTTATTATCTGGTTGGTACTCTCAAAACGGCCGGGATTTTCTATGGTACGATGATGCTTACATTGTTGAATTAAATTGGTTGTCGAATAAAGAAAACGTTACCGAGATTGTGGTATTTGCTCATTAAAAAGATGAATTATCCAAAATCGTTTATCCTGAAAGGTAATTTCATTGAGTTTCCGTTAATCTTCTGCCGTTATGATTTGTCTTGCAAAAACGACCATTTTGGAAACAAAAATCAAAAAGGGACAAAACGAAAAATTTTCTTCAGCTGATAATCAAGAATTTTTAAGACAAGTTTCTTTTTCAATTTTTTATACTGTTTTATGATCTTAATCCTTATAATATTCGACAGAATTATTTCCAATCATTAAACATTAATCCAGTGTGCAATGAGTGTAGAATTTTGTTTTGTAACAATCATGTTAGTTTGCCGGTTCTTTCTCAATTTATAATTAAGGAGCATATCGAGCAGAAAATTGTTCGGTTTTTAATTTGCTAGTGAAATTGATTTTTGACCCAGCTCTTCTTAAATCTGTAAGACAAAAATAGGATCAACCATTGAAAAAGGAGTATTGTTATTTGTGAGAAAAGTCTCGTTATATTTAACTTGTCGCCATGGAAACGCATTTTGAACATGTTGAGGCAAATGTACTTCACAGGGACTCTTGGTACAGCCATGTTTAAAGTAATTAGCTTGTTTTCGCACGAAAAACAAAACAAACAAAAAAAACAACATCAGAATGAAGACTATACCTGACTAGAGTGTGGATTTTTGTACAGATTTATATGACCAGGCTCGAATTCCACCAACAATACTTGAATTCTTAAATTAGGTAGAAAAAGAAGTATTCAAAATTCTAATTGCGAAATGTAAAACGACAAGGCTATGTTGACATTTTTGATAAGAAACAAAACTATATATATTGAAGTACTTAGGGTTAAGTATGGCGGATGGATCGTCAGGTATAGTAATCGTAGTAAAAAAATTGTAACTTTTGCAAAGGTTTTCTGTAATTAACATTTTTTCTCAAGAAAAGGGCTCAGTCACTTACAGCCTTTGGTTCGAAACCCAGTGGGCAGTGTCACTCGGATTTTTTTTCCATGTGAGAAAGTCTTCCAGTTGACCAGTTGGCTTAAAAAAGGTCGGTTGTTCTAGCCGATTTCCGATTTTCACTCAGGGTCCTCCCTCCCCTTCAAAATCTGGATGTCTGATAGAAATACTGTAAAGATAAAGTCATAAAAAAGAAAAAGACAAACATGTGTGTATTTGTGTGATTTTTAGGGGGTGGGGTCAGTGTAATGATCAACTATTTAACAACAAACTAAAAGGGGAATGTACCATCACAAGTTTGATATTGTTGTAAAATCACTTACAAAAATCACGTTCAAATGATGATTTCTGCAAAAACTTGTATTTAGAAAAAACACAAATGCATTCGAAAGGAAGATAAAAAGGAACTTTTATCAACATTAGTCATATGAGAGAAATACCAAAAGACCAACTTTCATATTTGCTATTTGCTATCCATTTTGTGTATACAATATATTGATATCTTTTTTGTGTATCAAGATGATAAAATGATATCCAGCTAGTGTATCTAACTGATAAACTTATCTTGAAAGTTTGTGACCCATGTGAAGTGCAGACCAGGAGTTCAGGAGTTATGATTATTATCTGTTTAACTAATTTATCATATTATTTAGACCCAATAATGTAAATTATAACATGCTTTGCTATTATGACAATAAATTGAGAAAGTAAAAAAAAATATAAAACTGAAATGGTAATGATATAAGCATACTCCCCAAAGACTTTCTCATCGCGTAATATTCTACAGTGATATCATAGCCGCTCTGACAGAGGCCAAATTAACTTACACTGTTAGCTCAAGTTTAGTGAGGAGATCTCTTCATCTGACACACTGTCATTTTATTTTAACCAGGAACTGATGATCAATAATAAATGTCGCGTTCTTGGGAAAAAGGCGTCAAAAGCATCAACTCTAGCTGCCGTGTTGCAACATTTCAGATGTTAAAAAATCACATTCAGCTTAGAGATATAAAGATGGTTTTCCAGATATGTCTCTTCCATAGAGGGAGACGGGAAGTCGTTACGACAGAAGTGGTCGTGTTTTATATGACTATCCCATTGACCATCTCTGATAACAACGTCTGTTTCCTGTTATAATTGGATGTGTTCGGTAGTTATCATATAAACCGGGAAACATTTCGTGTCTTGCCTACTTCATTTATTACGTAAATAGCTTAGAGTTCATGGTTCCGTTGTTATATATGAGGTCTGTACGCCTTTTTATATTTTTTATTCGAAACTTTTCTAATTAAATGATTTTATACGATTATTTTCCCTGAGAAAAGATTTTAGTAGACAAAAACTATGATAATATTATTATATTTAAGAAGGCACCTAATGCTAAAAAAATCAAATACATTTATGTTTTATTATTCAAAATTCCACGAGAGTTATTTAATTTAAATTTTAAACTTCATTATCAAGATACAAACTATTTTAGCAATGAATACCTTGAGTGTTCCTACCTTTCCATTTAAAGCTAAACTAATGAAGGCGAAAACATTGATTTTAAAATAAATATGTTAAAAAGTCCTATTCTAGCAACCTGGATTTTATCATTCATCTTGGTAATATAGCCTTGATTTTTTTCTCAATTTAACTCTCAATATTCGCGATTTATGACTCGTCCCATTGTATTTAAAAACCTACAAAAAAGAGAAGACAAAACAGGATATATAGGGTATATATAGGAGCATATTTATTACAGAGACAAAAACGAAGTATATTTCACCAAGCATTCGCGTGTACTTAAATCTTTGCTTGATATTTTCTAGAAATCTGATTATATTACCTTAATTTATGACCATGAATTTTCCATTAAAGTTAGTTTATGTAAATGATAAAATCAGTTTTGCAAAACATAGATGATTTAAACGACAGTATATTGTATTCAATTATTGTGAGAGCAATACAAAATACCTTACAGTAAATGTAAATAAAACCTGAAATAGGTATGTGGGTTGGTAGGTAATTAATTAATCAAGAAATGTCTTACCCGTCCATAGACCAAGTTATCTGGCATGCATGCACTAACACAACCGCACGCGCCTTCAAGCGTAGGTGCACGCACACACTTTTGAAGTTAAGTTCAAAGGCATTTATTTCAGTAACATCAATAGAACTGATGAGATAAATGGAATCCTACCAAAAGAAACACTTTAGTCCCTGTAGATTTGGTGTCAAATTAAACATGACATCCTAAAATGGATGCCATCCCAAAACCATCGATCAAATTCTGTTTTCTAGACTCTCAGTTTGTATGGAATGAATGAAATATTCATAGCAGTTCGTATTATTTCTGAAAGAGGAAGAGAGGGAAACATAATTCATTTCAAATTGCTCTTATTTTCTTATGAATAACATATATTATGCTGGGAATCACTTTTTCAAAGAATTTAAAAGTAAAATATATCTGCGTTGTTCTTTTTTTACTAAAAAGTTTCCTCTCGAAATGGTTTATCTTTATTTCAAGCTATATCAGTGACCAGAAATAACAACGTAGTCGCGTGAGAGTTGCACGTCCCGTCATCCTTTGCGTGACAGTATGTACAGGAACTACATTTTCAGCCATTAATTTAGCTCATTGGAAGGCCCAATTTCTTACTGAACTGCTTGACAACGGAACCTTACTCTGGCAATCCAATACAGCGAGTGAAATGATTCCATTTCCTTTTTATTGTTGTTCATCTAAGCTTGTTCCAGTGGTGTTAAGGCCATGTACCGCAAGTAAAATGCTTTTGATAGCTGTAGCCGCATTATCATTAGATACGTGTAATCCCCGTATTTCTCCGTATTTTGAAGTTACATTATGTACCACAGAGACGCCGTGGCCCAGTGGTAGCGCATATAACAACAGATCCAATCAGGTTATTGGTTCGAACCCCGAACCCCGTTTTGGGCTAGAATAATTCATGACCTTACCAATAAGCCCTGCATATTACTAGGAAGAAGAATAAAACATGTATATTACCAATAGGCCCTGCATATTACTAGGAAGAAGAATAAAACATGTATATTACCAATAGGCCCTGCATGTTAGTAGGAAGAAGAATAAAACATGTATATTACCAATAGGCCTTGCATATTAGTAGGAAGAAGAATAAAACATGTATATTACCAATAGGCCCTGCATGTTAGTAGGAAGAAAAATAAAACATGTATATTACCAATAGACCCTGCATATTACAAGGAAGAATGATAAAACATGTATATTACCAATAGGCCCTGCATGTTAATAGGAAGAATAATAAAGCATGTATATTACCAATAGGCCCTGCATGTTAATAGGAAGAATAATAAAGCATGTATATTACCAATAGGTCCTGCATGTTAAAAGGAAGAATGATAAAACATGTATATTACCAATAGGTCCTGCATGTTAATAGGAAGAATGATAAAACATGTATATTACCAATAGGTCCTGCATGTTAATAGGAAGAAGAATAAAACATGTATATTACCAATAGGTCCTGCATGTTAATAGGAAGAATGATAAAACATGTATATTACCAATAGGTCCTGCATGTTAAAAGGAAGAATGATAAAACATGTATATTACCAATAGGTCCTGCATGTTAATAGGAAGAATGATAAAACATGTATATTACCAATAGGTCCTGCATGTTAATAGGAAGAATAATAAAGCATGTATATTACCAATAGGTCCTGCATGTTAATAGGAAGAATAAAAACATGTATATTACCTTAATAGAAGATAAAACATGTATATTACCAATAGGCCCTGCATGTTAATAGGAAGAATAATAAAGCATGTATATTACCAATAGGTCCTGCATGTTAATAATCTCTTAACAATCTCTCCCCTCTCTCTCTCTTATTCTCTCTCTCTCTCTCTCTCTCTCACTCTCTCTCTCTCTCTCTCGCTCTCTCTCCTCTCTCCGATGGGTTATCATATTACTGCCCGTGTATCTATCTGTACGTATGATAAAAACTTTCTTATCGTGATAGTGGCATTAGAATATATCTAATTAAACAACACGCATATTGATGGTTAAACAGTTAAACAGCCTTATTAGTAACTTATAACCATTACCATATGCACAGGGACCTCCATATATATACATAAATATATTATGCGTATGTTTGTTTTTTTAAATATAGTTATATTTGAGGGGAGGTTTGGATTTTTGTAATCCAAACATGATATAATGAAATTAACGAAAACATGATTGCACCCTTTCTATTGCAACTGGGTATATATATCAGCAATTTAACAATTTCATAGAATACTCTAGTCTCCTTTTCACTGTTAATCGAGAGATTCTGTCGGTGAAACCGTTCGTTAGACACGATTGTTTGGAGGATGTATAGGACACGATCTGACAATAAACTTACCTGATACCTGTCTCAGATCAATAGTACGCGGCATTAAATACAAATGGTTTAATTATTGATGACCCTAAGAACACATCATTGATTAGAAATTAATCAGCACTCTTTTTATGGCAAAAATACAAAGATATCGATTTGAAAATTGATCTTACTGGTACAATGGGGCCCCCATCAATGGAAATGGAAATGGGATTTGACAGATAACAATAACTACAGATACTGTTTGTAAACCCCTGCCCGACGGTGTCATACTGTCTCGTGACAAGTATTTGTTTAAGTCATTTCAACCCCATTTACAAAAGACAACAGTATGCTTGAAGTACGGTCCAATGAACGTCGTTGGCATGTTGGCAGACTGTATGAAAGGCTCTTCTAATGGATTCGAAAGTTCCTATTTGCAAATTCAATAATGTTTCGGAATGCAGTTTGGTTGCATCGCGCCACCAGACAGCATAGAAAGTGCATTACTGACATGCCCTATAATACATAATTAGCACGGTTTGCATAGGATGACAGGGTCTATTATCCGGTAATAATGGCTTATGGGCAAATTCCTTCTACAAACATAGAAACAGACTGGAATTATTTGCATTGTTTTCTCGACGTCAAAATTGCTTTTAGGAAACTGTTTGCACGCCTTTAAGGTAGATACATATCCCGAACGTCTAGAATGAAGTGACAGTATCTTCCTATTATCAATCCTGCATAATTTTCAAGAAGTAACAGTTAGAACCTGACTTCCATTTGCTTTAAATTTATTTAATTATATGCCATGATGTTAATACCATGCAACTTCTTTTAGTTTTACTTCAGGTGGAATATGCGCAAACAATTTGAATTTATTTTTGAAATGATTCAACTTGTTTTTGGTATGACATCGTGAAATAAGGTGTAGACCCCCAACCGATTAAAATGCTGTCGGTGGGACGTTGAGCCCAACTATTCAAATAAAACAAACTGTTTTGATAACAGTCATATTAAATTATTTACACTCTGTCGAAGAAGAGGAGGGTGGAATTAGACATATGGTCGAACAGGACTGTCATTCATAATAAAATTATTGATGTACATTGAAAGTGGTTTTCTGAAACTTGATACGCGGGCGGAAAATCATATTTATCATTCGATAAATCAATATATAACAACAAGGGGAGAGTATTGTCAGCTCCTCTGATTCTTTGTAATCTTTATCTTTTCATGAATATTTAATATATTCTTCTTTATATTTTTTCAGGATGATTTTTCCTCTGTAAGTATCGGTCCACAACACAATGAAAGTGGCGTTGAGATGAACGAAGTCACAGAATCGGAACGGAAGTCAGGTGACGATTCTTGTCGTAAGGATCCCCCAAGTGAAAGTTCTAAATATAGAATGGACGAGGGTATCTCATTGTGCAATGGAACGAAACTGGCTGTCGCTGAGCCAGTTGATAGCACGGATAGGGAAAGGCTTATACGGACAAACAGGAAGTCCTCGGGGGCGTGTTCGGGGGATTTTATACATACGGAGAGCAATTCTCTGGTAGATTTCCTGCACAGTGACTCAGCCAATACGTGTGATACAGTTACAACCACAATTTCATCATATAACTTTGATAATTTAGAAGGAGCCACAAGTAACCTGATTTTCCCATCAGTCTCTAGTCAAAACTTTCCAAATCAGAGAGTTTCGGAGTCTTTTAGTTTTTCAGATAACACCATTGCTGCGCTCAGACAGTGAGAGTGGAAGCGAGATCCAGCGATCTCCTCGATCGAGTTTACAAAGATCAAGTCGAACTCTAACTACCTTTAAAATGCCTTCTACACCTAATGGCGCACTGTTTTACGATGACAATCATGTGTTCACCGACTTTACGCCTGCTGACCCGCCAGCGTATGGATACATTGTAAACAATAGGAATAACTTCATTAATTCGCCAAGCGGAAAACTCTCTCATATTGGAGACTAAAAGAATTGTTCACGTTCTGCCAAGCAGATGACATGTGTATTCTTGTATATTGTTTCTAAGCCCAAAATGAGCAAAATTATTGCATACTGAAACTGAGCTGGCATTATGATTAAATGAGCATTTATTCGCTTAAAATACATCTGTAATTATCCTACTTTCTTTGTTTAATTTATTTTTGTCTGTCTTTGGCCTACGCTCCTTTTTCGCGTCCATTATTTCAGAGTGCTTTTACTTTATTGTTAATTGCTGCATTTATTATTATAAATGTACATTGTCGTAATAAAAAATATAAATATAAAAATTCCTTTTCTGTATCAATCCGCCCTCTGAGATAAATGTTATTTACATTTATTGTTTAAGCTCCGGATTCTATTACTGGTAAACGTTTTCATGATATATGTCATACGAGTAAATATATAAAGTCATTTATCTTTTGATAAGAAGATAATAAGGTAAAACATTTAATGCATCGATAATACTTCTCGTTGAATATATGAACACACAAAGTAACGCATTTGTTTCTATAGTTTTTTGAGATACATCGAATCCAATATAAAATATTGTGCCAAATGAATGAAATATTAAGGGATTATGCGTAACATTTTATTTTACGTAACAAGTCACTCATAATTTCAAACAACAGGAAAAATACTTACCGTGTAAATTTTGTATACATCTACATTTTAAATCAACATTATTGATTTAATATTTCTCTTTTCTCCGTTTTTAACCAATTTTGATTATACAAGCGTCAGCTGCATTTAAGGCAACATTACTTCTTTCAAGAAAAAAGTGTCTAGAAAAATTGAATTTGTCTTAATATGAAAATATTCGGACTATTTTCTGCGTGCGGAATGATAAAGTGTCCGGGGTCATCTTCGGTGACTAAGATACGATTAATAAGATCCCGGTGCCCGCCGGTGTACCGAGCACATTGCATTCTGGGACTATCATCCATCATTGTTCTTTAACATAAAAACAATCATACAGAGCAAAAACTCCGAGCTTTACGAAGCTCAAAAAAAAATATGAATTACCCTCTGCGACCGTAGCTTTCAGTGTGTAATAGACGAATGGGGTTTGTAATGAAGAATAAAGTAAAAAAATGGCTACGACGTGACACCAGTAACCTTTATGATAATAATTTATCCTTATAGCATTTGCCAGAGCAAACATTGCAATTCGTCAATGGAGCTTCTTTTATCATAATCACAATGGTTACTTGAATTACTAGTAAAATCAGCATTTAAAGACGATTTCTTCAGTTTCTATATAGACAAAGGAGGAAAACTGAAACTACATTGCAGAATTTGTTTAAACTTTACATGATTATAGAGAATCAGATTAGAAACAATTTATGAAAAAAGTCGGGGGTCACCGTGCTTCTTTTCGAGTAATTTGCCCCTGAAAGTGATAATTTTTTTTAAGAGCAGATAACTCAATATGATGGCATGGAACACATCATTTAGTTTAAAATCGATGTTCGGTACTTTATTACCTGTTTCTGTGTAAAACTTTGTGAAATTCTATATAGCACATTCATACATTGGTAGCTTACGTAAACATTTCTAAATTTTCTTCAAATTATCTCCCTTTTTCAAGAAAAAAATCACTATGATTACATGTTTAAACATAGTGAAACTTCTGTCATATAGAATTGTCTTATATGTTGCATAATGATTAGGAATGGAATAGAAAACAAAAATGTACAATAAAATAAAGTATCAATAGGTTTAGTTTTGAGTTATCTGCCCTTGATAATATCAAATAATTGCAAAAATATCACTTTCAGGGGCAGATAACTCGAAAAGTTGCACGGTGACCCCGATTTTTTTTTCCATAAATTTGTTTCTAATATGATTTTCTATAATCATGCAGAGTTTCAGTTTCTTTGTCTAAATAGAAACTGTAGAAAACGTTTGTAAACATGTACATGTATGCTATATCGTCTATTTTAATTGAAAAGATTTAATTACACGTGTCTTCGAGAATTATTACTGCGGCTAAATAACAACAATTCTCTTAGAACAAGGAAACAGTTTTGGTGTTTCTTACACAATGATCCTAAATGACAAATTTCAAAACCATACAGTCAATGTATAGTACTGTCCATGGGTGTTGGGTTCGAGTCCAGGTCTGGTGGTTCGGATTTGTAATGTGAAATGTCCAGTTGGCGTGTGGCAGGTCGGGTGTTCTACCCGGGTACCTATGTACACTCGGGATCACCCTCCAGCTGTAAACATGCAACCAAACGATGCTGTCTGTCTGAAGTACTGTCATAGCGACGTTAACCCTTTACCTCATGAATATTCATTTACAGGTTTATGACTTGATGAGTATTAATTAACTGAACTTAATATGGTACATGAAATCATGACATTGTCTTTGCCACACATACTGTGTAGAAAATGAGCTACAATATTGCATGAGCAAACAGGGGAGACCCTGATCAGACAGCTCCTGTATATTGGAGATGTCTGATCTGGGTCTGCTCTGTTTGTCAATGCGTCAAAATGAGTCTATTTGAAGTAAAGGGTTAAACTCCAAGGCAACAAGAAAAGAGAAGTCAACAGAACTACGCGAATTAAATGTAAGAAAGAGAGTACTTATGTAAATGAAATGTTCATGTAATGTAATATATAAAAGAACAACAACAACAAATGCAACACTCTTAAACACATAAGTAAAAAAAAAGTAAAAGTAAAAAAAAAATCGACAGATCTAGTGATGAAGCAACTAGATATATGTACATGTAGCTGTCTTATTCAGGCAGGCAACACATTATTTTCGTAATTCATTTGGTTCAGCTTTTGAAGAGTTAAATGATTAGTATTTAAAATTGAATATGATAAGTAATGAATGGTAGCCAATAATCTTTAATTTTACAATCAAATCATACTTAAATAAGATTTTAAGATCTTAAGCAAAATTATCCCACCTAAATGCCTATAGAATCCAATGGTCATATTTGCGTTGAAGCTTGAAATTTTTTCTTATGTACAGATTGTAATTTCGAGGACACTGGACCTTGTTCAGTTAACACTGTATTCTTTTTTTATATGTCTAAGGAAGTTTCCATGCCTTCATCTGAGATTGTGAGATGTCATATAAAATAGACACTTACAGAAGTACCTTTCATGTTTTTCACGGACCTGGAGATCCAGGACGATCACGTGACCTAGACGTCAAGACAGAAATCTATTACTGACAGCTTGTATTGTGCGACTGAGGATTTATCGTATTGATACATCGGGTAACTACAATGTCATTATGCTAATTATTCCATTGACATGCAAATAGCCTGTCCTAAGGTTTCACACGATCGATCCTCCCCATCAAAGACTCCGACTCCCGATTTGATTGACCAAACAGTGGTGCTAAGTGAGACGATGTCCCAAGCAACATGTCACGTGATATTTGAATGGTTCTCGATTCTCTCCGGTAATATTAATCAGAATCGTCCCTATACAAGAATGTTGAATTGATGTCAAATCTGTACCGGTGTCAACTGCCGACAGATTTATCAATATCCCTGGGTCAGCATTGTCTTTTTTTTCATTGAGACCAATTTCGATGCATTTTTCAATGTCAAAATCTCATTTAGGAAAGCATGCTTTCATTGAAAAGTCAACAGAATGTTTACTTTTCATAAAAAAAGTTCTGCAACTGCTGAGAAACATATTCACATTTTTTATTCATTTTCTTTTGACATCTCAAATTCCGTCTATATGTAAATGTCCCATATGTAAATATCCTCTCCAATGCTATGCCATTTATCAGAGCAGACAAGACTGAGTCAACAAGTGAATTTATATACACATATTTTCAGAATGTATGGTCGTTTCTGTGATTGTGACAAACGTTATCATCTATCACTATAATGAATTACGTCATGCCATCGCACCAATAAATTGTCCTCTGAATTTCTAGCTATTTTGTATATTTTGGTCCAAAGAAACCAGCCATGTTCAAATTCAAGCTTTATTCGCATATTTATTATAAAATCAGGAGCGTGATTATTTAAAAAGATAAATTTAAAATATCAACAAATCTGTTAAGATTGAAAAGAATTGAGTTTAGTGGCTAAGTATTTATAAATATATAGGCAATACATCCCAATTTGTCATGTAATAACCAACACTATAGAAAATATGCCGGGTCGTATGTGGAAAGAGAAGCTATGGATTTGTATTAAATTATGCTCAATTGACATTCCTCAAACCGATATATGTCTATGCATTTATACTGGGAAATGAAATGAGAATTCTATTCGTAAAAAGAAAATGCATTTAATTTTGATATGTAATTTCCGATTCAGTAAGTGGTCAAGTTTAAAACGGACATGACATCATAGTGTTGTACATAGATTTGAATCTTCGAAATTCAAGTTAACGGCCATTATTGTGTTAGATAAGTTCAGATATGATTGCTTAGTAATTACATTTCTTCAATATGTACGGCAGGCGAGCATCTGTAATGTAATGATAATAGGACGAGATGTATTGTATAAGATTGTCTCCAGGCAGCGGGCGGCCAGTGTCTGTGTGCCGCATTTACAAATAAAGGGACTGCATTTTATCAAAGATTGAATAAACCCACGGGTTAATGAGGCAATAAGACGGTGAATGATGGTGACTTTATTCTTACTTCCATTTGCCATGAGAATAAAACCGGTATTCATGAGATTCTGATTGCAATCGATTTCGGTTAGAAACTGTCTAGGGAACCCAGAGTCACCATGCGTGGATATACGGTGGAGGGATCAGAAGTTCACACTAGATCCATCCCACAGCTTACCCATGATTCGCCGCTCTCAGGGGATACATAAATATCTTAGTTTAAATTCATTTCGTTCCCGTCGGTCGGACAACTGGATTTTAATTCTGCTGGGTAGGTTGATGTTCATCATAGTCCTAAAATGACAATGCAGAAAATGGGTGTCTTTTTGTTTGCGATACGCCCGGAATTTGGTTTTTCATATGAAAATTTATCTCTAAATTATGGGGGAAAATTGAAAAATATGCCGTTCACTGAACACAAAAAGGATCAGGACGTGGTTATAGATACGTTTATATCTTTAATTAAGAAGGCATTATAGCATTACAATTACAGATTTATTTCACAAAGTTCTTGTTAACCATGTGAACGGCGTTCCCCGGAAGCCTCCGGCTGATGACGTCAGAGCGCAACGTGAGATGTTTTTTGATCCACTAAAACATGCTTAAACCAGCCCCTGTGTCTGATTGTCGCATAATTGCTAATGTATCAAGTTTTCCCATTCAAATAAAAATTCATATTTCTATAATTGGAATGTATTTGTTCAAAGAGTTATGCATGGCAGGAAGATCCATCGGATTAGAAATAATGAATCACCCGAATTTACATAAAATTACAATTACAAATCGAGGAAACTTTAAGAAATAAAATGCATAGTGAGAGCTGTGGTATAAGAAAGGTAATACAATGTGATTTCTGTATGTTATTTGAGAAAGAAGAAAACTATTTTCGAAATTATGCAGTTTACAAAAGAGGAAAATAATATGTGCTATTCTCTCATCATTTGAATAACTGTTTTGCTACCAACCTAGACTACTGTGTTATTCCTGTCCTGTATTGATTTACAATTAACAATATATCAACAAACGATAGTCAGAGCAATATGTCATGTCCATAATATATACACAGTTACACCGCAGTAGGAGTAAATCGTGAACAACTTAGATAATTAAAATGCTTCATAGCTGCTTCATGTTTCTAGCAGAGACATAAATCAACAAAGTTCTCTCCACTTGAACACATCATAAGCTGTATAAGAATACGGAAGGGGCTTATTTAAGGGAATCATATGGAAATTACATTTTTTGACTTTCTGGTGTATTGAATTGTAAATAAACTGAACAGATGAGAAGAAGGCGAACTATCGGGTGAAAATAAAAGTATTCTTGTTTAGTCGATTTTTTATTAACTCTTTTGTTTGACGTTTGCTGGGAGCGTAAAGATAAGTGAGCGGTATTTCAATGTCTTTACCTCAAACAGACATGTTTTGAAGCCTTTGCAAACAGAGCAGATCCAGATCAGAGCAGACCCAGATCAGACTGCTCCTGGGAAGGAACTGTTTGATCAGGGTTTCCTCTGTTTCCTTATACAGTTGTGAAGCACAGTGTCTACACAGTCTGAATGGAGAAAAGAAACCATTCCTTATATCATTTAAATTTCAGTAATTTATAATATACCAGGTAATAAATAATACATGAATTAATGATGTAATGGTTTGAACATATGTTCGTATGTAGAAAATTTATGTGCACACCAGTTTGAAAGTAATATTCATGGACAAAAATAATCAATTGTTTAAATAAATTTAAGTTCTACCGAAAATTATTAGTCAGTCACCTTTTGGTTGCCATATATTTTACTAAACGAGACGCGCATGCGCTAACTATTAATGCGGGGACTCCATTTTATACGACAACAACTAAAAGCAATATACGTGTATTCTAATGGAATATATTTCGACATAACCATGCATACTACCTGGTTTTGCTATTATTCATAAAGGACACCGCTAAATTATTTTGGACTTAAAAAATATACGACTTCAGCTACTAAATACAGTGTCTACAACGCCAATCTTAGTGATTTTAAATACTTTATATATTCAAAAACATATGTCGAATGAAATAAATTACACACATTAAAATATATTACGTAATCGACTACACCTCAACGACGTCTTGATTGTTAAATTGATTCTTTAAAGAATAGAATGCATTTACAGGTCAAAATTTAGGGCTCCGTAATCCAATGGTAGTACACACCGACTAAGTACCCATAAATCGCGATAACACCAGTAATAATGTCAAACGAATCCTGGGTGCAAATTACTGATCCGACCCGGAAACCAACAGAAACGGGTTAACGTATGTTGTCAAATTTAATTAATTCTCGAAATATTGTAGCATTCCTTAAGTGTGTTATTTATATACCTGAATCTACCTCTGACAATCTATTATCAAAGCGCTGCATGATAGCCCTGAGAGAATAGGGGTTTTAATGTGATGATGTCGCATTTCTTTTGCTTATCAAAGTAAGTTTAATAAACGATGATCAAATTTTTAATTTAAATCTACAGGTAACAGACTTTAGTTTGTATTCGATGCATGTTTATATGAATACGAACTGTCATGTCTGAAATTTAAATCTTATGATATACTTGGTCTCCAAGGGCAACGGTGGTCTCAAAATGGTGTGTTTTATTGCTTCAACAAGAACACACAAATAACACAAAATATGACCAACTAGTAGTAAAATTTGATATACAGATATAAACTTTGCTGGTATTAGGTCATAAAGAAAAGACGATTTATTAGTCTGGCATTTTTACTTTACCCAAATGTAATATTAATGTTTATGGTCGGGAATTCTTGTCAAGTTTATATTTTGAATTGGCATCTTCAACATTTTATCTCGGAGTCTGGGTGAGATTTTGTCAGGGTCTGAAATGGGAATGGTTTATGTAGACTATACTCACAGATTGCTCAGACGTGTCTTTATTCCCAGCACAAAAGTAAACGATGAATAATATCTTGAGCGCATTACATTTACCATTATGGCGTATGGAAATTTATCCCACTTCCGTGTCAGTATCGCTTAAGACGGTCTTATAGCTTCGCAATATATGATTTATATATTGTTAATTATAAAATGTTGACTGAATAAAAAAAACAACAAAAACATCTGAGATACTTTATTGAAGTCGTTCAACTAGTAGTTGAAGGTTCGCCCGGTATTGGTGAGGTCAAGGTTTTGAGCAAGTCCTCAACTTTGGAAGTCGTGAAAATTATACTGATATATATGTATTTGTTTCGTCTCCAGCGTCGTTGTTGTGTTGTGGTAAGCTGTCACTGACAGTGGGAGACCCCGAGTGTACAGAACCACATACCTCCCGAAAGCCATATGGAAAGCTCTCCCGCCGATTGAGTATTGTGGTATCATGGCCCTTGTCTACGGTATGATGGCGCAGTAAGACATCACTTATAAAGTCCCCAAATGACTCACTCACATTATGCATAGAAGATAATCGACATGAAACCTACGCAAATAAAAATATTCCGAAATATAATACATTTATTTAGTAAGTATTCAATACAGATTGTATTGTTAAATACATGTTTAAAGTTAATATTTAAAAAAAGTATCACTATTTCTTTGTACTGTTTTTAATCCGATTAACCACCAGAAAGAAGAAACAGCTGATGCAAACTGATTTCTTACATATATGTAACCAAATTTACCATGAAAAGCTGACACTGACCATGGACCCGACAATCACTTTTCCTGGCCACCTACAAAATCAGACGGACGGACAGGCGAACAACGCACCGACATACCGCTGCCATCATAAGCGGGCTTGACACAATCTAGCCGTTTTTCTTTCTTCTTCTGCAAGTCAGTTCTTGTGTTTATATATTCTGGTTGATAACGAAGATATTAGTCCGTCCCAAAAGTGTTACAAAAACTTTGCCCGTATATTTAGGACTATATATAGATTTGTTCCCTGTGCTTTGAAAGTGATTTACAGTCCGTCCAAGTTCACTGTTAACCTTGTTAAATACTAGAGAATTTAGCCCGCTAAGTGATGTGTGATCCAGTTATATTGGAGAACTGAAAGTATAATTCAAATGTACATATATATCACTGACAACCCTGGTTAGAATTCGTTGAACTGCTAAAACTCCAGTGACACCTACTTCACGGCAGGATTAAGTTATTAGGTTGAAAAACAGAAACTTAACCTCGATGTTCTACCTACTATGTATTATATACCACGGTTAAAACCTTGCTACATAGTAACTCAAATAAATCCGAAAATAATTCTGTTACAAAATGGAATAACAACAGTATCAATACTCAAAATATATATATATATATATATATATATATATATATATATATATATATATACCTACGCTCGTATTCTTACAATAATAGACTGTCTTTTCTCATAATATTAAATGATAAACTTGTCAGAACCATAGATCAAAATTGATGACTATGTTGCTATAGAAATGGCAGCATTTAATATCGATGATTTTTATCTAGAAACATGAGAGGTTACATATAACATATACATGTACTATGTTTCAGAACTAATTTTCGTTCTAATACGAATTATAGAAATGCGAGACTCTTGCATGACTTGTATTAATTTTTTACGACAAGGCCGTCATAACGCAGGGGTAAGGGGGACTAGTATTCGTCGGTGTCAAGGTTAATATAAGTGTTTTTGTTGTTGTTTTTTCAAGAAAATGATTTCTCGATTACCTACGAGTAATCCTTACATTAAAACAAATTAACGAAATTGAATGTCAGCGAAAATAAATAGAAATATCACTGAAGTTGATTAATATTCCCAAGTCAGACTTGGTCTTCAATTAACTTAAGATAAAGACATGTATAGCAAAAATTACCTAAATCTGTTGAGCCTATGATCATCGATCGGATTTTTAATATTTTTTTTCAAATAATAAAGAAAATAGGGGGCCATAACTCTGTAGAAAATAAATTTTGGACTAAGTCGAACCTGGCCAACATTCTCTTAGGATAAACAAGTATATAACAAATAATATAAACTTTTCAACCCGTTCTTGAGTTATTGATCAGCCACTAGACCGTCAAGCTCCCCCCCCCCTAAATACCCCCTCCCCACTCATACAAAAAAGTGTGTGTGTGTGTGTGTTGGGAGTGTTGATTTTACACTTAACAGTATACATAAGCATTGGTTTCAAACTCTTTCTCTATCTCTTCCTCTATAATAGATTAACAGCTTTATTTTCTTAACACATCCCCCTTTTAGAAATAAAAGAGCTGAGACTGTTTCACAATCACCAAAACCCTGATGAAACAGACTTATTTAACAACTTGGTCTGAAATATACTTCTTGATGTATGTGTCTCGAGTCTCCGATACCTAATGGTCCTGAACAAACAAAACAATAGACAACTCTATTAATATTTGAAAGTCTTTAAAACCTGGAGAAACGAGTACAGTGTATATGTACCATAAATGCTTTCTAGAACGAAATACATTCCGAGAAAAAGATATGTGACTTTATAATCAATTATCAACATTCTACAATTGACAACAGCTTTAAAATTCAGTTTTTGATAATTAAGAGTGAAAGACGTAATCACAATTCGGGGTAACTGAGAGGACTGATGATATATTGTGTCGTTTGAAACGGGTCTCTTAGACGGGTACTGTGATCCTGGCGTAGAATCTATTGGCTACGGACCAATCCTTCGAACCGATCCAGGTTAATAATTAGGGTATTTCCAGGACTGATTGACAGGGTGTCAGGACAGTGTGACCGGTTGTGGTATCATGTCACATGTGTACGTCGTGATACTGCTGTGTGGCAGCAGTATATCTGTCTCAAGTAGACATAAGTCTCAAATGACGGAAATACTGTCGGTGGGATGTTAAGCCCAATAAATAATAAACATCAATCGAGCGACAACCGTTCGAATATTTCCGGGCGCAAAGCACCGATTCATTTATTATATAAAGCTGAAAGGACTGACTTAAAAGAAATGTTTATTATCATATATATTAACAACTATTTTGTACTGAAATGAGACCCAGCCAAGAAATTTTATGCATTCGTCAACATGGTCTGATCATTTTTTGTCTCCAATTTAACTTCAGTTAGAATATCTTAAATAATATACAAATGAATGAATAAATGAATTTTATAAAGCTTAAAGAGACTTTGGGTATTTAGGCTTTTAAATGGCGCGGAGAATAAAATCACTGGATCCACCCCGGAAAAGTAACCGGTTTATAACGGGAAAATTGGTGAATTAAAAAAAATATATATCGGTCAAACTCTGAAATAGAAGTGTAACTGTCTTTTCTATTAAATTCAGGAAAACTACGAAAGACGGAGTTACAGCGAGAAAACCTATCAATATGCGCGATGTGTTAATTCAACCGAGTATAAAACTGAAGATCTTAAAAGAGGAACATTTTGGTATGTTAATGCAGTACTTTTCAGTACCTATCAAACGATATATACATATTGAAATTTGACTTGAGAAAAGGGAAATTGAAGAAAGAAATGTTCCTAACTTTTTTGCCGAGATTACCACCAGATTTATATATGAACATCTCAGCAATAGTACATTTAAAGCTCATATAGTTAGCAATTAAAATGTAGTTTAGTTAAAAGCCTTTCCAATGATGCCTTATTTTATGAAATTGAAATTGTGCTGAAATAATTCAGTATACAATAATCCATCAGAAAGCTGCAGTATACCTCACACATTATTCCATGTCTATCTCACACATTATTCCATTTATTCTGTCAGCTGGAGGTTAAAATGTGTTGCTTTGCGCTGCCATCATGGCTCCAATAGTATTTATGGGACTCATAAAAATGAAAAATAGAATGAAACAGAAGAATGGAGTCTTGATAGAAAAGTAATCATGTGAACATTTTTTGAAGTAAACATGAAAGGTAATATCAAACATAGTATAGTTGGTCCTTGGAGATACCTCTTTTCTATTTCGGTCTAAACGGAATACTCATACGCTCTTTTTTTCAATTCCGTTTCTTGTCAAAAGAATGATAAAATAGTTGTAAATAGTTTTTTCATTCGGCATCTGAAGTCGGTCCAACTTAAAGTTCTCGATATTCTAAGTGTTAGGTAGAAACTGGTTGTGTGCAAATTGATCTGTTAGTATTTTAAAGCCTTTTAACATGAAACAATAGACTTTCTTATATGGAAAAAAGTATAATAAAAAAACGTTCATGCATGTGGATTTATGAAATGGAGGTATACTCCTTTCTTCAATTTTGGAATGTCAAAATACGAGTATCAGAAAAGTTTGATGGCATGTATTAATGTTTACATAGGTGAACTGCTGACAGTCCTTTCATGCTAGTCAGTCTTAACCCTTTCCTTCATAGAGGAAACCATGAAAAGACCTATGCGAACAGCATAAAACCAGATCAGCCTGCGAGTAACCGCAGGCTGACCAGGTTTTATGCTGTTCGCTGCTCCTCAGTGGTCTGGAAATGAGGATTTTATAACTAAATTTGGTAAGGTTTAACTGTGGTTTTCTGCAGATCAGGCTTTATGTGGTACCTATTGAGTGCGTCAAAATGAGTCTATATGAGGGAAAGGGTTACTTAATAATGGCTTCTTCATTGTTCAAAGCAAAACCCATTTACTGCAGATGCGATACTAGTTAATATTTCATCTGTCAATGTTCAAAAAATGAAGAAAAAAAGGTAGTAAATAATGACGATAAGTAACACAGTTTATGATGTATTTTAAATTTACGTATGATTAAAGAATACATAGACAAATATAATTTCTAAATTATAGATTCTGGACAAAGATGAATCAGAGACCTGGTGTACGAGAATGGCAAAAAAATGTCCACAAGACAGTTTCGGTTTTGCCCCTTTATTGCACTTTTAAGCTGTGGTTAGCATGACAACAATAAGTCATGGTCCCATTAACAAGTAAAATAATTCGTAGTTGTAGAATCAGGGAAAACAAATGTTTTATATGGTGTAGCAACACACAGACTGACTTATAATTGTAGTTCCAGCATGTACCATCATCACTTCACTGCATATCCTTATCATTATTTACATACAATTCTAGTCATTCAAACATTTTAGTTAGAAACATTAAAATAAATAACAATACAATTTTTCTTTAGACAATCATGTAACAACTTAAAATCAACATCAAGAAAACATTAATTTTCCAACACCGTTGTTAACATTATTTTTCTGAAGAATTTACAGCCTTTGCAAATGTATAGTTTGAATAATAAATATAATTCTGAACATTGATTCAGATGATATATGTTATGAAATTGGTCAAATTCCAGTTCAACATCCAGCTCACCTATCTTTAATAACATATACCAAGTACTGTCTATAAGACCGATTTTTTTTTTAAAAACAAGAGGTCCAAAATTGCTATATAAATATAGATGCTAGAATGTATAAAACAAATCAAGAATTTTCTTTAATGGTTCAAGGAACATATCTTCTGACCCACTGGGTCAATCTCAAATATGTTATGGCCAATTATATTGTCAACAAGTTTGAAGAAGATAGCTTTGAAATAAAGGTGTTAGATTGTAAACAAACTCATTGTAGACAATGACATTCAACAAAAAAATATCTTTTTCTTATCTATTGTGCTGAGTTTGAATGAAAAACTAAACAAAACCATTAAAAAGAAACTTTAAAATATTATATAAACATATAATTAACAATAATAATATCCATCAGTAAATTTGAATCAAGCGTGCAATTAACAGAAAATCATCATCCGCAAGTTTATATATTTTTTCTTTATTTATAATTAATCATTGGAATGTTTCAATTTACTTCAAATTAAACATCGCATCAGCTAATTTGACATTACAAATAAATCAGTTTCATATATAAAACATTACTGGGGTTAATATTTATGTCAATATATCACAGAGTATAGTTCTATAGATAGGCAAACAATATGACCAACACAAATAGTCTCCTTCACATGTATAACATGAGGACATGTGGAATACACATACCACCTATCCTGATGGTTTTGTTTTGTATATGTAACGTTGATTTTGTAGGTGAAGCTTTTATCTTTCTCTTGAAAACATACACCAGTCTTTCTATTGCTATAAAGAGAAAAAATGATGCATATATACACAAACCTACAACCTCGAAAGTGAATACAAAGTACAAATAGTGAATACTACATCACATGTCACTATATACTTACATTAAAACAGCAAGCAGGAACCTATACAAACTAAAATATGTTGAACACTTAAGTATATCTGCTAAAGCTTTCTATGAGGTGATGCCATATACCATTCACATCTCAGCACACACATACACAAACACAGAAACAGTTGTCCCTCTGTATCACAGATGGTTTTGTACCCTGCATGTTTTGCAGGTATATCAGAAGGCATGTTGTTATGGCAACTAGAGGTGGTGGAAATACATCAATACATGTATCAGTCTCATGTGTAAACATCATCTGCTTAGTACCCATACTTCTGTGAGAGTTTTGCCCCTTATCTCGGAACCCTCTCCAGATGGCAGGGCAGTAGTGTTGATCAGTTCACTACTTGTCATATTTTGTAGAACATAAAACAACTGATATAAAGGGAGAAAAAGGCTATCCATCAAATTAACTGAACAGCACCCATTATGTTTTAGTTGTTTTATTTTTAAGATTAACAGGTTTTTTTCCCCCAAGTATAGAATATTTTCCTGAAATATGAATTACAAATTAATGACTCAAACTCTTAGATTTCAAGAGAAAATTAATCAAATGATATGCAAAAAATGATATGAACAAACTATTATAGTAAAAGTTTTTGTTTTTTCTCATTACCGTTATATGTAAACACTATAACAAGGTCATATAATTTGTTATAGTACTACAACTTAATAGATACATATGAAATCTCAGAGAGATCAATAAATAAATGTAGGATTTTGGAGCTCATGTGATTTGAAACATAAATGCAGATTATAAATAATTATCAAATTTACTGCATGAGTCTTGATATCAAAGCCTACTATTGCAGTGAATTTTAAATGAATAAGAGTATTTTATTTTGACATTAGTCCAAAGTGGTCAACATAATGATAAAAGAATCAAATACCTCACATACCACTTGATAATTCATTACAGTGTCTAAACTACAAAGAACTGCTGCTGGTTTAAAATTCAGACATTGCTTTGGTTAATTACATAATTGGTTTAAACAAAACAGGAAGTTCTTATAAATGTTCAAAAGAGTATTCCAGACAGTCATGGGTCCTACTATGGTACTTTTAGTACTAACATCTGCTGACATCTCCCTGAAACGCAGAGTAAACATTTTTCAGATGTGCCTTGCACAGCAACACCGATTTAGCATGGTCTTGACCCTAGTACTCATCCAGAAGACTGATGGCCTCCGCTGCTGTGGATCTCACGGTGGGGGAGGGGTCCTTGAGTAGAAGAATCAGGGCTGAAAGGTCAAGGTCATATTGTCAAGTCAATGACTTACCCAGAAATAAAGGAACTTGTTAATTGGAAATTGACAATTAGAAAAATATGCAATACTTGAAACTCATACACTCATTGTAAATAGGTTATATTAAACTTAAAACTTGTTTGTTTTGTTTGTTCATTGGAATAAGTTGTTGCAATTTAAAATTAACCATTTTCATTGGTTCCAGGATTGGACCAGAACTATACATTAGGATTGGTCATGCAATAATTTTGACCCTGATGGAGTTCAAACTCAAAACCTTTGGATCAGCCATCATATGCATACATCACCATTTGTGTTATTAGAATATATCAAATATGACATATTTTGTAGTATATGTACGCAAGGCAGGGCAATGAAATAGAACAATTATCACTGACTATATATCAGACAAAACTTACCAGCACACACATGTTCCTTGGATATCACTTCCTTTCTTTCTTGTGGCAAATTCCCAAGGAGGAAACCTTAACAAAATAGAATAAATTACCTTTCACCTGGTTTTGCTTTTCTTTAATACTATCTTAAAAATTCTTCCACTTCAAAAAGATTTTATTTTTAATTAATAAAAGATTTACCTTAAACCAACTGAACAGAACTATACAAAAATAAATGAGTGCTACATCACAGATATCTAATGAGGAGAATTCTATGTATGCTGAAAGATATTTGAAAAATATATTTGCAATCTGTTCCTCTGTTATTCGGAGATGATATTTGGTATGGAATTGATTGTATATTTGATTTATTTTTCAGAATTTGAAATTAAGTGAATGTTGGGTATATAAATTTCAGTGAACAGAGATCTGTTTTTAAACTACTTGGGTGACAGATTGTGTAACAGATTCTCATTAAAAAAGACTGCATTAATCTGTGTTGTATGTACAGCAAAGATTCACTGTAGCACTATTTTAGGGATCGAAAAACTAATTAATGCAGTAAATAAGACCATGTATAATATTTATTGGACGACTTAAAACAAATTAATAACTTGGGATCCATGGTATAAACTTTGCTTTATGGGTATTTGCATTATAATGGAGAACAAGGAAATGGATATACACTGTCTTTGTCATGATAAAACAAAACATAACATTTTACAAGTATATACAACCAAACAGAACATTTCCCCTGTAATACAGAAGCTAGCACCACCTAGTGAGTGAAAGCTAAGACTATCACTAAAGGTGCATCCCAACATGTCTTTATGCAATGTGAGCGTAGGGATGAGACAGGACCTGGGACAACACAGGATGAGCGAGGCTCCTTCTGTGAGGTGGGGGTATAGTAACTCTACCTGTGAAGAGAGCTGCGTTACTCTTGACTTCTGCCCACATACTCTTGTAGAAAGACACACATCCCATCACATAGAAATTCACCTTCTCTGGGAAGTCTTGGATCTACAATGCAAAAAAACAAGAGTGTTCTTTGGGACACATCTGTCACCTACTGAAGTGTGACGGAAAAAATGTGACAGATGGACAGACAGACAGACGACAGAAAAGTACTTATTATAAACATGTCATACTGAACAGAATGAATAAAAATATCAGTTCTTGGAGTTGTCTGACTACCAATGCCACAAAATGTTAATACCCCCTTTAGTGACCATCCAATGGACCAGGAAAACATGGTTACTTAGCCTAGGTAGTGACAGAATGAAGAGTAAATGTGTAAAAGAAAATAACACCTGACTGTGAAATGCAGGCTATCTGCTTAACCCTTTCCCTCATAGAGGAAACCATGAAAAGACCTATGCGAACAGCATAAAACCAGATCAGCCTGCGAGTAACTCGCAGGCTGATCAGGTTTTATGCTGTTCGCTGCTCCTCAATGGTCTGGTAATGAGGATTTTACAATTAAATTTGGTAAGATTTAAGTGTGGTTTTCTGCAGATCAGGCTTTATGTGGTACCTATTGAGTGCGTCAAAATGAGTCTATATGAGGGAAAGGGTTAATACAGGTGGCCAGTTATACATGTTCAGCTATTTATTCACTGGTCCCTTCAAATCATCTTAAACCAGTTTATTCCTAACATTTAGTAATAAATGTGTAAATCCAATACTGATGCTAAAAGTATTACTAATGAAAACAAATTTCCAAAATATAACTTAACTAACTTATTTTGTCTGTGAAATAGCATAGTAATACTTACTATTAATTTAGACAAATCATTCATGAACTCTCCATAGTGGAGATTGGCATCATCAAGTAGCAGTTTCTGGAACATGGTGTTGATGGACTCTGACCCCAGTAGACTGCCCACGAGTCGTAACGAGTACTTACATGCCTGGAATAATGAGATACAACTGTGTAATGGCAAAAATATTAGACTGAAGAAAGAACATGGTAATAGCATCATAAGGCATTCTATTATTTTCATATTTTGAGAAAAATTTTTTTTTTTTCTAATATTTGATCAAAATATATGTAATTATAGAAAGTACATACAGTTAAGTAGTTGTTTGGTTTTGAGAATCTAATAATTTAGAAATCATTGGATTTGCCAGATAAAAACAAAGTGTGTACAGGTTCATGTGTACCTACACACAGGTTCATGTGTACCTCAAAACCCTTTATAAGTGAACACCATTTAAAGCTAATATCAAGACTAAAAGCAAGCAAAATAACATGGTAGCCTGCAACCTGAAACAAAATCAGTTTAAGGCATTGGTTGGATTTGATGCTGTGCTTCAATGAGAGTTTCACAGATGAAAGTACTTGTATGAAGTTCAATCATGTTAGTTCACATACCTCTGGAAACCTAATTATTAGTTTAAGTGTATGTGTGCAATATGGTCCAAGATTATCCAAAATGTGATTTGACAGTATAATAAGGCAGTACACATGATGGTAGGAAATTGTTTACAAATATGGTGATCAATACTGAGAGACTTAAATATGGGAAAGAAAGCTTGCAGATTGATTTCTGTTTCAGTGATTAATTACAGGTAAATAAAGGTTGACTTGCAATAAGTTACCTTATTAAATCAGAAGAGATTTCGGAGAAAATTGCTGATGATGTCAGAATGGTATAAGGGGCTATTTGAAAGCAACAGTACCTTTTTGACCTCAGTTTCTGGATCATTCAAGTGAAGCAGAAGGCTGACAAAGTTGCTGTGAATCTGCTCCAGGAAAGGCTGTTTGGACGGACCATCGCCAAATGCCGACAAGTTGCCAAACAGAATGATGGACTGAGCTCTCACACTGGCCTTGTCCTGCAGCAAAATAGAGACATATGTACACGTGTAACACTTTTATTTTGTGAGACCCAAATCAACATTTTGCTTAATTCTTGCTCCTTCTGAGACCCAAATCAACATTTTGCTTAATTCTTGCTCCTTCTATTTTGTTTGTTTATTGGATTTAACATCCCACGACAGTATTTTAGTTATTTGGAGACGATGTCTACTTGAGATAGATATAATGCTGCCACACTATAGTATCACACCGTAGACATGTGGCATGATACCACACCCGGTTACATTATCCTGACACAGGGCCAACCAGACCTGGAAATACTCTTACATGCTGAGCACCAAGCAAGGGAGCTATACCAGTATCATTTTTAATGACTTTGGTATGTCGTGGTTGGGGATCAAACACACAACCTCCTGATTCAGAAGCGGATGCTCTAATCACTTGGCTGTCAATACCGGTCCTTCTATTTTGACGTAAATTGTAAAACTGTATCCAAACCTACCCTTTCAAAGAAAGGTCTGATCCTTAAGGAGACGTTGATGAGGATGGCACGTATATGTGACTCGTCTATTTCTGACAGTACGCGGGACAGCCCACTCATGGCCTCCGTGGTGATATCATCCTCTGGATCCTCCTTGTCATCCATTCCAGCCATCATGGCCGACAACACCGTTGTGGAATAGTGCTGCACCTGTATCCATAGTAACAGAATTACATTTGTGTTTAAGTACTGTAAAATGGTGATGATCTGGAAAGCAATTATCAGAGTACCATGCCTAATCCAAGATATATCACTAGTCCCTACACAAGCTCAGTTCTACACAAGCTCAATTAAGTGTCATGATAATAAATATACAATCAAATTCTCTTGATTGTCAGAGCCTCTCAATAATTGGGGGATTTTATACATCTTCTTCGATCCTCAAATTATTGCGACTTTACTGTACATGATGACCGTAATAACAGAATTACAAGTATGTTTTTATACAAGTTATTTAATTACTTGATGCAAGCTTAAATAATATCCTATTTGTTGGTACAAAATATGCTGAATCGCATAGAAAAAAAAGTATTTAAAGGAGGTGAGCAGTAATGTCCATTTATAACAAGAAACCAGTCATGAATATGGAGATCAAACTACATGTAGAAAGCTGCTCATAATGCCACTGAGATGTGCTTTAAGTGTTTCATGATCATTTGAAAGCATTCATTATCAATTTCAATCTCTATGTAAATTAGCACTCATTATCAATTTTAACCCCTATGTAAATTTACACCACAATCCACAAATTTCCTAACATAATCAGATGGTCAAAATATAAAATCATGCTACACAGCACTTTAAAAGGGGTCCAGTCTGAGGCTTCTATATACATTTTACTAGGTAGTTTAAGCTGACATAATACAAGCGTGATTTAGATCATACCTGAGACTTCCCGATACTGGCGATATTCCCGAGACCCCGGATACACATCTGACGCACCACGTGTGAGGAGTCAACAAGCCGTCCCAGAAGGCTGTTCATGACCAGCTCCACCAGGTCGTCATCCCCCATACACTTCTGGTTCACCAGCTGTACAGGAAGAATCATACATCTTACCAATCTTTACAGGCAAAACTACCCCCCCCCCACACCTTTACCTATTGTTGCTTTGGTGCCCTGATAATGAAATGGTTTATAATTTCCCTTTCCACCAATGCAGCTCTGGTTTGATCCCAGGTTGGTCAGATGTTGCATATAACAGGGTACATGTATATGGTCACCTATTCAGACACATAATCTCCAGGTACACCAATATCCTCATACATCAAGGACCATCTGAATGCCACTATCATTGCCATCAAGTGATGTATCTTTCTTTCTAATTGTTGTAAAAAAATACAGTTTTAGCCTACTGTTGAAGGATTATTTTCCATTCACAATAAGATCAACAGATCCAAAGCAGATTAACAAACACACCCAGTTGTTTTTAGGAGTAAGTCTATTAACTCAGTAGCTATTGGTTAATCTGGTAATCTAATATGAATAAATGCGTAAACATTGAAAATGTCCATCTTTTTTATTAATAGAAACTAAAAACACCACTGCAGGTAATTAATACCCCTGTATCCAACCTTGGCTTTATGTAATGTGAGTGTTGGATGTGGAGTGATAGGATGGCACACAACAAGTATTTTTCCTGTATCATATGAGTGGAAATCAAGTGGGGTACACAATTAGAGGGGGTGTATGAACTCATACCCATACAAACAGTGTTACGTTTATATATCTCAAACTGACAATTTTTGAGGATAAGACAGTTACAGGGTGTCTATGAAAATTAAAGGGGGTGTATGGGAAAATATACTATGATCACATGACCGGTATTGAGCAATTACATGGCAGCATTTGAACTGGAAGTGATATATTGTCATAAACATTTCTCAAACCTGAGACAAAAATGTACCCTACGTTTCTCTTTTCCTGAAATATATGATATGCTTGAGATTAATTGATGACGAAAACAACAACTTTTTTAATTATGGTAAGGCTTATGAAAACAAAGGGATCATCACCTCGGCAAACATGGCTGCTACAACAATCCGCTGGGGGTCGTACAGACTGGAGAGGGTAGAGGTGAGACAGTTGACAATCTGCTTGACCACGTGATCCCCACCCACTTTGCTGGTCACAACCGCCCTAGGGACACAAGACGTGCACGTTGATTATCACTGATATAACATTATAATACACAAATAAAAGACATGAATACTTTATAATAACACTAGTTTCAAACTGTGGAGCTCAGTAATAACATTATTTTGGGTCAAAGTCTGAAAATAAAATACAATTTAAAATACTGCATTACAAAAGAAAATACAATTTAAATTATCAGAATATAAAGAATAGAGTCTAATGGTGTACATTATTATACAAGATTTTGCTTTACAACTAAGTGTGTTTTACTGGATCTACACTGTAATCCTTCCTA
>CM037785.1:37495183-37505646 GCA_021229015.1 Solen grandis
CCCCTGGACCTAGGAACTTCAAACTTCATTTGGAGATTTGTCATGACCATTATGAACTCTATTGATTCTGGAGTCATTAGGTCAATGGTCAAGGTCACAGTCACCTTGAATGTATAAATGGTGACCAAGCTGTTCCGATCAATAACTTGAGACCCCCTGGTCCTAGGAACTTCAAACTTCATTTGGAGATTTGTCATGACCATTAGATGAACCCTATTGATTTTGGAGTCATTAGGTCAATGGTCAAGGTCACAGTGACCTTGAATGTATAAATGCTGACCATGCTGTTTCCGATCAATAACTTGAGACTCCCTCGACCTAGGAACTTCAAACTTCATATTGAAATTTGTCCTGACCAGTAGATGTATTCTACTGATTTTGGGATCATTAGGTGAAAGGTCAAAGTCACAGTGACCTTGAATATGTAAATGGTAACCAAACGGCTTTTGATCAATAACTTGAGACCCCCTGGACCTAGGAACTTCAAACTTCATATGGAGATTTTCATGACCAGTAGATGAACCCTATTAATTTTGGAGTCATTAGGTCAAATGTCAAGGTCACAGTGACATTGAATGTGTAAATGGTGAACAAACGGTTTCCGATCAATAACTTGAGACCCCTGGACCTAGGAACTTCAAACTTCATTTTGAAATTCGACATGACCAGTAAATGTACGCTATCGATTTTGGAGTCATTAGGTCAATGGTCAAGGTCACAGTGACCTTGAATGTATAAATGCTGACCAAGCTGTTTCCGATCCATTACTTGAGACTCCCTAGACCTAGGAACTTCAAACTTCATATTGAAATTTGTCATGACCAGTAGATGTATTCTATTGATTTTGGGATCATTAGGTCAAAGTCACAGTGACCTTGAATGTGTAAATGGTGACCAAACGATATCCTTCCGATCAAGGACTTGAGACCCCCTGGACCTAGGAACTTCAAACTTCATATTGAAATTTGTCATGACCAGTAGATGTACTCTATCGATTTTGGAGCCATTAGGTCAAAGGTCAAGGTCACAGTGACCTTGAATGTGTAAATGGTGACCAAACGATTTCCTTCCGATCAATAACTTGAGACCCCCGGGGCCTAGGAACTTCAAACTTCATATTGAGATTTGTCATGACCAGTAGATGAACCCTAATGATTTTGGAGTCATTAAGTCAATGGTCAAGGTCACAGTGACCTTGAGTGTATAAATGGTGACAAAGCTGTTTCCGATCAATAACTTGAGACCCCTGGACCTCCACTATTCAAAGAATAAGGAGAACTACTACAGTCACCCTAGTTTAAGCAATGGCGTCAACTCCCTCGTTAAAGGTTAACTTTCTTTTTTGTCTCAGCCTACATTCAGACTCGATTTGAGTGCATCCTTTATGTCTCCTGTTATAATTTAAAGTGCATTTTCATCATTTTACTGTGCAAAAAAAAACCTCAGGGCGCAAGCTAAGGAAACACTTCCTGTACATTGAAATATATTATAGTTTTAAATAGGGGTGGGCAATATATTGCAATACCATTTGTACATATATAGCGGTGTTATTTCAAATATCACAATGTATTGTGTTTTAGTAGCTGAATAATTTTCAAATATTAAGTAGATCTTTCGACTGTTGAGGTGTCTCTAATTCAATATTCAGTTCTATTCTTATAAATATAAACAATAAGTAAATACATTTATACAACATTTATGTACATATTTTTTCTAAAATAACTTTCGCAACTTCAGAATGTTTCACAATAGTTATGCACAACAAGCTGTAACTTGAACACTGACCAAGTCAAAAAGGGCCCCACAAAAAAGCTGTCATTAGTAAAATCAAACATGAATAATCAAGACAAATTCGGGGGCCACTAGATTTTATACCTTCATACATTTTCAGCAAGTTTGGTAAAGAACCAAGAAAATGTTTAACTTAGTGGAGGGGACAGCTAAAATGTCCAATTTTGACTACCTTCCACCATTGAAGTATACTTTGATTTTTTTTGTCATTGCAGGTCAGTCTTAAGGCAAAGGTTTTGCAAGTAGGAGATATTACAACTGTTCAATCCACCACACAGAAATCCCAGAAAAAAACAGGATATCATTGAAGGTGACAAAACTGGAACAATAACTCTAACAGTTTGGGAAGAACCAGTGGGAATCTTACTGTTAGGAAACTCTTACTGTTTTAAGAACATTACAGTAAGAGTACGGGATAATCTCAATGTAGTCAAAACAAATATAGAAAAGAATAGAGTATTGATTTATAGAAACCTCAGCAGTCGAAAGACGTCATATGGTGTCTGAAAACGCTTAAAATTATAGGAAGTATAATTTCTAAGTTACATTATCATTACCTTTTAAAAAAGTTTCTTGTAGACAGACTACGGCTGGAGATTGTGAAGACAACAATAATGATAGCTCATCATAATTTGCTTTAAGACCTCTACAGTTCCATTGAATTATTTTATTTACCATGGATTATGAGAGAACGACAAATGATTGTTAAAAATTAAGATTAATAGAATAGAGTAGAATAGAATATTGAATTAGAGACACCTCAACTGTCGAAAGACGTCATACGGTGTCTAAAAACGTTTAAAATTACGATACGTCACAAAACTATAAACAAGTGAATCTCGCACAGCAGGAGAGTAAACACGTTTAATATATCACGTATGTAAAATCAAAGCTTGTTATATATACCAGTCTTTAATAAAAGCGATCAAAGTATCAACAGAAACGGTATTAAAAAGGTCTAACATAGATGCCACATTAAAATAATTGGTTCTAACAAGATTTAAATCAATACAGTCGACTAAAATATGTTTGATAGTATACGGTTCCTGGCAAGGAATGCAAACAGGTTGTTCTTCTCGATTTAAAAATAGGAGTGAGTCAAACGAGTATGTCCTATGCGACAACGATTGGTAACACATTCCTCCCTACGCACAGCGCGGGAAGATGGATACCAAAAAACCTAAGAATGGTTGAATAGAATATAACTTATTAAATTGAGCGTTGTCCCAACTAGATTGCCATTTTGAAAAGACCAGTTTATTTACGGACGATTTCAAACCTGTAAATGGAATTTTTATATCAGCCTCGTCTAAATCAGAGGCTGCCTTAGCAGCACGATCAGCTTTCTCATTACCTCGAATTCCCATATGACTGGGAACCCAACAGAATATATATATTTTTTTAAAAAGATAGGTGATGATGTTTAATTAAAATATCTTGTATTAGTGGATTCGAAAAGTTCATGTTTTTAATTGAATGTAGAACAGATAAGGAATCTGAAAATATGATGAATGTATCGGACCGAATAGACGATACCGCATGTAAAGCTAACTCAATAGCTTTTGCTTCTGCAGGGAAAATCGAAGCACCATCTGGTTAACGATATAATTTTGTGTAAAAGTAGCTTATGGCTGCTTAAGTGGTCGTATTGCCATCTTTAGAGCCATCTGTATAAATGTCATAATGGTCTCCATAAGTAGACCTAATTTCATTGAACTTTGATTGAAATAAAATTGGATCAGTGATGGACTTTTTAGAATTGTGAAGACTAAGATTAATTTCAGGTCTTTTAAGTCTTAAAATTAAATTGATGATCCTGAACTAGATTTTGGTTTAGAGGAAAATGGACCTCCACTGGAGCATTCCATCTCCTCTCCCCCACCGTCATCCAGGATCTCGTATCTGTTCAATATCCGGGAGGGATTATTAGATCCCTTCGGCTGACGTCCGGACGGCGGACCTGAATCTAATACGGGTTTGTTACTTTTCTGAGGTTTGCTAGACTTTGTTGGATTATTTTGGACTCTGACCTTTGTGATGATTGATTAACTGTATTTGAAACATGAAAACATGGTTTTAGAATTGGCAAATTTACTGACTCGGAGGGTAAAGGCTCCGTCTGAGTTTGGCCGTCCACAAGAGTAACTGATTTTTGAGCAGATTTAATAACTGATGCGTATGATTTGGTAGGGATGTCTTCATATAGTTTCCTTGCTTCTGGATAACTAATTTTTTTGGTGACCTTGATTTTCATAATTTCCTTTTCTTCTTTTGTCCAAATTTCGCAGGTGTTTGAATAGGCAGGATGATCTTTGCCACAATTTACACATTTAATTGGATTTCGGCAGTTGTCTTCATGGTGTTTTGTTTGATATGCACATTTGCTACAGACTGCTTCGTTTTTGCAATTACTTTCATGGTGACCATATTTTTGACACCAGAAACAACGAAGGGGGTTAGGGATGTAAATATCAATTTAATAAGGCTGTTAAAACTTTTAAATTTGCCGGGGGGGGGGGGGAGAATTGAAAGTAAGGATAACTGTATTTGTCTTTGTTATTTTTCTTGATCTTGATTCGTTTGGCCGCAGTTAACCTTGAGCTTGTAAATTTTCCACTAAATCACTTTCCGAAACACCTGCAAAAATTCTATTTTTAATCACTCCTTTTGATAAGTTTAAATATTTGTGTGGAGTCGCAGTAATGTCGATGTTATGGAATATTACCATTTTGAGTAGTTGTTCTGATTGGCCTTTTCGTGTAACTTCAATGAGTAAGGATTGTTTTTTCAATTTTTTAACAGATTTCGGGTCACCTATTGAGCCACGAAGCACTTTTTCTATATGAATGGGGAGAGTTTAGTTAGATCGTTTTCACCTGTTGCAGAAAGTACAATAAATTTTGGAGATGTTTCTTGTTTTGTTATATCATCATCAGGGTCAGAGTCGTCCGTTGAGTCCCATCGATACCGTTTGAAGGAAGCCATGAAAGAAAGAGAAGAGATTCAGCACTCAAGCTCCCCACCCACAACGGAGTCCAACAAGGGGACACTTATCCGGAGTGGATTTCCAACTCCAAGCGCCAGGGCTACACAAGTGCTATACTCGAAAGGATTAAGAAACTTAAAATTCCCCTCGATTGACCCATAGGCTACCGCCTTCTAGGTTAATGTAAAAGACAAAAGTAATGAAAATCAAAACCCGGTTAGTATCAAAGAAAAGATACCTAAGTATATAGACAAAGATTAGAGATATGCTTAACCGCACGCCAAATCTGTGTCCGCTCAACCGCCAGAATCCTCATCTCCAGTTTTACGGGACGCCGTGCTAATTTGGCGGAGTTCTTCCGCTCTGCATGGATGCAACCGGTGTATTCTAGGCCCCAGTCGGCTGGGGCGGCACTCCATTTGCTTTATTCAGTATATGCAAAGAATGAAAGTATACCCAGTAAAAAATGTGCAAGATCTGCATCCTTTACCACCTATACAATTATATTACACTAATATGTGAATATGACACATGATGTGAATGGAATATTCAATAAATGGTCAAAAAAGTTAAGAAAATATGGCATTATAGAGACCTTAATACAACCTAAAAGACGCAAAATACAGCAGATTGCATTCATGTGAGACAAAAAATGATGTTTTTCTTAATTCAGCACATTATATAATCCATTTTAAATGCATAATATTCATGACAGTGTAAAGCCAAACGTAAGAGCCAAAGCACATATGAGGGCTCTCAGAGAGACATTGAAGAAATCTGTTTGAATTGTCTCCCCTGCACTAGCTAAAAAACAGATTCATTAGGGTCTAGGGTCCTGCTGCTGCAAGAGGTTTATCAGCATGATACTGAACAGAGCAGTTTTAATTGGTGACTTATCAACAAAACCTAACACTTGGGGCTTCAATATGTACATTTTATACAGACTTATACAGAACACTGGAGAGTATATTTGGAATTTACAGAAAATAAGATTTTTTAGTGTATCTCTGTTTATAATTAGATCATAAATTTTAGATATTTTCAGTGTTTAAAAAATATTGGATTTTTAATATTGCAATATGGGAAGATCCAAAGTAAGAAGGAGTTATAAACGTGATAGGACAAGGAAAATTTGGCAATTTAAGCCTGGACATGTGAAATATGAAAGTCACCGTAAGTACACTGACTTACCTGATGTCGAGCCTGTTGAACAAATTGTTCGACTAAGTCAGTCTGAAGCCACAGATATTAGGCATATAACTACAACCGGCAAAAGTGATGATGACAGTGAAACTATACCATACAAACTTCGGCCAAGACCTGAAAATGAGATGGTACATGGTGAACTTGGCGAAAATGATGAATGTATAATTGTACATCTTGAAAATTTAAAAGTACTTATATCTGCGGTCCATCAGCAGCACTGCCATAACTAGTCAATTTCCCTAAAAGTGGAAAGACGCCATGGACTGTGCATCCAATTGTCAGTTCAATGCAAGACGTGCCACTTCCAACGCGAGGCCATTGAAATGTCACGGCGCATTCCAAGCAAAAGAGGGCTCGGTGCTGCGGAGCTGAATGAGCGTCTTGCTCTTCCTGTTACAAAATCCCGTATGGGAATGGACAACATGTCTCTTGTACTTTCTTGTCTTAACATCAAGACACCTGCTCCATCACTTATTAAAAAAAAAAGTGAACAATGCATGCGACAAATCAGAAGAAGTCGGAGAGGCACAAATGCTTGACAACCAGGACTACCTGAGCCGAGTATTGTCCATGTCCGGAAAGACTGAAGCAGATGTACAGACAGACAACGCATACACATGCCGACCACAGGGTGGGGGCGAGAACACAGGGTGGGGGCGAGAAGTCTAAACAAAGTTTTTCAGCAGTGATTGAGAAAAACACAACCAGAGGCCTCATTCTTTCCCAGTCGACAGCAAACAAATTCTGTAAAAAGATACAACGCAGCCACCAACAGTGCTCAAAGACTTTCCCCCCAACAAGAATCAATTGCTGCAAGTGAGAAAATATAATGTAAAAAATTTGGACAAAATAAGGAAATCAAACAAAATTCAGATTAATTCAATTACCACCGATTCAAGTGCTCAACTGGGAAAGACCATCAGAGACTATAAAAGTGAGAAAAAAAATCAAATAAAACATTACACTTGCTATATTCATAAACATTGAAATTAAGTTAAGAAAAACATCTTCGAGCTGTAAAATTAACATCAAAACTTCCAATTGGTCAAAAAAAAAAAAAGATTTCTTTGTAAAAACATTGGCAAAGTCGGTAAGGGCACGCGTGCGACTTGAATTCCAAAATGCCAAATCACTTAAGTATGATGATAATGACTTCCTTAAGAAATGTACTTCAGCCTTAGAAAACATAATTTCATGCTTCTCAATCATTCGCTGTGCCTCAAAAATTCAACTGTATACCAACACCATATGGTCAAGCTCGGTAAATACCACACAAAGCATTTACCATATGGAAAGCATTTACAGTTAAACAAAGTTGACATACAAACCATAAATAAAGCAATATGTAACCCTCTAGATAGATCAACAATCAAAAATATGGCTGAACTTTTCAACACAAATCGATGCGAAAGCTTGAACTCGACCGTGTTCATTTACGCTCCAAAATTTACATGCTGGTCCAGAAACTTTGCAGGGCTCTGTCATTCTGCAACTCACTCAAGAACACTTGGCAAAGGTATAGCTACAGTTAAATTAGCTAATGCCATTGGCATAAATGTCAAAAAAATTCTAGAATGTTTTTACAGCTTAAGCGAATGGATGCAAAACAGAAATACCATTCAAACCGCCAACAAACTGCAGAGTATAAGCAGTCGAGATACTTCATGAGAAAACGGATTCAACATCGGACTGAATTTCAAGCCTCGCTGTATAATGGAGTGCCCTCAGCTCTCAGTGTTGAACATAACTATGGTGTTAACTGCTGACCACAAAACATATTTCAAACTGACTGATGATATTTTGTGATTTTTCTGTGAGATAAATATAGTTATCCTGCAATTGGAGTCAGAAATACATTTTTCTCTTATTAAGGCTATGAATATGTGTATGTAGCAGCAGTTAACATAAAATAAACAGAGAAGTTGTTTCTTTTGAGTAAATATGGAATATATTTCATCTCGAAGTGATCCAATTTTAAATGTCTTTCGTGCTACGTACTTGTGAAAATGTGAAAGTTGTTCCACTATGAGATGAGACATATGCCATATTCACTCCAAAGTCGTGTCGAGTTAAAGCTTTTGCAACGTTACGTGCTCGTGAAAATAAAAATATCAAAATTGTTTCATATTCATTTAATGAACGAATGTGCATTGCAATGTCTTGTTTCCGTAGAGCTTGTTTTACAACATCTCCTGTTCCATGCACTGACTGTAAGATCATTGAATTTGCATCCTCGAAAGCAAAGCAACTCCAGGCCCATATTGGGCCAAGTTTTTTGACATACAAAGATATATGTAAACAAGTATTATGCACATTAAGTCCACATGAGCCTAGTAGCTTGGTCCCTGTTAAAATAATGACGCATCCACAAAGCAGTAAATCCCGGGACATTCAAAGCCGTAATCGATTCGAATATGACCCAGTAAGTATCGAATTGGCACCACTGCGACTGAATTCCTATGTATCGAATTGAATCATTGCAGCTGTAATTGTGCCGACTGGTTTCTATGACTGAGGGAATTTTACCCCTCCCCCCCCCCCCCCCCCCCTTCTTCTCTCTTATCTTAAACAAAAATTTGATTACAAAAAAGAGTAAGCTTAATTTAACCATTTACAGTACATTATATTATCATGTGTATCATACAAAGGTAAAGTATTTTACATTGTATCAGAATTTATTAGCTCACCTGAGCAAGGCTCAAGGTGAGCTTTTGGTATACCGATGAGTCTGTCGTCAACAATTGCCTTGTGAACACGATAGAGGTCACATTTTTCATCCAATCATGATGAAAGTTGGTCAGAATGTTCCTATCCATGAAATCTAGGATGATTCGATATTGGGTCACCCGAGGTCAAAAAGTAGGTCAAAAAGTAGGTCACAAAGTCAAATCTTAGGAAAACCTTGTGAACACACTAGAGGTCACATTTATAATGCAATCATGATGAAAATTGGTCAGAATGTTCCTCTCCATAAATCTTGGATGAGTTTGAGATTGGGTCACTTGGGGTCAAAAAGTAGGTCACGAGGTGAAATTTAGAAAAACCTTATGAACATGCTAGAGGTCACATAATTCATTCAATCATGATGCGATTTAGTCAGAATGTTTCTTTCCATCAAATCTTGGATTAATTCAATAATGGGTAACTAGGAGTCAAAAAGTAGGTCACAATGTCAAATCTGAGAAAAATCTATTCTTGTGAACAGTGCCTAAGAAAGAAAGAGATGACTCAGGTGAGCGATTCAGGGCCATCATGGCCCTCTTGTTATAATTGTAACAGGAACCGGTGAAAAAATTGTGGCCTGATCGGGACTCAAACCCAGGGTCTCTGGCATACCGTGCCAGCACTCTACCACAGCTATCACACAAGGTCCAAAGCCTCTCGATTTTCTCACCAAGTAACTGTGCCCAGCCAACCAAATCCCGCTACATATTATGTTTAGTTCATTTACATGTATATTTTCAATATTACAGCTGCGAAGAAGAATGTAAAAGCCTCAGAAGAAAGTTGAGGAAATTGGAAGATCGTGTCTTTGCCCTGGAGGAGAAAGGACGTACCTGCAATTCCCAAACTGAGGATGAAAGAGCACTGGACCTGGTCCGTCACCTGCCTTCATCTGATATTGGTGATATCATCCGAATCTTGGCGCGACATTTCTTCAGTGAAGAAGAGCTGAGGGGTTCCAGTAGAACAGGGAAAAAACTGTCAAGAGTGGAGACACTCCAAGGCCTCCGTTAAACCGAGAGAAGTTTCAAATATTAGAAAGGCTTGTGATGGACAAAGCATGCATAACAAAAGAAATATTCTTTAAAAAATTTGACAACTATCAAAAAGTTTTGCGTAGGAAGTAGATGAATATACCCGATACCACGGGGGTCCAACTCGGTCACACGATAAAAAGATGCCTGCTGAGATTTTGTCACTGAAGCCTGTGTATAGAGTCACTGTTTATTTCTGAGACTCGTGGATGTCAACTTATTTAAGCTGAAAATAATTAGCTTGGATTATTATTTTTACAGTATACGTCAAGAAAGTTGAATCTCTGATAAGCTGGTAAGTTATTTATTCACTATATAATTGTTAATAAGACATAACTAAGGATGTGTGCTTTAAACGCAGAAACTGTTTATCTAATCAACTGTTTACGTGTTTAAATATGAAAATAGGTAAACTGTGCAACTTAAATCATAGTATCCAGTTATTGACATTTATGTATACCCGTAATGAATGATATTAGTCACAATATGCATTGTTTTTTGGTTCAACCTGCTAATTATTATTAGTTGTCACAGTTTTTGTGACGATAGTGAATCTAATGTCACGTATTTGTGTCGATAGGGTTACGGTTTGCTGCCATCGAAAATGGACACTTCTGAGATTTCATTTATTGAGGAATCATCGTTTATAGATGAAACAGACGTATCCTTCAACCTGGAGTGTTCTATAAATGATGCAAATAACAATCCGTCTCCAGAGAAGA
>CM037785.1:37505746-37543795 GCA_021229015.1 Solen grandis
AATAAAAAAATTTATAAAAATATGTTGTGTATAACCTATGAAAAACCCCCAGTTTGTTTTAATGAATACCTGGGTGAATAAAAATTTTGTTTGTTTTCGTTCAGTTGTTTTAAAAAACAGAAAACAATAACTTGCATACACAAACCCAAATTAATAGAATGAAAATCAAAAATTTAGGTCTCATATGTTGAGCAATTTTTTTACAGGCCGACAAATTTATGAAAAAAAAACGAAATGGGAGTAGGCAAAACAAATTTGTTTTTAAAACATAATCGTAGAACATGTTAGGGCACCTTCAATGACTGCATTTGGACCAGGTTGTAGGGGAAACCCCTTTTTTGGGAATCTTGGCCATTTTGTACGTTTTTTTGTCATCTGAAAACCCGGGGATTTAGCATCACAATTGGTCCATGTTTTTGCGAAAGCATTTCTGGCACACATTAAACCCGCTTGTCGAAGATTTGATTTAAAAGGCATTGAATTTTTTCTATAAAGATATTGCAAGACAATGATCTTACACCGTGTGCTACTTTTTTATAGTAAATCTGTCCCCGTAATACACAGCCGAAAAAGCCAGTCCACCTCTGAAATTGAAATCATAGCATGAATATAAAATGACTGCAGCAACGCCTTTTCTTCTCATAACATCATCATATCAGGGAAATGCACCCCGGCAGCAGCAAATTTTTATTGTTTGTGAGCGTAGGGAAGAAATACCATTAAATATAGTCGAATTTTCACTCATTCATCAATTCACATTGTTTTAAATATGTTGATTTTCAAAAAATAAAATAAAACTTTTTATGATGATAAAACAAAAATTCTCATCAACAACTCATTTAATTTGCTAAAACGTACGGAACAAATGATACATTTAATATATGGGCGAATATTCAAATAATATTTTTGATTAAATTTACTTAAAAGGATGTGGGGTGGCGTTTATGGGGCATTGGGGGAATTTGCTCTGTGAAAAAACAAAATTTGGGTTTTTCCTTTCTATATTTGTTGGCTTGAAAAGTGCCTTTTTTTAAAAATTGCGATTTTAAACCAGGTCATCAGTCAAGGGCTGATGATACCAGAGTCGGAACCAATACAATTTTTAACAGACTCGTTGAAAATTTTCCCGGGGGAGCTCACTCACGGGCGGCCCCTTGGAAAAAGCATAATCGTAGAAATGTTACGGCATCCTTTAAAGACTGCATTTGGGGAGGGTTTTACGGAAAGCCCTGTTGTTGGGTCTCTTTGGGCCCTCTTGTAGCGCTTTTTTACATCGCAAAACCCGGGGATTTAGCTCACAAACTGGGCACATGCTTTTCGAAAGCATTTCTTGAGCACACAAAGTAACCGCTTGCAGAGAGTTGATTTTGGGAAGGCACTTGATATTTCTATGGAAGAAAGCAAGACAAAGATCTTACAGCCGGTGAACTTTTTAAAAGTAAAAACTGTCGCCGAAAACACACCCAAATGCCGTGCCAACTCTGACAGGGAGAGAATGTTAGTTTTATTCTGATTGACCGTAGCTAATTAACGCGGGTCGTTTTGACAACAATGACACGTGTTAACGATAATCAATCAAGCCTTCTGCTTTTATAGGATTATGTGCATCGGCCCTCCTTCTTGGGAAATGACATTTTATATGCCACAAGAGGGCAGAAATTTTACCGATGAAAATTATTGAAATTAATAGGATTCAACGAAAACAATAACTTGCAATATCACAAACCCAATTAATAAAATAAAAACAAACGATTTAGGATCTCTAGTTGACAACTATTTCACCGAAAAATTTTAGAAATTATTACGTAAATAGAGTAGCGAAAAACTAATTGATTTCATAATAAACTTGCACAGTATTCAAATTTTAAAATCAAGATGAATATAAAAATGACGCCAACGCCATTTTCATCAGAAACATCATCATATCATGGGAAATAGCCACCGGCAGCAGCAAACTTTATTGTTTGGAGCGAGGGAGAAATACCATTAAAAAAGTCGAATATTCACTCATCAATCAAATTTAAACAATTGTTTTGTAGTTGATTTCACAAATTTGGGAATAATAACGTTTATGAGAAACAACAACATTCATCATCAACAAAATCATTTAATTTTTTCTAATAAAGAGGGAGACAAATGATACTATTTAATTAAGGGGAATATTATCAAACAATATTTGTTGTTAAATTACTTTAAAATGGATGTGGGTGGGGTTTTGGGGGTTGGTGAATTTTCTCTGTGAAAACAATTGGGTTTTTCCTTTCTAGTATTTGGTTTGGGTCTGAAAAATGCCATTTTTAAAACGACTTGCGATTTACCCGGCACAGTAGAGTCTAGGTACTCAAACGGAACCAATACAATTTCAACAGACTGTTTTAAAAGTTTCCCCGGGGGAGCTCAGCTACACGGCGGCCTTGGAATAGCTAATCGAGAACATGTTACGGCATCCTTCAATGCTGCGAGTTTGGACGCGTTGTAGCGGAAAGCCCGTTTTGATCTCTTGGCCCCTTTTTTAGCGCTTTTTTACTCTGCAAACCGGGGATTGCATACAATCTGGGCACATCTTTGCAAAGCATTTCTCTTAGCACACTGGAACGCTTGTCGAAGGTGATTTTTGGGAAGGATTTGATATTTCTATGAAAGATATTGCAAGACAATGATTCAGCCCTGTGCTACTTTTTTAGTAAAACTGTCGCCGTAAAACACACCGAAATGCCCTCCACACTTACGGCAGAGAATTTCTTAGTTATCTGGTTGACACGTACTAATTAACGCGGGTCGTTAAACAAAATGACCGTGTTAATCGATAATCAATCAAGCCTTCTGTTGATAGGATTAGGGCACATGCGCATCCATTGCTTGGGAAAACGTACGATTTTATAATCCCACAAGATGGACAATTGCCCGATGAAATATTATTGAAATTAATTTTTGATTTCAACAGAAAACAATAACTTGCAAAATCACAAACCAATTAAAATAGAAAAGAAAATCAAAAAGATTTAGGAGATCCATATGTGACAATATTTAAGGCCCACAAACTTTTTGAAAAATAACGTAAAAAAGGGTAGCGCAAAAAAATTGATTTATAATACAACTTTTGCACATGTATTTACAAATTTGAAATCCACATGAATAAAAAATGCTGCAGAACCCCCCATTTTCACATAAATCACATCACGGAAATACCGCACCGGCAGCAGCAAACTTTTATTTTTTGTGAGCGTAGGGGGAAGTAAATCCATTAAATATATCAATATTCCCCTTTTCAATAAATTCACTTTTTTTTAAAATATGTTATTTTCACAAATTGGAAATAAAAAACTTTTATGATGATAACAAAACTTTCATCATAAAACAACATCATTTAATTTGACTAAAAACGTACGGAAAAAATATACTATTTAAAAAAGGGCGAATTTTCATCATCAATTTTGTTGATTAATTTATTAAATATGGATGGGGGGTGGCTTTTTATGGGGCTTTGGGTGATTTCTCTGTGAAAGAAAATTGGGGTTTTTTCTTTCAGTATTTTTTTGGCTCGAAAAGTGCCTTTTTTGGGAAAACGACTTGCGTTTTTACACCGTCATCAGCAGAGTCTGATGAGTATCAGAGTGGGAACCAATAAAATTTTTCAACAGACTCGTTGAACATTCCCGGCGGAGCCAGCTACACGGTTTCGGCCTTGGAATAAGCAAAATGAGAACAGTTACGGCATTTTTAATGAGCGAGTTTGAGACGCAGGTTGTAGCGGAAAGCCCTGTTTTGGTCTTTTGGGCCCAAACTTTAGCGTTTTTGTACATCTGCAAGCCGGTGATTTGCACACAATCTGGTCACATGCTTTGCAAAGTTTTCCTGTAGCACACAATGTGAAGCTGTCGAGAGAGTTTTTTTGGAAAGGGCATCTTGATATTTCTATGAAAATATTGCAAGACATGATCTTACAGCCGTGTGCAACATTTTTTTATAAAACGTGCCGTAATACCACCGTAAAGCCATGCCCACTCGACAGGGAGAGAATGCTTAGTTTATTCTGAGTGACAGTAGCTAATTAACGGGGGTCGTTAAGACAACAAACAGTGTTAATCGATAAACAATAAACCTTCTGCTTGATAGGATTTTGGCATTCTGCGGACCATTCTTGGAAAAACGCACGTATTTTATAATCCACAAAATGGCAGAATTGACCGATGCAAAAAATTATAAATTTAATTTTGTTTATTTAACAAAAACAATAACTTGCAAACACAAATCCAATTAATAGAAAGAAAAAAAACAGATTAGGAGATTCATATTTGAGAACTATTTACAGGGGGGACAACTTTATGAAAAATAAAGTAAATGGAGAGCCAAACTAATTGATTTATAATACCTTTGCACATGTATTCACAAATTTGAAATCCTAGCAGAATATAAAAAGACTGCACAACGCCCTTCTTCATCAGTAACATTCACACGGAAATGCCACCGGCAGCAGCAAACTTTTTTTGTTTGTGAGGGGGGGAAGTAAATACCATTAAAATAGTCGAATATTCACTCTTAATAATTCATAAAATTGTTTTAATAGTTGATTTTCACAAATTGAAATAATAACGTTTATGATGATAACAACACATTCATCATCAACAAAAAATTTTAATTGATAATAACGTAGCGGGAGCAATGATACTTTTTAATATATAGGCGAATATTCACAATCAATCTTTTTGATTAATTTACTTAATATGGATGGGGGTGGCTTTTTAGGGCATTGGGTGAATTGCTCTGGAAAGACAATTGCTTTTTTTCCTTTCTAGTTTTTTTGGTTTGGGCTCTAAAAAGTGCCTTTTTTTGGAAAACGACTTTCGTTTACATCCGGGGCATCATCAGAGCGAAGATACTCAGATCGGAACCAGATCAATTTAACAGACTCGTTTAACAGTTCCCGGGGGGAGTCAGTAAAACCGGGGCGGTTGGAATAAGCAAATCGTAGAACATGTTACGGCATCCTTTAATGACTGCGAGTTTGAGACCGGTTGTGCGGAAAACCCTGTTTTGGGTCCTTCCATTTGTACGCTTTTGTACACTGCAAGCCGGGGTTTAGCTCACAACTGGTCACATGCTTTCGAAAACATTTCCTTTGCCACAATGTGAACCCCTTTTCAAGAGTTATTTTGGGAAAGGTCTTTTATTTCTATGAGAAATATTGCAAGACAAGAGCTTACACCCTGTGCATACTTTTTTTAGTAAAATTGTCGCCGTAATACACAGCCGAAAAAGCCAGTGCCACCTTGACAGCAGAGAATGCTTTTTTATTCTGAGTTGACACTAGCTAATTAACGCGGGCTTTTAAAACAACAATGACACGTGTTTAAACGATAATCAATCAGCCTTCTGCTTGAAGGATTAGTGTGCATTCATCGCACCAATGCTTGGTAAATCGTCAGTATTTTATATATGCCACAAGATGGACAGAAGGACCGAGCAAAAAATTATGAAATTTTAGTTTTTTCAAAAGAAAACAATAACTTTCAATATCACAAATCCAATTTTATAATGAAAAACAAACAGTTTTGGGATTCAAATTTTTGAGCAACTATTTACGGGCCGACAAAAATTTAGAAAAATAACGTAAATGGGGTAGCGCAAAACAATTGATTTTATAATACAACTTTGCACAAGTTTCACAAATTTAAAAACCAGCATGAAATAAAAAAGACGCAGCAACGCCATTCTTATCAGAACACTCATCTCATCATCATCGGAAAAGCGCCCCGGGCAGCAGCAAACTTTTATTTGTTTGTGGCGTGGGGGAAGAAAATCCCATTAAATATAGCGAAATTCCTCATTCAAACAATTCTCAAATTTTTTGAATATTTTTTTTCACAAAAAGGAAATAAAAACGTTTATGATGAAACAACAACATTCATCACAACAACATCTTTTTTGATAATAACGAGCGGGAGACAAAAGATACAATTTTAAAATATAGGCGAATATTCATCAAACAATCATTTTTTTTATTAATTTACTTAATATGGTGTGGGGGGCTTTAGGGGCAGGGTGAATTTGCTCGTGAAAGACAAAATTCGGTTTTTTTTCCTTTTTATATTTTTTTTGGGTCTGAAAAGTGCCATTTTTGGAAAACGTTTCGATTTACATCCCGGCTCGCAGAGCGATGAGTACTCAGGTCGGAAACCCGATACAATTTCAACAGACTCTTTGAACGTTTCCCCGGCGGAGCTCAGCTCACGGGGGCCCCTTGAATAAGCAAAATCGTAGAACATGTTACGGATCCTTCAAGACTGCGATTTTGAGCCAGGTTGAGGGGAAAGGGCCCGTTGTTGGACCCTTTTGGGGCCTTTTGGTGCGTTTTTGTACATCTGCAACCCGGTATTTAGCATCACAATCGGGTCCATGTTTTGCAAAGCTTTCTCTTAGCAACCAATGTGAACCGCTTGTCGAAAAGATTTTGATTTGGAAGGCACTTGATATTTTATGAAAAAGATTTGCAAACAATGATGTTTACACGTGTGCATACATTTTTTATAGAAAAATCTTCGCCGAAATAAACCTAAATGCAGTGCCACACTCACGGGAGAGAATGCTTAGTTTATTCTGATTTTACACTACTAATTAACGGGGGTCTTTAAGAAAACATGACACTGTTAATCGAAAAACAAGCCTTCCTTGATAGGATTGTGTGCTTATGCGCATCCTTGCTTGGAAATCGTCACTATTTTATATATCCCTACAAGAGGGACAGAATGTGACCGTGCAAAAATTTAATTAAAATTAATTATTGATTTCAAAAAAAACAAAAACTTCAATTCACAAATCCAAATTATATAGAAAAAAAATCAAACAGTTTAGGAGACTCAAAGTTGACAACTTTTTTACAGGCCGACAAATTTTATAAAAATTAACGAAATGGATAGCCAAAACTAATTGATTTCATAATACAACTTTGCACATGTATTCACAAATTGAAACCCAGCATGAAAAAAAATGACTGCAGAAAACGCCCTTCTTCATCATAACTCTCATCATCATCTCATGGGAAAATAGCGCCCGGCCGAAAATTTTTATTTGTTTGGGGCCGTGGGGAGGTAAATCCCTTAAAATAGTGAATTTTCCCAATCATTAAACAATTCACAATTGTTTTGAATATTTTGTTTTTCCCCCAAATTTGGGAAAAATAATAACTTTATGATGATAACAACAACATTCTCATAACAACATCATTTAATTTGACTAATACGAGCGGAGAAAAATATACAATTTAATTATAGGCGAATATTCATCAATAAATCATTTGTTGTTTAATTTTTACTAATATGGATGTGGGTGGCGTTTTTGGGGATTGGGTAAATTTTGTCGTGAAAGAAAATTGCGGTTTTCCTTTTCTAGTTTTTGGTTGGTCTGAAAAAGTGCCATTTTTGGAAAACGACTTGCTTTTACATCCAGGTCATCATCAGAGTCTGATGATACCAGATCGGAACCAGATAAAATTTCAACAGATCGTTGAACAGTTCCCGGCGAGCTCGCTACAGGGTCGGCTTGGGAAAAAGCAAAATCGAGAACTGTTACGGCACCCTTCAAGACGGCGATTTGAGACGCATTGAGGGGAAAACCCCCGTTTTTGGGATTTTTTTGGCCTCTTGTAGCGCTTTGTACATCTGCAAGCCGGGGATTTGCATCACAATCTGGTCAATGCTTTTCGAAAGCATTTCTCTGTAGCACACAATGTAACCGCTTGTCGAGAGAGTTGATTTTTGGAAAGGGATCTTAAATTTCTATGAGAAGATTTCAAACAAGATGTTTCAGCCTGTCATACATTTTTATAGTAAATCTGTCGCCGTAATACACAGCCGTAAAAAGCAGTGCCACACTTGACAGGCAAGAATGTTTGTTTTTTTTTGATTGACACTAGCTATTTAAAGGGGTCGTTAAGACAACAATGACAGTGTTAATCATAATCAAACAAGCTTCTGCTTGATAGGGTTAGTGTGCATTTTTGGCACCCTTTCTTGGGGAAACGCACGATTTTAATAGCCTACAAATGGGGCAAATGGGACCGATGCAAATAATTATTAAATTAATTAGTTGATTTCAAAAGAAAACAATAATTGCAATATCACAAATCCAATTATATAGAATGAAAAACAAACAGATTTTAGGGGATTTTATATGTTTACAACTATTTACAGGACAAACTTTATGAAAATAAACAAATAGGAGTAGCCAAAAAAAATTTAAAATTCATAAACAACTTTGCACTGTATTAAAAATTTTGAAATCATAGCATGAATATAAAAATGACTGCAGCAACCCCATTCTTCTCAGAACATCATCACATCAAAAAAGCACCCCGGGGCAGCAGCAATTTTTAATTTTTTTGGAGCGTAGGGGAAGAAAATACCATTAAAAAGCGAATATTCACTCTTTTTAATCAATTCATCAATTGTTTTTGAATATGTTATTTTCAAAAATTGGAAATAAAAACGTTTATGATGAAAAAACAACATTCTCATCAAAACATCTTTTAATTTTGCAAAACGTAGGGGGAGACAAATGATATTTTTTAATTTTAGGCGAATATTCATAAATCAATCATTGTTATTAATTTACTTAATAGGGTGTGGGGTGGCGTTTATGGGGCTTGGTGAATTTGTCTGTGAAGACAATTTTCGTTTTTCCTTTCTAGTATTTTGTTGGCTTGAAAAGTGCCCTTTTTGGGAAAAAATTGCGTTTACATCCAGGTCATCAGTCAGAGCTGTGGTATCAGAGTGGAACCCAAAACAATTTCAAAAGACCGTTGGGAAAAGTTCCCCCCGGAGTCAGCTACAGGTCGGCCTTGGGAAAAAGCATAATCAAAATGTTACGGGATCCTTCAAAGACTGCGAGTTTGGACGCGGTTGTAGCGGAAAAACCCCGTTGTTGGTCTCTTGCCATCTTGTAGCGCTTTTTTACATCGCAACCGGGGTTTTTGCTCACAATTGGGCACATGCTTTGCGAAAGCATTTTTTTCTGTAGCACACAAAGTGAACCCCTTGTCGAGAAGTGATTTTGGAAGGCATTTTATATTTTAGAGAAAATATTGCAAGACAATGATGCTTACAGGTGTGCATACATTTTTAAGTAAATCTGTTGCCGTAATAACAGCCGTAAATGCCAGTCCCACACTCTGCAGCAGAGAATGCTTATTTGTCTGATTTTGACACGAGAAATTTTACGCGGGTCTTTTAAACAACAAGACACTGAAAATCGTAATCAATCAAGCCTTCTCCCTTGATAATTAGGGGCATTCTTGGCATCCATTGCTTGGAAAATCGTACGTTTTTTATATATGCCTACAAGAGGGACAGAATTCCCGATGCAAAATTTTTAAAAATTAATTAGTTGTTTTAAACAAAAAACAAAAACTTGCAATATACAAACCCAAATTATATAGAATAAAAATCAAACAGTTTAGGAATCATATTTTTGAGCAACATTTACGGGCCACAAACTTTATAAAAATAACGTAAATGGGAGTAGCGCAAAACAATTGATTTCATAATAAAACTTTGCAATGTATTCCAAATTTGAAATCATAGCAGAAAAAAAAAATGACTGCGCAACGCCATTTTTCATCGTAACTCATCATCATCATCATCGGAAAAGCAGCACCCGGGAGCGCAAACTTTTTTGTTTGTGAGGTAGGGAATAAAAACCATTAAATATGCGAAAATTCACTCATTTAATAATTCATCAATGTTTAATATGTTGATTTTACAAAAGGAAAAAAAAACGTTTATGATGATAACAACAAAATTCATATCAAAAAAATCATTTAAAATTTATAATAACGAGCGGGGGGCAAAAGATCATTTTAAAATTGGCAATACTCATCAATCATTTTTGATTAATTTACTTAATATGGATGTGGGGGGCGTTTAAAGGGGCATGGGTGAATTTGTCTGGAAAAACAATTGCGGTTTTTTTTCCCTTTTTAGTATTTGTTGGCTCTGAAAGTGCCATTTTTGGAAAACGATTGCGATTTCATCCGGCATCATCAGATCTGATGATACCAAGCGGAAACCCAGATACAATTTCAACAGACTCGTTAACATTTCCCCGGGGGAGCTCAGTACCGGTGGGCCCCTTGGGAAAAGCTAATCGTAGAACATTTTAGGGGCACCCTTCAATACTGGGTTTGAGACGCAGGTTGTAGGGGAAAGCCCGTTGTTGGATCTTTGCCATCTTGTACGCTTTTGTCATCTGCAAGCCGGGATAAAGCATCACAATCGGTCAAAATGCTTTGCGAAGCTTTTCTCTGTAGCAAAAATGTGAACCGCTTGTCGAGAGGTTGTTTTTGGAAGGATCTTGATTTTTCTATAAAAAATATTGCAAGACAATGATGCTTACAGCCGGTGCATACATTTTTTAGTAAATCTTTTGCCGTAATACACAGCCGTAAATGCCGGGCCCACACTTGACAGGAGAAAATGTTTAGTTTAGTCGTGGCGTTTATGGGATTGGGTGAATTTGCTCTGGAAAGACAATTGGGGTTTTCCTTTTATATTTGGTTGGGCTCGAAAAGTGTTTTTTTGGAAAACGATTTGCATTTACTCCAGGTCATCAGTCAGAGTTGATGATACCGATGGGAACAATAAAATTTCAACAGACTCGTTGAACATTCCCCGGGGGAGCTCCTACACGGTCCCCCTTGGAATAAGATAAGTAGAACATGTTAGGGATCCTTCAATGACTGCAGTTTGGACGCAGGTTGTAGGGGAAAAACCCCTGTTTTTGGACTCTGGCCATCTTGTACGTTTTTGACTCTGCAACCGGTGATTTAGATCAAATTTGGGTACATGCTTTGCGAAAGCATTTCCTCTGTAGCACACAATGTGAACCGCTTGTCGGAGAGTTGATTTTGGAAGGCATCTTGATATTTTTTATGAGAAGATATTGCAAGACAATGAGCTTACACCCGTGTGCATACATTTTTATAGTAAATCTGTTGCCGTAATACACAGCCGTAAATTTGCCAGTGCCACACTCTGATAGGCAGGAAGCTTAGTTTATCTGAGTTGACACGTAGCTAATTAACGCGGGTCGTTAAGACAACAATGACACGTGTTAATCGATAATCAATCAAGCCTTCTGCTTGATAGGATTAGTGGCATTCATGCGAAATCCATTTGCTTGGTAAATCGTCACGTATTTTATATATGCCTACAAGTGGACAGAATGTGGACCGATGCAAATAATTATTGAAATTAATTAGTTGATTTCAACAGAAAACAATAACTTGCAATATCACAAATCCAATTATATAGAATGAAAAATCAACAGATTTAGGAGATCTCATATGTTGAGCAACTATTTCAGGCCGAAAAACTTTATGAAAATAAACGTAAATAGGAGAAAGCGCAAACTAATTGATTTCAAAATACAATTTTGCACATGTTTCACAAATTTAAAATCCAGCTTTGAAATAAAAATGACTGCAGAAAGCCTTCTTCATCTAACATCATCATCATCACTGGAAATAGCACCCCGGGAGCAGCAAATTTTTATTTGTTTTAGGGGGGGAAGTAATACCATTAAATATTGAATATTCACTATTCAACAATTCACAATTGTTTGAATTGTGATTTCAAAAATTTGGAAAAATAACGTTTAGATGAAAAAAACAACATTCACCAACAACATCATTTAATTTGACTAAAAAACTGGGGGAGACAAATGATACATTTAATATAAGGCAAATTATTCATCAATCAACTTTTTTGATTTTTTATTAATAGGATGTGGGGGGCTTTTAGGGGGCTTTGGGTGAATTTGCTCTTGAAAGAAAATTTGCGGGTTTTTCCTTTCTAGTATTTGGTTTGGCTCTGAAAATGCCATTTTTGGGAAAAACGACTTGCGATTTACATCCAGGTATCAGTCAGAGTCTGATGAGAAATCAGAGTGGGAACCAGATACAATTTCAACAGACTCGTTGAACAGTTCCCGGCGGAGCTCAGCTACACGGTCGGCCTTGGAATAAGCATAATCGTAGAACATGTTACGGCATCCTTCAATGACTGCGAGTTTGAGACGCAGGTTGTAGCGGAAAGCCCCTGTTGTTGGATCTCTTGGCCATTTTTGTAGGCTTTTGTACATCTGCAAGCCGGTGATTTAGCATCACAATCGGGGTCACCATGCTTTGCGAAAGCATTCTCTGTAGCACACAATGTGAACCGCATGTCGAGAGAGTTGATTTTGGAAGGCATCTTGATATTTCTATGAGAAGATATTGCAAGACAATGATGCTTACAGCCGTGTGCATACATTTTTATAGTAAATCTGTGCCGTAATACACAGCCGTAAATGCCAGTTTCCACACTCTGACAGGCAGAGAATGCTTAGTTTATTTTGAGTTGACACGTAGCTAATTAACGCGGGTCGTTAAGACAACAATGACACGTGTTAATCGATAATCAATTCAAGCCTTCTGCTTGATAGGATTAGTGTGCATTAAATGCGCATCCATTGCTTGGTAAATCGTCACGTATTTTAAAATATGCCTACAAGAGGGACAGAATGTGACCGATGCAAATAATTTTTGAAATTAATTAGTTGATTTCAACAGAAAACAATAATTTTGCAATATCACAAATCCAATTAATAGAATGAAAAATCAAACAGATTTAGGAGATCTCAATGTTGAGCAACTATTTACAGGCCGACAAACTTATGAAAATATAACGTAAATAGGAGTAGCGCAAAACTAATTGATTTCATAATACAATTTTTGCACATGTTTTCAAAAATTTGAAATCCTAGCATGAATATAAAAATGACTGCAGCAACGCCATTCTTCATCAGTAACATAATCATCATCATCATCGGAAATAGCAGCACCGGCAGCAGCAAACTTTTATATGTTTGTGAGCGTGGGGGAAGTAAATACCATTAAATATAAGTGGGAATATTCATCATTCAATCAATTCATCAATTGTTTTGAATATGTTGATTTTCACAAATTGGAAATAATAAGTTTATGATGATAACAACAACATTCATCATCAACAACACATTTAATTTGACTAATAACGTAGCGGGAGACAAATGATACTATTTAATATATAGGCGAATATTCATCAATCAATCATTTGTTGATTAATTTACTTAATATGGATGTGGGGTGGCGTTTATGGGGCATTGGGTGAATTTGCTCTGTGAAAGACAATTGCGGTTTTTCCTTTCTAGTATTTTGGTTGGCTCTGAAAAGTGCCATTTTTTGGAAAACGACTTGCGATTTACATCCAAAGGGCATCAGTCAGAGTCTGATGAGTACTCAGAGTCGGGAAACCCGATACAATTTCAACAGACTCGTTGAACAGTTCCCGGCGGAGCTCAGCTACACGGGCGGCCTTGGAAAAGCATAATCGTAGAAATGTTACGGCATCCTTCAATGACTGCGAGTTTGAGGGCGCAGGTTGTAGCGGAAGCCCTGGTTGTTGGATCTCTTGGCCATCTTGTAGCGCTTTTGTACATCTGCAAGCCGGTGATTAGCATCACAATCTGGTCACATGCTTTGCGAAAGCATTTCTCTGTAGCACACAATGTGAACCGCTTGTCGAGAGAGTTGATTTTGGAAGGCATCTGATATTTCTATGAGAAGATATTGCAAGACAATGAGCTTACAGCCGTGGGGCATACATTTTTATAGTAAATCTGTCGCCGTAATACACAGCCGTAAATGCCAGTGCCACACTCTGACAGGCAGAGAATGCTTAGTTTATTTTGAGTTGACACGAGCTAATTAACGCGGGTCGTTAAGACAACAATGACACGTGTTAATCGATAATCAATCAAGCCTTCTGCTTTATAGGATTAGTGTGCATTCATGCGCATCCCTTGCTTGGGAAATCGTCACGTATTTTATATTGCCTACAAGATGGACAGAATGTGCCGATGCAAATAATTATTGAAATTAATTGTTGATTTCAACAGAAAAACAATAACTTGCAAAATCACAAATCCAATTATATAGAATGAAAATCAAACAGATTTAGGAGATCTCATATGTTGAGCAACTATTTACAGGCCGACAAACTTTATGAAAATATAACGAAATAGGAGTAAGGCAAAACTAATTGATTTCATAATACAACTTTGCACATGTATTCACAAATTTGAAATCCAAATCATGAATATAAAAATGACTGCAGCAAAGCCATTCTTCATCAGTAACATCACATCATCATATCGGAAATAGCAGCACCGGCAGCAGCAAACTTTTATTTGTTTGTGAGCGTAGGGAAGTAAATACCATTAATATAGTCGAATATTCACTCATTCAATCAATTCATCAATTGTTTTGAATATGTTGATTTTCACAAATTGGAAATAATAGTTTATGATGATAAAACAACATTCATCATCAACAACATCATTTAATTTGACTAATAACGTAGCGGGAGACAAATGATACTATTTAATATATAGGCAATATTCATCAATTTAATCATTTGTTGATTTAATTTACTTTAATATGGATGTGGGGTGGCGTTTATGGGGCATTTGGGTGAATTTTCTCTGTGAAAGACAATTGCGGTTTTTCCTTTCTAGTATTTTGGTTGGCTCTGAAAAGTGCCATTTTTGGAAAAACGACTTTCGATTTACATCCAGGTCATCAGTCAGGTCTGATGATACTCAGAGTCGGAACCCGATTACAATTTCAACAGACTCGTTGAACAGTTCCCGGCGGGGCTCAGCTACACGGTCGGCCTTGGAATAAGCATAATCGTAGAACATGTTTTCGGCATCCTTCAATTTACTTTCGAGTTTGAGACGCAGGTTGTAGCGGAAGCCCTGTTGTTGGATCTCTTGGCCTCTTGTAGCGCTTTTGTACATCTGCAAGCCGGTGATTTTGCATCACAATCTGGTCACATGCTTTGCGAAAGCATTTCTCTGTAGCACACAATGTGACCGCTTGTCGAGAGAGTTGATTTTGGAAGGCATCTTTATATTTATATGAGAAGATATTGCAAGACAATGATGCTTACAGCCGTGTGCATACATTTTTATAGTAAATCTGTCGCCGTAATACACAGCCGTAAATGCCAGTGCCACACTCTGACAGGCAGAGAATGCTTGTTTATCTGAGTTGACACGTAGCTAATTAACGCGGGTCGTTAAGACAACAATGACACGTGTTAATCGATAATCAATCAAGCCTTCTGCTTGATAGGATTAGTGTGCATTCATGCGCATCCATTGCTTGGTAAATCGTCACGTATTTTATATATGCTACAAGATGGACAGAATGTGACCGATGCAAATAATTATTGAAATTAATTAGTTGATTTCAACAGAAAACAATAACTTGCAATATCACAAATCCAATTATATAGAATGAAAATCAAACAGATTTAGGAGATCTCATATGTTGAGCAACTATTTACAGGCCGACAAACTTTATGAAAATATAACGTAATAGGAGTAGCGCAAAACTAATTCAGATTCATAATTACAACTTTGCACATGTATTCACAAATTTGAAATCATAGCATGAATATAAAATGACTGCAGCAACGCCATTCTTCATCAGTAACATCATCATCATCATCATCGGAAATAGCAGCACCGGCAGCAGCAAACTTTTATTTGTTTGTGAGCGTAGGGGAAGTAAATACCATTAAATATAGTCGAATATTCACTCATTCAATCAATTCATCAATGTTTTGAATATGTTGATTTTCACAAATTGGAAATAATAACGTTTATGATGATAACAACAACATTCATCATCAACAACATCATTTAATTTGACTAATAACGTAGCGGGAGACAAATGATACTATTTAATATATAGGCGAATATTCATCAATCAATCATTTGTTGATTAATTTACTTAATATGGATGTGGGGTGGCGTTTATGGGGCATTGGGTGAATTTGCTCTGTGAAAGACAATTGCAGTTTTCCTTTCTAGTATTTTGGTTGGCTCTGAAAAGTGCCATTTTTGGAAAACGACTTGCGATTACATCCAGGTCATCAGTCGAGTCTGATGAGTACTCAGAGTCGGAACCAGATACAATTTCAACAGACTCGTTGAATCAGTTCCCGCGGAGCTCAGCTACACGGTCGGCCTTGGAATAAGCATAATCGTAGAACATGTTACGGCATCCTTCAATGACTGCGAGTTTGAGACGCAGGTTGTAGCGGAAAGCCTGTTGTTGGATCTCTTGGCCATCTGTAGCGCTTTTGTACATCTGCAAGCGTGATTTAGCATCACAATCGGTCACATGCTTGCGAAAGCATTTCTCTGTAGCACACAATGTGAACCGCTTGTCGAGAGAGTTGATTTTGGAAGGCATCTTGATATTTCTATGAGAAGATATTGCAAGACAATGATGCTTACAGCCGTGTGCATACATTTTTATAGTAAATCTGTCGCCGTAATACACAGCCGTAAATGCCAGTGCCACACTCTGACAGGCAGAGAATGCTTAGTTTAGTCTGAGTTGACACGTAGCTAATTAACGCGGGTCGTTAAGACAACAATGACACGTGTTAATCGATAATCAATCAAGCTTCTGCTGATAGGATTAGTGTGCATTCATGCGCATCCATTGCTTGGTAAATCGTCACGTATTTTATATATGCTACAAGATGGACAGAATGTGACCGATGCAAATAATATTGAAAATTAATTAGTTGATTTCAACAGAAAACAATAACTTGCAATATCACAAATCCAATTATATAGAATGAAAATCAAACAGATTTAGGAGATCTCATATGTTGAGCAACATTTACAGGCCGACAAACTTATGAAAATATAACGTAAATAGGAGTAGCGCAAAACTAATTGATTTCATATTACAACTTTGCACATGTATTCACAAATTTGAAATCCTAGCATGAATATAAAATGACTGCAGCAACGCCATTCTTCATCAGTAACATCATCATCATCTCATCGGAAATAGCAGCACCGCAGCAGCAAACTTTTATTTGTTTGTGAGCGTAGGGAAGTAAATACCATTAAATATAGTCGAATATTCACTCATTCAATCAATTCATCAATTGTTTTGAATATGTTGTTTTTAAAAATTTGGGAAATAAAACGTTTAGATGATAACAACAACATTCACATCAACAACATCTTTTAATTTGATAATAACGGGGAGACAAATGATCTATTTAATATATAGGCGAAATTCATCAATCAATCATTTTTTGATTAATTTACTTTAAAAGGATGTGGGGGGCGTTTATGGGGCATTGGGGGAATTTTCTCTGGAAAGACAAATTTCGGTTTTTTTTTTTTCTATATTTGGTGGCTCTGAAAAGTGCCATTTTTTGGAAAAAACGACTTTCGATTTCATCCAGGGCATCAGCAGAGTCGATGAGTCTCAGAGTCGGAACCAATACAATTTCAACAGACTCGTTTTAACAGTTCCCCGGGGAGTCAGCTACACGGTCGGCCTTGGAATAAGATAATCGTAGAACATGTTACGGCTCCTTTAAAGACTGCGAGTTTTAAGCAGGTTTTTACGGGAAAACCCCGTTTTTGGGTCTCCTGGCCATTTGTAGCGCTTTGACATCTGCAAACCGGGAATTTGCTCACAAAGGTCACTGCTTTGCGAAAGCGTTTTTTGTAGCACACAATGTGAACCCCTGTCGAGAGAGGTTTGGAAGGCACTTGATATTTCTATAGAAGATATTGCAAGCCCAAAGATGCTTCAGCCGGTGCATACATTTTTTTTAAATAAAACTTCGCCGTAATACACAGCCGTAAATGTCAGGCCCATCTGACAGGCAAGAATGCTTTGTTTTTCTGATTTACACGTAGCAATTAACGCGGGTCGTTAGAAAAAATGACAGTGAAAAAGTAATCAATCAAGCCTTTGCTTGATAGGTTATGTGCATTCATGCGCATCCATTTTTTTTAAAAAGCACTTTTTTAAAAAATGCCTACAAGAGGACAAAAAGGGGAACCGATGCAAATAATTTTGAAATTAATTAGTTGATTTCAACGAAAACAAAAATTGAATATCACAAATCCTTTATATAGAATGAAAATAAAAAAGATTTAGGGCCCATATTTTGACAACTTTTTTACAGGCGCAAACTTTATGAAAATATAACTTAAATAGGAGTCGCAAAACAAATTGATTTCAAAATACAACTTTGCACATGTATTCAAAAAATTTGAAATCATACATGAATAAAAAAAGACTGCAGCAACGATTCTTCATCAAAATCTCATATCATGGGAAATAGCACCCGGCAGCACAAACTTTTATTGTTTGTGACGAAAGGGAAGTAAAATCCCAAAAATATAGTCGAATTTTCACTCATTCAATCATTCATAAATTTTTTTTAATATGTTATTTTCAAAAATTTGGAAATAAAAGTTTTATATAACAACAACTTTCCCATCAAACAACATCATTTAATTTGACTAATAACGTGCGGAGAAAATGTACTATTAATATATAGGCGAATATTATCAATAATCATTGTTGATTAATTTACTTAATATGGATGGGGGGTGGCGTTATGGGGGCATTGGGTGAATTTGCTCTGGAAAGAAAATTTGCGGTTTTCCTTTTAGTATTTTTGGGTTTGGGCTCTAAAAAAGTCCCTTTTTTGGAAAAGACTTGCGATTCATCCAGCATCAGTGAGTTGAAAGAGTACTCAGAGTCGAACCAATACAATTTTAACAGACTTTGAACAGTTTTCCCCCCGGGGCTCGCTACACGTCGGCCGGGGAAAAACATAAACTAGAACAGTTACGGCATCCTTTAAGACTGCGATTTAACGCAGGTTGTAGCGGAAACCCTGTTGTGGGCCTTGGCCATCTGTAGCGCTTTTGTACATCTGAAACCCGGGTGTTTTAGCTCACAATCTGGCCATGTTTTGGGAAAACATTTCTCGTAGCCCCCAATGTAAACCCTTGTGAGAGAGTTGATTTTGGAAGGCATTTTGATATTTTTGAAAGATTTTCAAGACAAGATGTTTAAAAGCCGGTGATCTTTTTTAGAAAAAACTGTCCCCGTAAAAACAGCCGTAAATCCCAGTGCCCCTTGACAGGCAGGAATCTTATTTTTTCGATTTACACTATTTAAATTAAACGGGGGCTTTAAACAAAAATGACACTGTTAATCGATAACAATCAAGCCTTCTCTTGATAGGTTTAGTGTGCATTATGCGCACCCTTGTTTGGGAAAAAAGTCACGTATTTTTATATATCCCTTTAAAGGGGACAAATGTGCCGAGCAAAAAATTATTGAAATTAATTAGTTGATTTCAACGAAAACAATAATTTGAAATATCCCCAAACCCAAATTTATATAGAATGAAAAAAAACAATTTAGGAATCTCATATGTTGAGAAACATTTACCCGACAAATTTTATGAAAAAAAAACTAATAGGATAGCCAAAAAAATTGTTTAAAATACAACTTTGCACAGTATAAAAATTTGAAATCAAGCATAAATTTAAAAATACGCAGAAACGCCATTCTTCCAAAACATATCATCACATCTCTGGGAAATAGCAGACCGCAGCAGCAAACATTTTTTGTGAGCGTAGGGGAAGTAAATCCAAAAATATATCGAATTTTCACTCACAATCAATTATCAATTGTTTTAAATATTTGTTTTTCCCAAAAAATTTGGAAATAATAATTTTATGATGATAAAACAACATTCTCACAACAACACTTTTAATTTGACTTAACAGCGGGAGACAAATCATTTAATATATAGGCGAAATTTATCAATAATCATTTTTTGATTAAATTTTCTTAATATGGGTGGGGGTGGCGTTATGGGGCATGGGGGAATTTGCTCTGTAAGCAATTGCGGTTTTTTTCCCTTTCTATATTTTGGGTTGGGTCTGAAAAGTGCCATTTTTTGGGAAAAAGACTTGCGATTTACATCCAGGTATCATCAGGTTGATGAGACTCAGAGTCGAACCCCATACAATTTCAACAGCTCGTTTAACAGTTCCGGCGGGGCTCAGTACACGGGCGGCTTGGGAAAAAGCATAATCGTAGAACAGTTACGGCACCTTCAAAACTGCGATTTTGAGACGCGGTTGTAGCGGGAAAGCCCGTTGTTGGGTTTTCTTTGGCCTCTTGTACGCTTTTGTACATCTGCAAGCCCGGGATTTGCATCACAATCGGTCACATGCTTTTCGAAAGCATTTCTCTGTAGCACACAAAATGAACCGCTTGTCGAGAGAGTTGATTTTGGAAGGGCATCTTGATTTTTCAAATGAAAGATATTCCCAAGACAATGAGCTTACAGCGTGTGCATACATTTTTATAGTAAATCGTTGCCGTAATACACAGCCGAAAATGCCAGTGCCACACTCTGACGGGCAGAGAATGCTTAGTTTATTCTAAATTGACACGTAGCTAATTAACGCGGGTCGTTAAGACAACAAGACACGTGTTAATCGATAATCAATCAACCCTTTCTGCTTGATAGATTAGTGTGCATTCATGCGCATCCATTGCTTGGTAAATCGTCACGTATTTTATATATCCTACAAGATGGACAGAATGTGACCGATGCAAATAATTATTGAAATTAATTAGTTGATTTCAACAAAAAACAAAACTTGCAATATCACAAATCCAATTATATAGAATGAAAATCAAACAGATTTAGAGATCTCATATGTTGAGCAACTATTTACCCGGCCGACAAACTTTAGGGAAAATATAACGTAAATAGGAGTAGCGCAAAACTAATTGATTTCATAATACAACTTTGCACATGATATACACAAATTTGAAATCATAGCATGAATATAACAAGAGGGCCAAGATGGGCCCTGTGTCGCTCACCTGAGTAAAAATTGCTGTTTAGGCATAATGACAAAAAATCTGGCATCTAAAAGGGTTTTTCTAACATTTGACTAAGTGACCTACATATTGATCCTACCTGAATTGCACTCAACGGGAATTCAGCCAGTCCCTCATTCAAATTTAGTTTAATGAAACTGGGACAAAAATGTAGGCCTCTAGAGTGTTCACAAGGTTTTTCTTTGATTTGACCTGGTGACCTAGTTTTTGACCTCATGTGACCCCATTTTCCCAAAATCATCCAATATACAAATTTGACAAACATCCTGACCAAATCTATCGAAAATTGGGGTAAAACTGTGGCCTCAGAGATTCACAAGGTTTTTCTTAGATTTGACCTGGTGACCTATTTTTGACCCACCTTACCCATTTTCGAACTCATCCAAGATATCATATAGACAAACACCTTGACCATTATTCATTGAAGATTGGCTAAAACTGTGGCCTGTAGAGTGTTCGCAAGGTTTTTCTAAGATTTTCCTGGTGACCTAGTTTTTGACCCCATGTGACCAAATTTCGAACTCATCTGAGATATCATGAGACAAACATCCTGATCAAATTTTATTAAGATTGGGCCATAACTGTGCCTTAAGTGTTCACAAGTTTTTTCTAAGATTTGACCGGTGACCTAGTTTTTGACCCACATTACCATTTTCGAACTCATCCAAGATATCATATAGACAAACACCCTGACCATTTTTCATGAAGATTGGGCTAAAACTGTGGCCTGTAGAGTGTTCGCAAGGTTTTTCTAAGATTTTCCCTGGTGACCTAGTTTTTGACCCCATGTGACCCAATTTTGAACTCATCTGGATATCATATAGACAAACACCCTGACCAAGTTTCATGAGATTGGCCATTACTGTGGCCTCTAGAGTGTTCACAATGTTTTTTCTAAGATTTGACCTGGTGACCTAGTTTTTGACCCCACATGACCCAATTTCGAACTCATCCGAGATATCATGTAGACAAACATCCTGACCAAGTTTCATGAAGATTGGGCCAAAATTGTGACCTGTAGAGTGTTCACAAGGTTTTTCTAAGATTTGACCTCGTGACCTAGTTTTTGACCCCACATGACCTAATATCGAACTCATCCGAGATATCATGTAGACAAATATCCTGGCCAAATTTTATGAAGATTGGGCCAAAACTGTGGCCTCTAGAGTGTTTACAAGGTTTTTCTAAGATTTGACCTGGTGACCTAGTTTTTGACCCCACATGACCCAATTTCGAACTCATCCGGGTATCATGAACAAACATCCTGATTAAATTTTATGAAGATTGGGCCAAATTTGTGGCCCCTGAGTTTCACAAGGTTTTTTAAGGATTTGACCTGTGATAGTTTTTTACCCCAATACCCCAAATTTTGAATCATCCGAGAAATCATGTAGACAAAAACCTATTTTTCATGAAAATTGGGCCCAAAATTTGTGCCTCAAAGTGTTTACAAGGGTTTTTTAAATTGACCTATGCCCAGTTTTTACCCCCCAGACCCCAATTTTGAACTCATCCCGGGGTATCAAAACAAACATCTGACCAAGTTTTATGAAGATTGGCCAAATTTGTGGCCTCTAGAAGTTCACAAAGGTTTTTCTAATTTACCTATGCCTAGTTTTTGACCCCACATGACCCAATTTCGAAAACATCCGAGATTATGTAGACAAAAAATCCCGACCAATTTCATGAAAATTGGGCCAAAACTGTGCCTTAGAGTGTTCACAAGCAATTGTCCCACGGACAGGACGACGGACGACTGACGACGCACGACGCAGACGCACGACGGACAAAAGGGGATCACAAAAGCCACCCGACACAAAAGCTCAGGTAGCTAAAAAGACTGCGCAACGCCATTCTTCATCATAAAATCACTCATCATCGAAAATGCAGACCGGGAGCAGAACTTTTTTTTGTTTTTGAGGGAGGGGAAGTAAATACCATTAAATAAGTCGAATATTCACTCATTCTCAATTCTCAATTGTTTTGAATATGTGATTTTTACAAATTTAAAAAAAAACGTTTTTTGATGATAAAAACAACATTCATCATCAACAAAAATCATTTAAATTTATAATAACGTAGCGGGGGACAAATGAACTATTTAATAATAGGCGAAAATTCCAATCAATCATTTTTTGATTAATTTTTTTTAATAGGGTGTGGGGGGGCGTTTTGGGGGGATTGGGGGGGAATTTGCTCGGAAAAAAAATTGCGGTTTTTCCTTTCTATATTTTTGGGTTTGGGTCGAAAAGTGCCATTTTTTGGAAAACGACTTGCGATTTAAATCCCGGTCTCATCAGAGTCTGATGATATCAAGTCGGAACCAAAACAATTTCAACAGACTGTTGAACATTCCCGGGGGAGCTCGCTACACGGTCGGCCTTGGAAAAAGCATAATCGTAGAACATGTTACGGCTCCTTAATGACTGCGATTTTAGACGCAGGTTTTAGCGGAAAACCCCCTTTTTTTGGGTCTCTTGCCATCTTGTAGCGCTTTTGTACATCTGCAAGCCGGGGATTTAGCATCACAAAATGCACAGCTTTGCGAAAGCATTTCTCTGTAGCACACAATGTAACCGCTTGTCGAAGAGTTGATTTTGGAAGGATCTTGATATTCTATAGAAGATATTGCAAACAATATGTTTCAGCCGTGTGCATACATTTTTATGTAAATCTGTCGCCGTAATACACACCGTAAAGCCCGTGCCCACTCGACAGGGGAGAGAAGCTTAGTTATTTTTGAGTTGACACGTAGCTAATTTTAAAGGGGTGTTTAAACAACAATGACACGTGTTAATCGATAATCAATCAAGCCCTTTGCTTTATAGGATTAGTGGATTTATGCGCATCCCTTTCGGTAAATCGTCACGTATTTTTTAAAATGCCTTCAAGATGGACAGAATGGCCGATGCAAATAATATTGAAAAAATTGTTTATTTCAACAGAAAAAATAACGCAAACAAAATCCAATTTTATAAATAAAAACAACAGTTAGGAGACCATATGTTAGCAAAAATTTTCAGGCCGACAAATTTATGAAAAAAAAAACGTAAAAAGGAGTAGGCCAAAACAATTGATTTCAAATACAACTTTGACATGTATTCACAAAATTTTTAAATCATAGCATAAAAAAAAATGACGCAGCAACGCCATTCTTCATCAGTAACACATCACCTCATCGGGGAAAAAGAGCACCGGCAGCACAAACTTTTTTTTGTTTTTGAGCGAGGGAAGTAAATACCATTAATAAGCGAAATTCACTCATTCATCAATTAAACAAATTTTTTTGAATATGTTATTTTTACAATTGGAAATATAAGTTTAGAGATAACAACAAAATTCATCACAACAAATCATTTTTTTGATAATAAAGTAGCGGGAGACAAATGTACTATTTTAAAAATAGGGGAAAAATTTATCAATCAATCTTTTTTGATTAATTTACTTAATATGGATGTGGGTGGGGTTTTTGGGGGATTTGGGTGAATTTGCTCTGGAAAGACAATTTCGGTTTTTTTCCCTTTCTAGTATTTTGGTTGGCTCGAAAAGTGCCCCTTTTTTAAAAAAACACTTGCGATTTTCTCCCGGGCTCAGTCGGTTGATGAGTACTCAGAGTCGGAACCCAAAACAATTTCAACAGACTCGTTGAACAGTTCCCGGGGAGTCAACACGGGGGGCCTTGGGGGAATAAGCATAATCGTAGAACATGTTTTCGGCATCCCTTTAATGAGCGAGTTTTAGAGCAGGGTTTTCGGAAACCCCTGTTGTTTGGGTCTCTTGGCCATTTGTAGCGCTTTTGTACATCGCAAGCCGGTGATTTACATCACAATCTGGCACATGCTTTGCAAAGCATTTTTTTCTGTAGCACAAATGGAAAACCCCTTGTCGAGAGAGTTGATTTTGGAAGGATCTTTATATTTCTATGAGAAGATATGCAAGACAATGATGCTTACAGCCGTGTGCATACATTTTTATAGAAATCTGTCGCCGTAATACACGCCTAAATGCCAGGCCCCCTCTACAGGGAGAGAATGCTTGTTTATTCGAGTTGACACTAAAAAAACGCGGGGCGTTAAAAAAACAATAAGGTTTTAATCGATAATCAATCAAGCCTTTTGCTTTATAGATTGGTGATTCAGCCATCCATTTTTGGGAAATGTCAGTTTTTTTTATCACAAGTGGGAAAAATTGACCCCATGCAAAAATTATTTAAAAAAATTAGTTTTTTCAACAGAAAACAATAACTCAAAAACACAAATCCAATTATAGAATGAAAAACAAAGATTTTGGAGTTTCCCCTATTTTTGAGAACTATTTACAGGCCCACAAACTTTATGAAAATATAACGTAAATAGGGTAGCGCAAAAATAATTGATTTCATAAAACAACTTTTACATGTATTTACAAATTTGAAATCTAGCATGAAAATAAAAATACTGCAGCAACGCCATCTTTACAGTAAATCATCACACACATCTCATCGGGAAAAGAGCACCCGGGAGCACAAATTTTATTTGTTTGTGAGCGAGGGGAAGTAAATACCATTAAAATAGTCGAATATTCACTATTCAATCAATTCTCAATTTTTTTGATATGTTGATTTTTCACAATTGGAAATAAATAAGTTTATGATAAAAAAACAACATTCATCATCAACAACATCATTTAATTTGACTATAACGTACGGGGGACAAAGATATATTTAATTATAGGCGAATTTCATCAATCAAACTTTTGTTGATTAAATTTTCTTAATATGGATTGGGGGGGTTTATGGGGGGATTGGGTGAATTTGCTCTGTGAAAGACAATTGCGGTTTTCCTTTCTAGTTTTTTGGTTCTCTGAAAAAGTGCCCTTTTTTTAAAACGTTGCGATTTACATCCACATCAGTCAAGTCTGAGATACTCGGGCGGAACCCAAAACAATTTCAACAGACTGTTGAACATTCCCGGGGGAGCTCAGCACACGGTCGGCCCTTTGGAAAAAAGCATAAGTAGAACATTTTCGGGATCCTTCCCAAAGACTGCGAGTTTTAGCGCAGGGTTTTGGGGAAAGGGCCCCGTTTTTGGATCCTTTGGCATCTGTAGCGCTTTTGTACATCTGCAAGCCCGGGATTTGCTCACAATCTGCACATGCTTTGCGAAAGCTTCTCTTACACCAAATGAACCCCTTGTGGGGAGGAGAAATTAATTAGTTTATTTCAACAGAAAAAAATAACTTCAATATCACAATCCAATTTATAGAAAGAAAAACAAAAGATTTGGAGTCTCAATGTTGAGCAATATTTCAGGCCCACAAACTTTATAAAATTTAAAGTAAATAGGGTAGGAAAAAAATAATTGATTTCAAATACAACTTTTCACTGTATCACAAATTTGAAAACCCCGAGAATATAAAAAAGACTGCAGCAACGCCATTTTTCATCAGTAACATCATCTCTCACGGAAAAGCAGCACGGGAGCACCCCCTTTATTTTTTGGTGAGCGAAGGGGGAAATAAAAACCCTTAAATATATGAATATTCACTCATTCAAACAAATTTTCAATTTTTTTGAAAATGTTGATTTCACAAAAATTGGAAAAAATAACGTTTTTATGTAAAAACAACATTCTATCAACAACATCATTTAATTTGAAATTTTAAGTCGGGGGGCGACGGCATCCTTCAATGAGCGAGTTTGACGCAGGTTGTAGCGGAAACCCTGTTTTGGATCTCGGGGCCATTTTTGTAGCGTTTTTGTACATCGCAGCCGGTGATTTAGCTCACAATTGGTACGCTTTGCAAAAGAATTTCTCTTAGCACACAATGTAACCGCTTGTCGAAGATTTTATTTTGGAAGGATCTTGTTTTTTTCTATGAGAAGATTTTGCAAGACATGAGCTTACAGCCGGTGCATACATTTTAAGTAAATCTGTTGCCGTAAAACACAGCCGAAAATCCCATGCCACCCCTTGACGGGCAGAGAAGCTTAGTTTATTCGATTAAACACGTAGCTAATTAACGGGGGTCTTTAAAGACAACAATGACATGTTAATCGTAATAATAAACCCTTTCTGCTTGATGGGATTAGTGTGCATTAGCGCACCCATTGTTTGGAAATCGTCACGTTTTTAAATTTCCCTACAAGAGGGACAAATGTGACCGTGCAAAAATTTTGAAATTAATTATTTGTTTTCAACAGAAAAAAATAACTTGAAATACACAAATCCAATTAATAAATAAAATCAAACAGATTTGGAGATCCAATTTGAGCAATATTACGGGCCCCGACAAACTTTTAAAAATTTAAAACTAAATAGGAGAAAAACTAATTGATTTCAAATACAACTTTGCCTGTTTTCCAAAAAATTTAAAATCCTATGAATTAAAAATGACTGCACAACCCCATTCTCATCGAACATCATCTCTCATCGGAAATACACCCCGGCAGCAGAAAACTTTATTTTTTTGGAGCGTAGGGGAAGAAAATACCATTAAAAAAGTGAAATTCACTCATTCAATCAATTCATAAATTTTTTGTTTTGAAATTTGTTTTTCAAAAATTTGGAAAATAATAACTTTTTATGATGTAACAACAACTTTCTCATAAACAACATCATTTAATTTTAAAAAAACGTGCGGGAGACAAATGATACTATTTAAAATTTTAGGCAATATTTACAATCAATCATTTTTGTTAATTTACTTAATATGGATTGGGTGGCGTTTTGGGGGATTGGGTGAATTGCTCTGTAAGACAATTGCGGTTTTTTCCCTTTTTAGATTTTGGTTGGCTCTGAAAAATGCCCTTTTTGAAAACGACTTGCGATTTACATCCAGGGCATCAGTCAAGTCTGATGAGTACTCAGAGCGGAACCAGATACAATTTCAACAGACTCTTTTTAACATTCCCGGCGGAGCTCGCTACACGGGCGGCCTTGGAATAAGCATAATCGAGAACATGTTACGGCATCCTTCAATGGGCTGCGAGTTTGAGACGCAGGTTGTAGCGGAAAGCCCTGTTGTTGGATCTTGCCATCTTGTAGCGCTTTTGTACATCTGCAAACCGGTGATTTAGCATCACAATCTGGTCACATGCTTTGCGAAAGAATTTCTCTGTAGCACACAATTTGAACCGCTTGTCGAGAGAGTTGATTTTGGAAGGCATCTTGATATTTCTATGAGAAGATATTGCAAGACAAGATGCTTACAGCCGTGTCATACATTTTATAGAAATTGTTGCCCCCTAAAAACACAGCCGAATGCCATCCCCACTCTACAGGCAGAAAAGCTTAGTTATTCTGAGTTTACCGGCTAATTAACGCGGGGGGTTAAGACAACAATGACACGTGTTTAACGATAATCAATCAAGCCTTCTGCTTGATAGGATTTGTGTGCATTCATGCGCACCTTGCTTTGGGAATCGCACCGTTTTTTATAATTTTCCCACAAGATGGACGAAAGTGACCGATGCAAATAATTTTTTAAATTAATTAGTTGTTTTAAACAGAAAACAATAACTTGCAATATCACAAATCCAATTATATAGAATAAAAAATCAAACAATTTAGGAATCTCATATGTTGAGCAACTATTTACAGGCCGACAAACTTTATGAAAATAAACGTAAATAGGAGTAGCGCAAAACTAATTGATTTCATAATACAACTTTGCACATGTATTCACAAATTTGAATCATAGCAGAATATAAAAATGACTGCAGCAACCCCATTTTTCATCAGAAACTCAACATCATCATCATCATCATTGGGAAATAGCAGCCCCGGGCAGCAGCAAACTTTATTTGTTTGTGAGCGTAGGGAAGTAAATACCATTAAATATAGTCCAAAATTCACTCATTCAATCAATTCATCAATTTGTTTTGAATATGTTGATTTTCACAAATTGGAAAAATAACGTTTATGATGATAACAACAACATTCATCATCAACAACATCATTTAATTTGACTAATAACGTAGCGGGAGACAAATGAACTATTTAATATATAGGCGAATATTCATCAATCAATCATTTGTTGATTAATTTACTTAATATGGATGTGGGGTGGCGTTTATGGGGCATTGGGGTGAATTTGCTCTGTGAAAAAACAATTGCGGTTTTCCTTTCTAGTATTTTGGTTGGCTCGAAAGTGCCATTTTTGGAAAACGATTTGGGCGATTTACATCCGGGTCATCAGTCAGAGTTGATGAGTACTCAGAGTCGGAACCAGATACAATTTCAACAGACTCGTTGAACAGCCCCGCGGAGCTCAGCTACACGGGCGGCCTTGGAATAGCATAATCGTAGAACATGTTACGGCATCCTTCATGACTGCGAGTTTGAGACGCAGGTTGTAGCGGGAAAACCCTGTTGTTGGATCTCTTGGCCATCTTTACGCTTTTGTACATCTGGGAAGCCGGGGATTTAGCATCACAATCTGTCACATGCTTTGCGAAAGCATTCTCTGTAGCACACAATGTGAACCGCTTGTCGAGAGAGTTGATTTGGAAGGCATCTTGATATTTCTATGAGAAATATTGCAAGAACAATGAGCTTACAGCCTGTGCATACATTTTTATAGTAAATCTGTTGCCGTAATACACAGCCGTAAATGCCCGTGCCACACTCTGACAGGGAGAGAAGCTTAGTTTATTTTGAGTTGACACGTAGCTAATTAACGCGGTCGTTAAGACAAAAAATGACACGTGTTTAATCGATAATCAATCAAGCCTTCGCTTGATAGGATTAGTGTGCATTCAAAGCGCATCCTTGCTTTGGGAAATCGCACGTATTTATTATAAACTACAAGATGGACAGAATGTGACCGATGCAAAAATTATTGAAATTAATTAGTTGATTTCAACAGAAAACAATAACTTGCAATATCACAAATCCAATTATATAGAATGAAAATCAAACAGATTTAGGAGATCTCATATGTTGAGCAACTATTTACAGGCCGACAAACTTATGAAAATATAACGTAAATAGGAGTACGCAAAACTAATTGATTTCATAATACAACTTTGCACATGTATTCACAAATTTGAAACCCTAGCATGAATATAAAAATGACTGCAGAAACGCCATTCTTCATCAGTAACACATCATCATCATCATCAGAAATCAGCACACCGGCAGCAGCAAATTTTTATTTGTTTGTGAGCGTGGGGGAAGTAAATACCATTAAATATAGTCGAAAAATTCACTCATTCAATCAATTTCATCAATTGTTTTGAATATGTTGATTTTCACAAATTGGAAATAATAACGTTTATGATGATAACAAAAAACATTCATCATCAACAACATCATTTAATTTGACTAATAACGTACGGGAGACAAATATACTATTTAATATATAGCGAATATTCATCAATCAATCATTTGTTGATTAATTTACTTAATATGGATGTGGGTGGCGTTTTGGGGGATTGGGTGAATTTGCTCTGTGAAAGACAATTGCGGTTTTTTCCCTTTTTAGTATTTGGTTGGCTCTGAAAAGTGCCATTTTTGGAAACGACTTGCGATTTAAAATCCCGGCATCAGTCAGAGTCTGATGATACTCAGAGTCGGAACCAGATACAATTTCAACAGACTCGTTGAACATTCCCGGCGGAGCCTCAGCTACACGGTCGGCCTTGGAATAAGCATAAATCGTAGAACATGTTACGGCATCCTTCAATGACTGCGAGTTTGAGACGCAGGTTTTGTAGGGGAAAGCCTGTTGTTGGATCTCTTGGCCATCTTGTAGCGCTTTTGTACATCTGCAACCCGGGTGATTTAGCATCACAATCTGTCACATGCTTTGCGAAAGCATTTCTCTGTAGCACACAATGTGAACCGCTTGTCGAGAGAGTTGATTTTGGAAGGCATCTTGATTTTTCTATGAAAGATATTGAAAGACAATGATGCTTACAGCCTGTGCATACATTTTTATAGTAAATCTGTTGCCGTAATACACAGCCGTAAATGCCAGTGCCACACTCTGCCCAGGCAGAGAATGCTAGTTTATTCTGAGTTGACACTAGCAAATTTAACGCGGGTCGTTAAGACAACAATGACACGTGTTAATCGATAATCAATCAAGCCTTCTGCTTGATAATTAGTTTTGCATTCTTTGCGCATCCATTGCTTGGTAAATCGTCACGTATTTTATATATGCCTACAAGATGGACAGAATGTGACCGATGCAAATAATTATTGAAATTATTAGTTGATTTCAACAGAAAACAATAACTTGCAATATCACAAATCCAATTTATATAGAATGAAAATAAAACAGATTTAGGAGATCTCATATGTTGGGGCAACTATTTACAGGCCGACAAACTTATGAAAATATAACGTAAATAGAGAAAGCGCAAAACTAATTGATTCATAATACAACTTTGCACATGTATTCACAAATTTAAATCTAGCATGAATATAAAAATGACTGCAGCAACGCCATTCTTCATTTAGTAACATCATCACACATCATCGGGAAAAAGCAGCACCGGCAGCAGCAAACTTTTATTTGGTTGTGAGCGTAGGGGAAGTAAATACCATTAAATATAGTCGAATATTCCTCATTCAATCATCATCAATTGTTTGAATATGTTGATTTTCACAAATTGGAAATAATAACGTTTATGATGATAACAACAACATTCATCATCAAAAAACATCATTTAATTTGACTAATAACGTAGCGGGAGACAAATGATACTATTTAAAAATATAGGCGAATATTCATCAATCAATCATTTGTTGATTAATTTACTTAATATGGTGTGGGGTGGGGTTTATGGGGCATTGGTGAATTTGCTCTGTAAAGACAATTGCGTTTTCCTTTCTAGTATTTTGGTTGGCTCGAAAAGTGCCTTTTTTGGAAAACGACTTGCGATTTACATCCAGGTCATCAGTCAGAGTCTGATGAGTACTCAGAGTCGGAACCAGATACAATTCAACAGACTCGTTGAACATTCCCCGGGCGACTCAGCTACAGGGTCGGCCTTGGAATAAGCATAATCGTAGAACATGTTACGCATCCTTCAATGACTGCGAGTTTGAGACGCAGGTTGTAGCGAAAGCCCTGTTTTTGGGATCTCTTGGCCATCTTGTAGCGCTTTTGAAACATCTGCAAGCCGGTGATTTAGCATCACAATCGGGTCACATGCTTTTGCAAAAAGCATTTCTCTGTACACACAATGTGAACCGCTTGTCGAGAGAGTTGATTTTGGAAGCATCTTGATATTCTATGAAAAGATATTGCAAGACAATAAATGTTTAAACAGCCGTGTGCATACATTTTTATAGTAAATCTGTTGCCGTAATACAAAAGCCGTAAATGCCAGTGCCACACCTGACAGGCAGAGAATGCTTAGTTTATTCTGAGTTGACACGTAGCAAATTTTAACGCGGGTCGTTAAGACAACAATGACACGTGTTAATCGATAATCAATCAAGCCTTCTGCTTGATGGGATTAGGGGTGCATTCATGCGCACCATTGCTTGGTAAAACGTCACGTTTTTATATATGCCTACAAGATGGACAGAATGTGACCGATGCAAATAATTATTAAATTAATTAGTTGATTTTAACAAAAACAATAACTTGCAATATACAAACCCAATTATATAGAAAAAAAATAAAACAGATTTGGGAGTCCATATGTTGCAACTTTTTACGGGGCCGAAAAATTTTTATGAAAATATAACGTAAAAGGAGTACGCAAAACTAATTGATTTCATAATACAACTTTGCACATTTTTTTTCCAAATTTGAAACCTGCATGTTTTAAAAAATACGAGAACGCCATTCTCCCCATAAATCACATAAACATCGAAATAGCAGCCCGGCAGCAGCAAACTTTTATTTTTGGGTGAGCGTAGGGAAGTAAATACCAAAAAATAAGTCGAATTTCACTCATTAAATAAAATTTCATCAATTTTTTTGAATTTTGTTTTTTCACAATTGGAAATAAAAACGTTTATGATGATAACAAAAATTCTCATCAACAACATCATTTAATTTGACTAATAACGTAGCGGGAGACAAATGTCTATTTAATATAACGAATATTCATCAATAAATCTTTGTTGTTTAAATTTACTTAATAGGATGGGGGGGTGGGTTAGGGGGCATTGGGTGAATTTGCTCTGTGAAAACAATTGCGGTTTTTTCCTTTCTAGTTTTTTTGGTGGCCTGAAAAGGCCATTTTTGGAAAACGACTTGCGATTTCACCAGCATCAGTCAAGCCCCTGATATACTCAGAGTCGGAACCAGATAAATTTTTAAACAGACCCGTTGAACATTCCCCGGGGGGAGCTCAGCTCCCGGGTCGCCTTGGAATAAGTAACGTGAAATGTTACGGCACCTTTTCAATATGCGAGTTTGAGACCGGGTTGTGGGGAAAACCCTGTTTTTGGGATTTTGGCCACTTGTACGTTTTTGTACATCTGCAACCGGTGATTTAGCATACAATCTTCCATGCTTTGCAAAAGATTTCTGTAGCACAAAATGTGAACCGCTTGTGGGAAGAGTTGATTTTGGAAGGAAAGATATTTTTTATGAAAGAATTGCAAGAAATGATGTTACAGCCTGTGCATCATTTTTATATAAAACGTTGCCGTAAACACAGCCCAAATGCCAGTCCAAAATTGACAGGGAGAGAATGCTTATTTATTTGAGTTGACACGTACTAATTAACGGGGTGTTTAAAAAACAAGACAGTGTTAATCGTAATCAAAACAAGCCCTTTTGCTTTATGGATTAGGGCTTCATGGATCCATTGCTTGTAAATGTCACGTTTTTTATATATCCTACAAGAGGACGAATGTGCCGATGCAAATAATTTTTAAAATTAATTTTAGTTATTTCAACAGAAAACAATAACTTGCAATACACAAACCCAATTATATAGAAGAAAATCAAACAGATTTAGGAGACCCCATATTTTAGCAACTTTTTACGGGCCAAAAACTTTATAAAAATAAACGTAAATGGAGAGCGAAAAACAATTGTTTTTCATAATACAACTTTGACTGTATTCAAAAATTTGAAACCCTAGCAGAATAAAAAAATACGCAGCAACGCCATTCTTACAGTAACTTATCATACTGGGAAATGCAGCCCGGCACACAAACTTTTTTTTGTTTGTGGCGTGGGGGAAGTAAATACCATTAAATATAGTCAAATATTCATCATAATCAATTCAAAATTGTTTTTAAATAGTTGATTTTCAAAAAATTGGAAATAATAAGTTTATGATGATAACAACAACATTCTCTCAACAACATAAATTTAATTTGACAAATAACGTAGCGGGGGAAAATGAAAAATTTAAAATAGGCGAAAAATTCACAATCAATCATTTTTTGATTAAATTTTCTTAATATGGATGTGGGGTGGGGTTTATGGGGCATTGGTGAAATTTTCTCTGTGAAAGACAATTCGGTTTTTCCTTTTATATTTTGGGTTGGGTCTGAAAAGTGCCATTTTGGAAAACACTTCGATTTTAATCCAGGTCATCATAAGTCTGATGAACAGAGTCGGAAACCCGATAAATTTCAACAACTCGTTGAAAATTCCCCCGGAGCTCAGTACACGGCGGCCCCTTGGGGGAAAAAGCATAATCGAGAACATGTTACGGCATCCCCTTTAATACTGCGATTGAGACGAGGTTTTAGCGGAAAAGGGTTGTGGATTCTTGGCCACTTTTTAGCGCTTTTGTACATCGCAAGCCGGTGATTTTGCTCACAAATTTGGGCACATCTTTTCGAAAGAAAATTTTTCTGTAGCAACAATGTGAACCGCTTTGTCGAGAGAGTTGATTTTGGGGAAACATTTGATATTTCTATGAAAGAATGCAAGACAAAGATGCTTACAGCCGTGTGCATACATTTTATAGAAAACTGTTGCCGAATAAAAGCCGTAAATGCCGTGCCCCTCTGACAGGCAGGAAATGCTTAGTTTATTCTAGTTGACACGAGCTAATTAACGCGGGTCTTAAGACAACAATGACACGTGTTAATCGATAATAAATCACCTTTTTTTTTCTGCTTGATAGGATTAGGGTGCATTCATGCCATCCATTCTTGGAAATCTCAGTTTTTTAAATGCCTACAAGATGGACAAAATGGACCGATAAATTAAAAAAATTAAATTAATTATTGATTTCAACAAAAAACAATAACTTGCAATATCACAACCCAAATTTTAAATGAATGAAAATAAAACGATTTGGAATCTCTTTTTTAAAACTATACGGGCCAAAAATTTATAAAAATAAAACGTAAAATGGGAAGGAAAAATAATTGATTTCAAATACAATTTGCACTTTTTTTCAAAAATTTGAAATCTGCAGAAAAAAAAGACTGCAGCAACGCCATTTTTTCATCATAACATCCCTCATCATCATCGGGAAAAAAACAGCACCGGCAGCAGCAAACTTTTTTTGTTTTTGACGAGGGGAAGTAAAACCATTAAAAATAGTCGAAAAATTCACTCATTCAATCAATTCTCAATTTTTTTTGAATATGTTGATTTACAAATTGGAAATAATACGTTTATGAGATAACAACAACATTCAACATCAACAACACTTTAATTTTATAATAACGAGCGGGAGACAAATGATACTTTAATATTAGCAATATTCACAATCAATCATTTTTTGATTAATTTACTTTAAAATGGGTGTGGGGGGCTTTTTGGGGCTTGGGGGAATTTTTCTCTTGAAAAACAAATTTCGGTTTTTTTCCTTTTTAATTTTGGGTTGGGGTCGAAAAGGGCCCTTTTTTGGGAAAAAGACTTGCGATTTACATCCAGGGCATCATCAGAGTCTGATGATACTCAGGTCGGAACCCGATCAATTTTAAAGACTCGTTTAAAAAGTCCCGGGGGGCTCCCACGGGCGGCCCTTGGGAATAAGCATAATCGTGAACATGTTACGGCATCCTTTAATGACTGCGATTTGAGACGCAGGTTTGTAGGGGAAACCCCTGTTTTTGGGATCTTTTGGCCTCTTGAAGCGTTTTTGTACTCTGCAACCCGGGTGTTTTAGCATCAAAATCTGGTCAAGCTTTCAAAAGCTTTCTCTTGCACACAATGTAAACCCGCTTGTCGAGAAGTTGTTTTTGGGAAAGGGCATTTTGATTTTTTTTGAGAAGATATTGCAAGACAATGAGCTTACACCGTGTGTACTTTTTTTTAGTAAACTGTTTTCCGTAAACACGCCGTAAAAGCCATGCCACACTCTGAAGGAGAGTTCTTGTTTTTTTCGAGTTGAACTAGCTAATTAACGCGGGTCGTTAAGACAAAAATGACACGTGTTAATCGATAATCAAAAAGCCCTTTTGTTGATAGGATTAGTGGCATTCTGGCATCCATTTTCTTTGGGAAATCGTATATTTTATAATCCCCCAAAATGGGCAGAAAGTGAAAGAGCAATAATTATTTAAATTTAAATTTTTGATTTCAAAAGAAAACAATAAAATTGCAATTTCAAAATCCCAAATTTTATAGAAAAAAATCAAAAGATTTAGGGGAAACTCAAGTTTAGCAACTATTTACAGGCCCCACAAAATTTTTGAAAATATAAACGTAAATAGGAAAAAGCGCAAAACAATTGATTTCATAATCAACTTTGCACATGTATTCACAAATTTAAAACATAGCATGAATATAAAAATGACGCAGAAACGCCATTCTTCATCATAAACATCATCATCATCAGGGAAAATAGCACCCCGGCGCAGAAAACTTTTTTTTTTGTTGTGAGCGTGGGGAAAGTAAATCCTTTAAATATAGTCAAATCACTCATTAAATCAATTTACAATTTTTTAAAATAGTTGTTTTTCAAAAATTGGAAATAATAATTTATGATATAACAACAAATTCATCATAAACAAATCTTTTTAATTTTGACTAAAAACGACGGAGACAAATGATACTTTTTTAATAATAGGCGAATATTCCCAATAAATCATTTTTGATTAATTTACTTAATATGGATGTGGGGGGGGTTTATGGGCTTTGGGGGAAAAATTGCTCTGTGAAAAAAATTGCGGTTTTTCCTTTCTAGTATTTTGGTTGGTCTAAAAAGTGCCATTTTTGGAAAACCACTTGCGATTTACATCCGGTCATCAGTCAGAGTCATGAGTACTCGATCGGAACCAGATACAATTTCAACAGACTCGTTGAACATTTCCCGGCGGAGTCAGCTACACGTGGGCCTTTGGGAATAAGAAATCGTAGAAATTACGCATCCTCAATGACTGCGATTGAGACGCCCGGGTTTTAGCGGGAAAGCCCTTTGTTGGGTCTCTTGCCCTCTTGTAGCGCTTTTTAATCTGCAAGCCGGGGATTTGCACACAAACTGGTACATGCTTTGCGAAAGATTCTCTGTACACACAATGTGAACCGCTTTTCGAGAGAGTTTATTTTGGAAGGTCTGATATTTTTATGGAAATATTGCAAGACAATGATGCTTACAGCCGTGTGCATACATTTTTATAGAAAAACTGTTGCGTAATTTCACGCCGTAATGCTGCCACCTCTGACGGCAGAGAAGCTTAGTTTTTCTAGTTGACACTAGCTAATTAACGCGGGTCGTTAAGACAACAAAGACACGTGTTAATCGATAACAACAACCCTTTGCTTATGGATTAGTGGATTATTCCCTCCATTGCTTGGGAAATCGTCACGTATTTTATATATTTCCTACAAAGGACAGAAGGACCGGCAAAAAATTATTGAAATTAATTAGTTGATTTCAACAGAAAACAAAAACTTGCAATATCAAAATCCAATTATAAGAAAGAAAAACAAACAATTTAGGGGATTATATGTTTTACAATATTTTCAGGGCCCACAAAATTTATGAAAATATAACGAAATAGGAGTAGCGCAAAAATAATTGATTTCATAATAAACTTTGCACATTATTACAAAAATTTAAATCATAGCATAAAATAAAAAAAGACTGCAGAACGCATTCTTCATCAAACATCATATCATCATCATCGGAAATGCAACGGGAGCAGCAAATTTTTTTTGTTTGTGAGCGTAGGGGAATAAATACCAAAAATATAGTGAATATTACTCTTCAATCAATCTCAATTTTTTGAATATGTTTATTTTTACAAAATTGGAAAAAATAACGTTTATATGTAACAAAACATTCATCACAAAAAATCAAAATTTCAAACCAACAAAATTCATTTTAAAAAAAA
>CM037785.1:37543895-37593895 GCA_021229015.1 Solen grandis
GTCCATTTGTCCATCCCATTCAAAAGATTAAACACCATACATGGTGTCATATACTAGAAGAATTCATTAAGGACATAAGGAATGTATGTCTTACAGGGTATATAAGAATCACACAAGAAATTGATCGTATAAGACTTCGTTTTACATAGAAATGTGTGTTACAATCTGTGCGGATAACCAAAATAAGAAGACAGAGACATGATAGTGTGTGTTAATATGAGATAATCGGCTTACTATGTAAAAAGGCAATCGATATATTCAGAAGAATAATAGGAAAAAGGTATATTGTTTTCATAGATCTGATTTCGGAATAGGAATTTTAATATTGTGTTCAGGTTGAGTTTTAAATAATACGATGCGAAACACAGTTTCTTTAGGGATACTTACAAACAGCTGTGGTACTGCTAGTTGCTTCAGTTGTTTCAAGTGAATTTGGGATTTGACCAATTGTTGCAATTGAAAAACCTACTGAAGACGTTACGGGAGTCGAAGAAATCTGTTTTCTTGATGAGTAGTCGGTTATATCAGGGTCCGTCTCGCTGCTCATGATTATGGATCTCGAGTCTGTAAATAACTCATATGTTACATATATATAAAACAAGACAATTCTAAGTGCCGATGTAACATTTTCTACAAGCGCAGGTTCGCGAAAACTGCACTTTTGCTTTACGAAACATACGGTTGGGAGACACCATAGTAGCAGAGTCGCATTGTCAAAAGACTTCAGTAAACTAACAAAATGAAAGAATTTGCCAATGTTTAAGAACATGAGGACTAAACACAAATATTTGCAGAGATATGTGTAAATAATATTATAGATTATGTTTAATTAACCTTTTCAAATGCAAAGTGTAAAATAAAACTAAATAAAAGTACCTATTTCTGATGTACTGCTGCCTAGTTTCAATTCGATTCTTGATTCACTGCTTGGAAGTATGCTTTCACCATCAATGGCATTGGCAGACGTAGGAGTGATGCGTAACACAGACGAGACTGCATCCGGCAATGTTTTGGAAGAGGACACCACATCATAGAACTTTCTATCACATGTCGTGAATTGACTGGAATCTGTTGAAAGAAGATATCCATTTTAAATTAACTATCATACGGCAAACAAATGGCCTGCGCCACTGACAAGTTATTCAAAGTCCACTTAAATGAATATGGTAACCGTTTATCGACACTAAGCAACGTCTGCTTTCTGAGGAACCGTAAAAATTAGTGTGTCAATATGAGATAATCAGCTCGCTATAAAATGATACTTAACATCAGTATACAGGATGATTGGTCTTGAAAATGAAACGGCAGAGGGAAATGATCATATTGTCCTGTAATTCAGAGAGGTAAAATTTAGTGCATTGCTTTTGCAGATCTAATTTTCGAAATGGAACATGCTACATGTATTTTTATCTTAGAATATACTGTAAAGGCTAGGTTTCAATGTGATAGGATGTAAAATTCAACTTACATACATCTGTCTCACTGTTAGCTTTTTCAGATTTTACAGGTATACTGGTTGTTGGATCAATTGTTGCAGCTGATATATCCACGGAGGAGATTATTGGAGTTGAGGAAATCAGTTCTAGAGATGAGTAGTCGGTTGTAACAAGGACTGTCTTAATGTTCACGTTTAGGGATCTTAAGTCTGTAAATAATTCATACGACACATACAAGTTTAAGGATGAAGCTTTCATTATGTGGCGGGTAAAACAAGACAGATACAATTTTAATACAAGCGATTTCAAAAAGGATACCGTTAGGAGGCAAACTATCACAGAAGTAGATGTGTGTTTTCGAAAGAGCTCGGATGACCAATGTGTAAGACCATGAAGACAAAACTTACCATTATCTGATGAATGTGCAAGTCGTATTAAAGACCATTTCCAAATGCCTTTCCAAATAGATTAGAAACTCAATAAAATTACCTTTGTCCAACGTACTGCTGGTTATTTCCACCTCGGAAGGAGTGATGAGTGACACAGACGAGAATGCATATGAAAGTGCTTGATAAGTGGACACCACGTCAGTGGACCTTCTATCGCTAGTCGGGAATTGACTTGAGTCTGTAGGAAGAAGATGTCTATTTTATATGAACTTGTATGCGTTATACAAAAATGCATGCATTTTGAGAAAAAAAAAGTTATCGAGATTCGCCTTAATATATAGGAGAACCTCAAATCAAAGCAATGCCTAAATTCTGAGGAATGGTGAATATTTGTGATAAGTAGATAAAATCATTTCACTACATATAATATAAATACTTTACACATGCAGACTGATTTGTGTTGACGTAAAAGTATCAGGAACATTATTTCACATACACCATTTACATGTATTAGGAAAGAACATACTCACAATTTTGCTTTGTGTTTATACATGTGTGTGTGTTTTACATGTATTTCTTTTTTGGTGGGGGAGTGGGGGTTGCTTTTGCAACATCACATAAATAAATAATGGAACCGCAAATCGACCCTTAGCAAAGTTCTGAGGAACTGTGAATATACGTGTCTCAATATAAAATGAGCGGTTCACTATAAAAATAATACGTAACATCAACAGATTTGGTGATTTTTCTTGGAGTTTAAACATCAGAAGAACATGATCATATTTTCCTCTCATTCAGAAAAATAATTCGCAAAATTTAGTGCATTGCTTTTATAGTTCTAATTTGCGAAAAGGAATGTGTTAAGAATATATTGTACGGGTTTTGTTTGAAAGTAATTTGATGTTTAAATCTACGTACAAATATATGACATGCTTCTAGCTGCTGCTCTTGTTTCAAGTAAACTTGAGAGTTTTCACTTGTAGCAGTTAAGCTATCGTCGGCAGAGATTATGTGAGTTGAAATCAGTTCTAGTGATAAGTAGTCTGTTATAATAGGGACTGTCTCGTTACTGCCGATTAGGGAATTCGCGTCTGTAAATAATCCAAATGACAATTACTCGTCAGTGGCGCACCTCTCATTATTTGCACATTGGAAAACAGGACAAATCTTAGTGTCGATGTAATTTTTTATTCAATTGGGCGTTCCTGAAATTTACAATCGTGTTTACCAAGCATGCCGTTAGGTGACAACATATTAAGTATTAACACAACCAATATGTAAGTATATTAAAAAAAAACTCATTATTTAGCAGAGAGTGGTGTGTAAGAAATGACGAAGATAATCATCAATGCACCTTTTCAGAAGATATAAAGTAAATTGAATCTAAATACACTTGCCTGTTTCTGATGTACTGCTGATTATTTCCACTTCGAGTTTTGATTCACTGCTTGGCAGTATGCTTTCATCACCAATGGCATTGACAGACGAAGGTGTGATGAGTGACACAGACGAGAATGTATCCGGCAATGTTTTGGAAGAGGACACAAAATCATAGTAATTTCTATCACTTGTCGTGATTTGACTGGTATCTGTTGGAAGAAGATATCCATTTTATATGAGGTATATCAATCGCCTTGAGAGTGAAACAGCCGAAAAAGCATGCAGAAATCTTTAGCAGTGGACGCTACGTCAGTGGGTTTTCTATTACTTGTCGTGATTTGACTGAAGTCAGCTGGAAAATCTCCATTTTATATGAATTATCATTGGGTACAAATTGCACTCAGATTTGAAACGTGATCAAGATTAGCCTTTATATATAGGGGAAGATCAAATTCACCCTGATGTTAGATGGTTTTGTTGTTTTAAAGAAACTGGTTATTAGTCATAGTGTTGCAGATAAAATAGCTAAGAAATTAGTTTTAGTGATGAGCAGTGAGTTGTAAGAAGTTCTGTTTCCCTGCTCACGATTAGGGATATCGAGTCCGTAAAAAAATTAATTGGCTAATGTTTAGGGGTGCAGTTCTGAACGGTGAAAATCTTGGCACATCTGAATGCTGATGTAACATTAATACATACTCAAGTTAGCGAAATCTGTCATTTTTACCAGCCAATGTTGAGAGACAATGTGAGGTGAGGTGAATAGGACTGATGTTTGCTCGTTGAAATAAAATGATTACCATCGTGTAAGCACATAGCAAAGAAATGTGCACGAAATGTTATAGACAACATAAAAACACCTTTCAACAGGAGAGTAGAAGAAAGCTAAATAACTTGCCTGTTTGATTCGATTTTTGATTTACTGATTTGGCAAAAAAAAAATGTTCCGTTTCTGGACTCCCGATCTACACTCTTTTTTAACGACTGTTTTTAGCTCACATGAGCACAACGTGCTCAAGGTGAGCTTTTCTGATCGCCTTTTGTCCGGCGTCCGTCGTCCGTCGTCCGTGCGTGCGTCCGTGCGTCTGGCGTCAACAATTGCTTCAAACAACATCTCCTCCTAAACGGCTTGGCCAATTTGAAAAATATTTTACAGGAATGTTCCTTAGATGAAGCTCTACTAAAGTTGTATAAATGGTTCTGGTCCATCGCATAATTAGGTCACAGGAGCTAAAAATAGATTTTAAAAATGAAAATTTAAAAAATCTTCTTCTCTGAAACCACAAGGCCTAGCCTTTTGATTTTTGGTATGTAGCATCATCTTGTGGGCCACTACCAAGATTGTACAAATCATAGCCCTATGGTGATAAATGACCCGCACCAGGGGTCACTTGTTTTACATAGAGTTATATAGAAAAATCTTCAAAAATCTTCTTCTATGAATCCATAAGGCCTAGAGCTTAGATATTTGGTATGAAGCATCATCTTATGGGCCACTACCAAGATTGTACAAATCATAGCCCTATGGTGATAAATGACCCCGCACCAGGGGTCACTTGTTTTACATAGAGTTATATAGGAAAATCTTAAAAAATCTTCTTCTATGAATCCATAAGGCCTAGAGCTTAGATATTTGGTATGAAGCATCATCTTATGGGCCACTACCAAGATTGTACAAATTATAGCCCTATGGTGATAAATGACCCCGCACCAGGGGTCACTTGTTTTACATAGAGTTATATAGGAAAATCTTAAAAAATCTTCTTCTATGAATCCATTAGGCCTAGAGCTTAGATATTTGGTATGTAGCATCATCTTATGGGCCACTACCAAGATTGTACAAATCATAGCCCAATGGTGATAAATGACCCCACACCTTGGGTCACTTGTTTTACATAGAGTTAAATAGGAAAATCTTAAAAAAATCTTATTCTATGAATCCATAAGGCCTAGAGCTAAGATTTTTGGTATGTAGTAGCATCTAATGGTTCATTACAAAGATTTTCAAAGTCTTGGCCCTACGGTGATAAATGACCCTGCGCCCAAGTCTTCTCTGAAACCATCTAGCCCATTGCTTAGATATTTGGTGTGTAGTATTGGCAGGGGTAAAATGTTTTAGATTAAGTTAGATCAGAATCCTTGTCTGTTTAAAAACCTTGACATCAGTTGAAGCAATGGTACTCAGGTGAGCGATTCAGGGCCATCATGGCCCTCTTGTTTATTTAACTTGTCCGTCTTTAAAATTTATTTCCCCTTTTTTACCTTTCGTTTCATGTAAAAAATAATAAAATAAATTTCGACCTATCGACCCTCTTTTTTATTTGCTGGAGACTAGAAACGGAACACTTTTTTTTGGCCCTGGTAGTATTTTTTATCAATGGAAGTGACAGAAGGATTGTTGTATGGCACAGATGATGTTTCTGATAATGTTTGGGAAGTGGAAACCACATCAGTTGACTCTGAATTACTTGTCGTGAATTGACTGAAATTTGTTGAAAGAAGATATTCATTTCTTGCCTCGGGTAATACAAACGCCATGCATTTTCGAAAAAGTATTCCAGATTCCATACTAATAAATATGGAGAGAAAGGCTGCTTTCTGGGAGATGATAAATATTATCTACACTATGGAATAAAAAGGTAATCAGTACCTTACAAAAGCAAAGTGGATAATTTGTATGAAAGCTAAAAGAGCAGATGGAAATGTCCACATTTTACTTTAATTCTGAAAGAAAATAAGCGCATTTTAGTACTCTGTTGTCACATTTCTAACTCAAAACTAATTTTCCTTAGGTTGATTTATAAACATATGTCGTACTGCTAGGTGGTTCCATTTTTTAAAGTATACTGATGATTTGGCCACTTTAAGTATTTGAAATATCAAAGAAAGCGATTATGGGAGTTGAGTGTATCAGTTCCAGTGATGAGAAGTCAGTTGTCGCTGCTGACGGTTAGGAGTCTCGTGTCTGTAGATCTACGGAAAGATCTACGGAAAAGATTATTGGAGGTCTGGCAATCAGCTGTAGAGATGATTAGCATGTTATAAAAGGGACTGTCTCTCTGTTATCGATTGGGGAACTCGGGTAATATGAACTTTTTTCTCAACATGTTTTCTTCCATTAAAACTTAATTAATTATGTAAAGTTACACTTGCCCAGTAAGCTCATTATCTGCACTTCAGAAAATATTGAAATATTTTGTTGCAAATTTGGTCATCATTGAAGATTGTGTAACTTGGATCTTCACGAAAGTACTGATCTTTAAATCACTGATATTTTGATCTATTCATTTACTACAGCGATTTTCACCATTTCCCCCCCCCCAATGCCAAAACAAAAAAATATCATTACAGGCTGTCTAGCAATAACCAAGCACTGGTCAGCATGCTGTTGTGGAGTAAAGTAAAATACAAAATGAAATGGGTGTAACAGATCTTGACATTTCCACTAAAAGTGACAGTGAGTGACTTTCATTCTTCAATTAACATTGATATTGCTTGCGAGCCTTTGATCAATTTGATAAAGATATGACCTAAATACATGCATAATCATGAAGACAAATGTCAGCACCGAGAAATTGAGCGGTCAGTGTAACAACACACGTAACAGTTGCCCCCAATTACAGTGTGTCTTTCACAGATAAATTTGCTGACAAAGCTGTAAATCTGCTAGACGACCTTTAATTAATATTTTGGCATGAATATACATACCTATGGTGGCATATTTCTGCCATCCACTTATCCACTTACCTATGTCGAAACTTTTCTGAAAAATTGTCATATATTCAGTTAGTATCTGGCAAGTAGGTTACTTTCGTGTTAGCCTCTTAGGTATCTTAACAGAACAAAACTGCTTGTTAGTGCCCACTACTGCCAGCCATATATTCACTTAAGATAACTGGATATCTCGCCTTTCTTCAAGTAAGTCAGTTAAATGATGTGGATAACAAGCATTTTTTCACATAATTATCTGGAAAAAAGCATGATATCCAGTTAACCTAAGTGAATATGTGTTTGGCAGTAGTGGGCACTAACAGACAATTTAGTCCTGTTAAGATACCTAAGTGGATAACTTGATTTTTTTTTCTAATTGCCAGACAATAACTGAATAAGTGAGAATTTTTCAGAAAAGTTTCAACATAGCTAAGTGGATAAGTGGCTGGCAGAAATATGTCACTATAAATACCACTAAAAGGAGGGCAATTCTTATGAGAGAATATTTGAGAATGGGCATTGCAAGATTTCACTCCGTTCAACACTGTTCAACACGATATAGCCCTGTTGCTGAAGCTATGCCATGGAATCGTTTTCAGTCTTGAGTTCGATTGCTACATTTCATCATGAAGATATCTCAGACTTTGGAAATTAAGGTCATGGTTGCAATCTATTCGAGAAATGTTCCTAAAGCTGAAGACCGAATTATGTAATTCTACCGATGAGTTAACGGCTCATTCGTCATCAGTATTTTATTTATAATTTCCATGTATATCGGGACAAATGAAAAATATGTCACATTTGTTTGGTATTGGTGGTAAGGTCTTGACGAACTGACAAATAAAACTACTAGTAGCTTTCCAATAATTATTAAACGCGTAATTTAACAAGTCAAAGTATTAATAGAAATGTTTATTTTGTATGTTTGGGCAGTTTGAGCAGAGCAATTAGATAAAAGCTATGTTATCCAGTACAAGAAAGACTTGATCAAAACTGTACGGGTGTGTGTGTGTGTTGGGGGGGGAGTCTACTAACCCCAGAGTGAAACAGAGCTCAAATATCATGGCGGTAAAATGGTATGATGATACTGCAGCTGATTTGCATCTTCTTGTGTTGCCGCTGTGGAAAAGGTTAGGTGATCGGACAAAACGCCGAAACAGTATTTTGAAATTGACCGTTCTGAAATTGTTAACATCTAAAATCAAGACAATGGAGTTTACCAGAAAAATTAACTACACGTTGTTGCCGTGACAAAAGCAGCAGCTTTGAATCAAATGAAATTCAAATTAATTGCTTAGAGGTCGACATAAAAATATATGGTGAAAACCTGTCGAGGCCCATATTCGTGGTCAAGAGTAATAAGAAATTAATAATTTATGAGATTAATACGGTAGCTTCTTAGTTCTTATTATTATCACGAAACTTTCATTTGATGTCAGCAAAAGCCAAGCTTATAACAATGGCAACAGAAGCTTGTAGTTGGGTGACTTTTTAAGAACCATTTATACCAAAACTACATGCGCCTTAATAAAAGCAGAATTCCGCCATCCTTATAAATAGTACATTTGCAAGAGTCTATCGGTACAAATCTGGTTAATGCAAATATACTACATGTATTTGATGAGGGAGCACAATATCGTTTGTAACTGAAGACGTAGCACAGATACTGAAGTTATCAACAAAAAAGGTTGCATGTATGTATATTTGTTATCATTTGTAACCATAGTAGATTATGACCTGTCTCGTATGAATATTGGGTATTTTAAATGCTAATTTTCCTTATTACCCTTATTTTGATATGACCTGGGGTATGAGAGTGAGTGAAAATGAGTGCTACACGAGGATCTAATATGGTTTCTCGATTCTTCCCTTCTCGAAACTTCGCATAACCTCACTCTCTATCTGTTTGTCGGCCTAATCTCTTCGTACATTTTCAATTTTACCAAAAGTTGGAAAAAGTTTAATCTATATTCTTCGCGAGGAGGGATATAGCAGGAATCCATATTAAAAGTTCGTGCAGCACACATTTTTACTCAATAAATTCGTAAGTTGAACAAAGTACAAAACAGGATAGACAATAACAGAATATTAGACTTAAAGACAAGCACGTACACAAAACAGCTTATGACACACTTAATATATATATAAGCAGCTAATTATACTCTGTCTACTTACTCCATATCAGTTAGGAAAACAAGTATGACTGTATAAACGTGTGAGTTTTTTTATATTATTGATCAATTCTGTGAATATAATTTAGCTCTCAGTAATCATTTTATTAGTAAACGTGTTCTTTAGTCCTTTTTTTCCAAGCAAACTTGTAGAAAAAGTAGTAACGTTAGAATTTTTGTAATTATACGGGTTTTCAGACTTATTCACTACCACTGCAATGCTTGATGCAACTTGTCCTAGCTTGTATCTTGAGAAAAATGTTCCAAACAGAACTGCATCTCTCGATTGGCAGCCTGTTAGATAGCTTGTCATACCTGCTGCCTACCGTGGCTTAGCATTTAAGCGAGCCCACGATGACGCTGGTCACCAAGGCAGGACAAAATGTGTGGTTTGCTAGTTGTTGTTTTTTGGTCAGGTCTCGAAAAAGATGTGAAAAACTAAACTCGAAACATTTTCAGATTCATCTTGCATAAGAAGCCACAGTAGGTTGCAGAACTTAATAATAGCTCATCTTCAAAGCCCATGGAATTGTTTGTGAAGATTTTACTGGTGGTTTTGAGCACATATTGGTTGTTATAGATCATTTCACCAGATACGCTATTTAAAGCTATCACTTGCAAAAGCCAAACTGCTCAGACAACTGCTAAGACCTTGTATGAGTCTTTCATCCGGTTTATACCCTGACAAACTCAATAGTGATCATGAACGGAACATTGATGGTAAGGTCAGCTGAACTCTACAACCAAACTCTGTTGAAAATGATAGGTTTCTTTGAAGGCGCCCAGAAATCTAACTGGAAACCTTATATAGGCCCAATCGGTTAATGCTGCCAAATGCGGTGCAACAGAACTTACCCAACATTTTCATATGTTTGGCTAGAATCCTAGTTTGCCAATAGATGCCAGTCTTGGTTTGCACCCCAGCTATGTGCAGAAATTGCAACATTGTTTTCAGCATGCCTACAAGCTAGCCACAGAGGCCTCAGCAAAGCAAGCTGTACGAAACGAGGCTAATTATGATCGCAAGGCCAGTGCCAGTAAGCTCGATGTTGGAGACAAACCCCTAATTAAGTAGCAATGTATTTTGAGGAGAAGAACAAGTGGTCTTTCGCTGGGTTCCTAAACCCTACGTTATTAGGAAAATTCATGGTTATTCCCTTGTATACACTGTGCAGCCAGAGGATTAAGAGGGGACAAGGAAGACCCTGCACAGGAATCTTCTCTGATTCTTTGCAGAGGGACTGTTCACCATCACAGAGCAATAAATCACGGAAACAGGTTATTTTTTACAAGAGAGATTCTGTTGAAGCTGAGAGTTCACCCTCTTCCTCTGACTACAGTGTTTACGTCATACACCCAGATGAGACCAAGCTACAGTCCTACTTCGGTCAGAAATATCCCGTCCGTTTCATCCAGTCTGACTGAGTTGTGTTGCGACAACCTGTGACAAGGGTACATTGCATAGCAATGTCAATGCAAGCGGCACTGACATTGCGTTTGTATCAACAAAAAAAGGTTCACACCTTAACAATATTAATCATTTTCACACCATTCCCTGGCCGAAACCCAAATAAGTCATTTATTTGACTGAAACAGCTGAAAGGTCGCCAGTAGAGCCAGTGCGAAGATCTGGATTTTCCCATTACAACTTTAAGTCCGGGATTGTACAGTGATGATAATTTTGTAAGGTGTCAACAAATTGTTTGTTCTGTTACACAGGATCTCAAAATTATATTTCTTATGTATCTCACGCATACAGGCCTTATATGCATACACACCAGGCATACACAGTTGCACACTGTTTGTAAGTATGTACGCGTAGATGTGGTACGAGTCATTTAAAGGGCTAGCAGTTGTTTTATTTGCTTCTATGGTCCATTACTAAATACAATAGTCCTTGAATAGGTAATGCTTCATGTAGTCAACGTAAATCTATGAAGCAGTCGTTTGATTTTTTCTTACAACAAGCTTTTTATATAAAAGTTTCTTCTCGCACAATAAGGAGCGGTTCAGGATACATTTATTTTCATTAAAAAACCTTAAAGCCTCTAGATAAAGTAATTGAGCTTCATAACATTCTCTATCGAGCCACGGGGAACTTTTATTTCTGTTATTTGCAGTAGGACAAAAAATATATTTGGCAAACAGTGTATTACCCTCAGATCTCAATATGTCTGTAAAACCCTGCACCAAATTATTGACAGCTGTTCTGTCCGCACGATCTATACCCGAACAAATGTGATTAAAATCAGATAATCTACCAATCAACTTCGTGCGAAATGCTACCGCAGAGCATTGTCCAATCTGTAAACGGTTCGTACACTATCAGCTATACCGACACTTGGCTTAGTACAATAAAACGAAAACGACAACGCCGCGTGGTCCGAGAGTGAAGAGAAGTCAGATATTTTGAATCTATGAATTGAGGTGAACAATTCTGCACGCAGAATTAAATAACCAATCACTGCAGATCCGTGCGGGCTTATATAAGTATACGTGCCTATTCCAGTGTCAGTCCCGAGCCTGTCGTTAGCAATGTTACATGTACATGCTTTACATAATTCGAGTAACCCTGACCCTGACGATAACACATTTTATACATTGGGGTCCTGTTCAGGTGCATAACATAATTATAACCATCACTGTCAATTTTATCTACAATTTGGTCGTGTATAATAAAATCTGGTCTATCACCAACTCTAGCATTAAAATCACCTGTAACATATGTAATACCAAGATTATTAAACAAATATATCTTACTATCTTCCTCTAGTAACGAAATAAGTCATTGGTTTCATATTTATGCATACCAGAATCTGTGCCCACATATATGCTCCACATGAGTAGTGACTTTCCCGAAATTAAAAATATGAATGATCTACATTTAACCAAAAGTGTCATAACGTCGTTAAGAGATACTTGACTCTGCTTATCAGAACACGTAGAGACTGACTCTTCTTTACTGTGTTGTGTCATAGAGTCCGCCATCTTTGATTTATCTACCATAGAATCAATCATTAAACACAGAATGCTTGGATACCTCTAAGTCACTCGGGCTATCTAAGGTTTTGTAAACATCATCATCATTAGAATACAAAGTGTGACGTACCTCATATATTAAATCACTGACGGACTGACACAATGTCTGATCCCCTGACGAACCTCCACTATCACATCTCTGGACTTTGGTAGTAAGTTCATCACTATCACTGTTTTGTTAGTTAATCATTCATTTTATTTCTTGTCATTTACTTTTAGAAGTTTTTCCGAGAGCTTCAAAACATACATCCATTCACACACATACCACGTGACCTCGATATTTTGTTTTTCTAGAGAAAATACTTTGATATTTAATTTATTTCTAAAATATAGTATATCATAGTAAGTTAATTAATATAAACACTGTTATTTTGTAACCGACTTTCTAAAGGATACAAATGGGATATGTTCTTTTCAAATTTAAGGTTTGTTTTAAATCTTATTAAGCATTAAAACTTTTTGGTATAATTCAAAGTATTTTATTAATATTGTCATTTTAAAAAATAACAGAATAGTTCATGTCTTAACTTTTACCTTGTGTAAAGTTATTATTTATGTCTTATTTAATATCTAATTTTATATTTTTAATCACGATTATTTGAATATGTGTTAGGGAGAACTGTCCAAAATTTCATAATTAAGACACATTTTCCCTTAATCAAGATATGCGACACTATAAGATAAGCAAGAGAAATTGGAAGAAGTCATGTTTTTCTTTGTTGAAGTAATAGACAAAACCCAAACGCCATAATGAACTTAAACTTTGCATTGTTTTGTAAACATTGTTAACTTTTGAATGAAATAACAGGATTATGTCACACAACGGTTTTAATCATGGTATTGTCCGAACCCTTGAAGAGGGCAATCATATTTCATAGTATTCTCAGGCGCAATACACTTGTTCAATCAGTTGGACATATAGAACTGTTTTAAAATGTGTTTCCTAATCGAAGTTTTTTTTTTCTTTGTGGCAGATTCTATTTACTCAGACAACTTATTGGACCCTATCAAAACTGTAGATATTTAAAGTTAAATACATGCTTCGGTATCTGACAGAAAGGTAAGGGTGATGAGTTGGATTGGATGATACAATATATTATAAGAGCAATGTGTGGGTGTGTTTCGATTTATGCATCTTTTTCCTTTAAGGCAGTCCTACTGTAATGCACTGCAATATCGATTTCAGCATGGATGCCGATGTCGGTCGTTGTCGGAATAGTTCGGAAATCCGAAGATAGAGATCATGGGATTTCGACAATCGATCGTTGTTTTTCGTGTATTGTATTTTTTTTTTTATATTTTTGACTTAAAAATAATAAATAATGTCAAAAAGGTATGAATCACACACAAATACAGTTGAAAGTATTATTTTTTGGCGAATATCAAGATTTATATAAAAAAACAAACGTGTATAGTTGTTTTTGTCAAGACTGATGTGAAACTTCCGGTAAACAAAATCATGAGTTTTCGCGATAAGCTTGGCCGCTTTAAAAGGCACGGTAAAAGAAAATTGGCGAAAGTTTGTGGACGCAGATCTTTGTTTGAGCATTCTTATGCTGCAAAGGAAGGAAATACACCAGATTCTATCGAGAATACCGATGATATATGGAGAAAGGGTAAAAGAATAGTGGAATTTGACGTTCTTTTTAGCAGGTTGAGATCTTGTCAGAAATGCAAATTGGGTCCAGTTTCACTGTCAGAAAGAACAGTTGTTGGTGAACTTCAAAAAGGACTTGGTGGATATCTTTACGTGAAGTGTGAAAACCCAGAATGCGAGTACACAAACAAAGTTCCATATGGCAAAACACATCATCTGAAGTCAAAAGGAATGCCATGCTTTGTTGTGAATACTAAACTGGAAACAGGTAGGTTTATGTTCGACAGTCACACAGTATATATTCTTGTTTATTTCATAAAATTTAAACAGCAACATTGCTGAATGAGATAAATGATATGTGATATAAAAATAAATATTGATTCTTTTGCATAGTGAGGAAGTTCAACCCTAATTTCATTAGAACTGTTCAGAAGAAAGGTTTCAGTTGTGTTAAATTGCTTTAAGTCCAGAACTTGTCAATGCAATGGGTAAATACTTGTGACACATTCATGCTTTTAAAGGAAAAGGGGTTGCTTGACTGTTAACACGCGCCCTCGGACTACTCAAATCTAATAACCAGTTTTCTTTGGAAAAACTGGTTAAATATCTGTGTACTTCTGGAATGTAAGAATATTTTTTGTGTATTTGTATAAAATGAATAATTTTTGCTGATAGTGATTACTTAAAAAAAAAAATGTACGAAAAAAAAATGTTTATAATTGAAATATGCTGGTTTCTGAATTTCAACTTTTTTTTGGGGGGGATGCATATTGATTTTTGTAAAGACCCTAAAGTAATGTTTTTTGCCTGGAAAGGTATGCTCAAATTTAGTTTTATTTGCAGCTCATACATCATAAATCATTTCTAATTGCACAAAATCAGTGCCCCAATCATGTAACACTTAAAATTTTCTTGACAAATATGGACTTAAGATAGAAAGAACTCGTCAAATTCGGAAATTATAGTTAGTAATAGCAACTTTTCTTTTGCTATTTTTTTTAAGTTTGATGGTATATATTAGGCTTGTTGTGATTATATATTGTATCACCATGTTGTATGTATCTACTAAGATGAACTTTTCATTGAATTGAGATATATTTGTGAAAATATAGCATGTTAAAGAGTAATATCGGTATTATAAATGTACTAAAAGGCTCCGGCAGAGTCGTCAGCTAATAAAAACTCATAATTAAGATTTTTTTCACTTTTATTTCCACAAAACTTCACAAATAGTTGTATTAGATGCATATCTATAAGAAAATGTCAGGTTTGCCAGGATTATTTTTCATGCCCATTACAGTAGGACTACCTTAAATGAACTGTGCGTTGTTGATGCGCTTGCGCGAGACCGTTGGTTTAATTCGATTCTAAAAGACTTTCAAACGATGGGCCAAATATTATTGTTTCCTCGAAATTTCGTTTTAGTGACCATAATAGTTTAAACATATCTTTCCGATTTCATCTTACCTTTTTTAGAATTACATAGATACTTACGTAAACTATGCTTTGTCCATAACATTATCATGAGTTTGTATCAAATAAAAGGACCTGTCTTGAACTATAAGATCAAAGTGAATAAAAACGTGTGGACTAAGCACAAAACATATCATCATATGAATGGCCTCCTGCGTACCCTTGAAAATACATTAAAACTTGCTACGAAATTAACGAACATTGTGTCGTGTTAAATTAATTGTAGGAATGCATTTTTGTTCAACATTTATTATTATATTGTATTTCATTTTGGATTTTGCATTTTTGTTTAACGTCGATTGAAAAGCACAACAAGAACTCGTCACTATGGATTCCTGTCAGTCAGTTGATAACATCACAGTCAGTTGATATTGACACAGTCTAAATCAAGCTAGGGCATATTGAAAACCATACAGCTTTGGCATATACGTAAGCTATAAATTTGTGAAATGATAATTAAGTCACATCTATTTAAGTTGAAGCAAGTGAAATTAATTATTAGAGCCCTATATATGTCACAATGATGAACTTAAGTTTGAACTTTACAGAAAAGAAAATTAATTTTAATTAATTTGAAATATCGTAAATCGTTCATATAACATTTCATAATATACATAGAAATATAAAGTCATCTGTTTCCATGTCCAGTGATATAACAGTACATTATACATAATAAAGTTGTTATAATTAACATCCCGAAATGATTCTAACCTTTGAATCTGGCAATACCACATAGTGTTGACCTAAATATCCCTAGGGCTATCATGCACAGAAGTGCCCCATTCACGACAGACCGCCACCTGAAACAAAGTAAAAAAGAATATTACAGAATTTTTAATTAAAAAAATATAATTATTGATAAGATCATGTTTTTATCATATGTATTCATAAGCTAGTAATTCCTTTTCGTTTCTTAAAAACTTTTATCCGTTGCCTTACGGTGCGCTTCTTCATTCAAGACAACAAAAGATGCAAATCTTAAATACCCCTACAATTCCAAATCAGACAAATCGCTTATAGTTTAAAAATAAATAAATGTTCATAAAATTGTAGTATGGTTAATGTTTATCTAAATATTGTGCCCATCTCTCAAAATATGTAGTTGTTGAATTGTAGCTTGGTAAACTTTACAGTGTCAGTTCCCTGTAAGATGCCACATCCATTATGTGCCTCGTTGTATGTTTTACAGGAACATGAACTTACTTTAAGTGGTTTAAAGTGAAAAAACATTTCTTAACAATGTCGAAGTGCGTTGATATTAATTAAGATAGAGATGATCACAGAAAGGAAGTCCATGAGCGTGTTTAGACTCAATAAATGATCCGTTAGATTCATATCGAGAAATAGAAGAAAATTGGGTCAGTGATAAGAAACAGATACAGTTGAGAATATTTCAGCGACATGCTAAGGATTAGGTACCCTAACAACTGGTTGTGAGTATTCTCTAACAAAAGGCGATACAGTGGACAAATGAGCATTTAAAAAGGTCGCTACAGAAACTACCAAACACACAGAGAATGAGAAAGCTGCACTGGTAAACATGGATTCCGAAGATATTTCAAATGATAATATGTTAATGAAAAGTTCCATTAATGAGTTTGAATTGAGTGAAGATAATGCGTACATGACTTAGTTATCATAGCAATCAATTAGTATACTTTCATCACCTTTATCTTTGTTACTAATTTTGGAGGGGTTGGGGAGTATCGTCATTTCTTCCAAACGTTTCAGTGTTTTTAATTTATATTTTAAATACTGAAAACATGGGACATATAATTGATAATGAAAACGATTTAGAGTTGTAATCACTTTTAATTATCTTTATTTATTTAAAATTATTACTTTGTGTTTGTCAAGTTTTTGTGTTTGGGTGTGTTTACCGCACAAACAAGGTAATCAGTATAATTCACACCGTGGTTGCTACAACGTCTGAGGTAATTTTTCCAAATACCTCGGTACTTATACCTTAGTTTTTTTTATTGTAAATACCATTTAGTATACAAAAAACGACGTTTTAAATATACCTCGGTATGTGTGTGTGTGTGTTTTGAACACACCCCACGGCATCAACTTTTATTATTTATGTACACTAGTACCCTTAGAGCTTTGACGTTGACCATGCAGGGAACCTACAATACATAAAAACATACCCAGTAATATATAAGCGGATAATCGCAATTTTTTGGGGGGATAAATACTCGTAGTTGTTGTTTTTTAGGAAAGGGGATTTTTTTCCAAAATGGTTACTGGTCAGCTACATGCACTAATAATTTGATAATTGTTTGCCTGTTTTCGCTATTTCTAACTGATGTTACAGTGCACTCATTATTTACAGGACCAATCTCGATGGAGTAGAATAGTCTGTAAATTGTTTCAGAACAAATGAAAAGAATATTAAAAAAATAATAGAATTTACACGACTTTTCAAAAACTAGTCTTATAAAACAAATTTATTGATCACTATTCTTCTCAGCTCTTCATATTTTCCCTGAAATAAATCAGCTTTTGAAAAGAAATACAGCACGCTTATATAATGATTAATGCATATAACAATTAATGACAAAGCGGATCTGACAAAGTATTATTCAATACCAGCTTCTTCCATATTTTAAGTGATTTGAATTGTAATGGATAATAAGAAAAGATCCAGGATAACACTAGAAATAGTTGACACTATTTTGTTTTGAAGATGTCGGGTATTGGTAGATCTTGAGCATGTGTTGCTAATACTGTTGGCAATACATTCAGCATTTATGATAAATATATCGGCCCTTAAATTCTAGTTGTGTAGTACTCAAGTATTTAACTGTTGTACTGGGCTCAGTGGCGTAGAGCTTATAGAGTATTTAGAGTAGAGTATATAGAGCTTCCGCCCCGGTTGAGTCTCCGAACACGACATTACATGTACCAAAGCCGTTATAAATGGCACTGGAATAGCTCCTTTACGTGGCACCTATCATATAAAGGCAGTTCAAGGACTTAATGATGTATATTCCACATATCTACGGCGTAATATCGCAGTTTGACATCACTATAATTGTCTCATGTAGACTAAATAACTGTAATACTTTGGGTGGGTTGTTAATCCCAAACAAACTTAACTGTTGTTTTTTTTAAGAAATTAGTTTCTTTGACATTAAGGAAATGAATCATTCAAATTCATTGCCTATTTATAAAGTCATTTGGTGTCATCAACGTCACATTCTGCAAATCGACGATGTTTAACAAGCATACCCCATTTCATAATCCATAATCGAAAACGATTGATGCATTGCTTTCTGTTAAGTATTCCTTTTGCATAATTTAAATTGTTTGTTTTAGGTTTCTGAATATTTTTAAAGGATGAGGCTCTTTCTTGATAGAATGTAACCAAGATAGTTTTGTTCATTTTGTTGCTGTATATATAAAGGACGAAATGGGACCTTTTAAAGCTTCCCTTTACTATATGTATACAAAATAGTGTTATTCTAGAACTTGTATTAACCTAAACGAACATGAAACCTGCTGTAGTACCTCTTTAAATAAAACAGGCCATTGGTTCAATCCTGGGCAGCACTCAGCTAATGCACATGTCAAGGTTTTGCCCCAGGTTGGAGGCGACAGGCATACACGGTGTTTTTGACAGAAGACTACTTGATCGGCGGGAATTTGACGGACAGGATAGAAACGGGTTCCGTAAAGTAGACATTGGAAGCTAAAAGTGTAAATTTCCGTTCAGCCAGTCGCTCCCCCGCGGCGAAACATTGATAGATACAAAATAAAGGTAGTTCTTCAACTAGTTGGCCAAGCGATATTTTGATTTGGCTTAGCATTATTTCAAGTGTCCATGGCATGTTATAAAAAGTAGGCAGCAGTGTATTTGCATAAAGGGGTCTTATCAGACTGGAACCAGCAGAGGGCTGAAATGGTCTTAAGGATGGGATTGAGTTATAAACATCAGTGACAAAGAATCAGCAATCCTCATGCAATAGGTCTATTTGCACGAAGTCTGAACTCAAGTGTAAATACTCTTTTTATTAAACCCGATAACGAATGTGAAGCGCTGCATGACAGATGTTAAATGCAGTTTTCTTTTTTTTCAAAGTTCAAATAAGCATCAAATACATCTATATGTGTGTCGCCGGTTGTCACACTATATGATAGTATGATGTGTATGTCATATGCCACACTAAGTAAACGTATGTATATTTCCCAGGAAATGTGTTGTTGTTTAAGATGCACATGACCTTCCTATCGTTAGTAAGACTGGGGTTTTGTTATCACCCGTCTAGCACTAATAGGTATCAGGGTAGGTTTAACTCTTTGGTAAGTTTATATAGTATTTAATTTCAAAGCAAAATGGGTTTTTCAGCATTTTGAGTTGCAGAAAATGTTACAATGACTGTCAGTTTGTCAAGACCTGAATATTGGCAAATTCTTTACGTCCTTAGTATATTTGGATTGTTTGTGTAATGTACTCACTTAACAGGGAAAATATGCATAATGTATATTGTGTTCTTATGATAAATGTACTAAGGACTAATTTTAATTACAGATGGCTGATTAATATTCCTTTTAGAGAGATTATCTTTCACATCACAAATTTTGCTTTGCATTATTGTCAAATAGGCAGAGCAAAGTTTTTTTATGTCTGCATATCATTAAATCGCATGCTATCTTGTTTACTGTAGATACTATCTGATTGAATTTATATCTTAGAAGGGTAGTACGCAGTGTGTGTCATATACATATTATATACATGTATATATATATTTCAGAGAAAGTGTTCTCGGTGCATAGCCATATCGGCGGTTTCTCTGCATAAATCGCTATATCGACAGGCTCTCTGCGTTTGCATTCGTCTTTTCTACATACAGACTATCTGCTTTTGCCACAGATAGACTCCCTGCATTTTGCCAGCGATTGATTTTTTAAGCATAATGCTAAAGTATTTTTTTTTTTTTTTTGAAGTAACGTTTTCATACTTTTCGCCCTTTGTTTGTTCCAAAACTCACCGTTTATTCTCTCTTTTGCAAGAAGCAGTACAACCTTAATACTCAGGCTATTCATATTTTCAAATAATATTATTCTTATATAAATATATATATAGCCTAAGCACCGAGGATTGAAGCATGATAGCTTGTCAGTTTTGAAGTGAAAAGGTTAATCCTATTAATTCTATGTACTGTCTTTACGAAACATATTATTATGTTTTCAGTTTTTTATTGACCATAGTTAAAAGTAACCATTATTATGTAAATTATAGCTTTATCTTATTTTTCCTTGTAACAATTAATGACAGTAGGATGAATCTAAGTGAACTTCAGTGTGATGTTTAAGATTAATAAAATGGCTATATAAAATGCCTATCACATTATTATTATATTGTATTTTGGTCACATCTCTAGCGGCCTTTTATTTGACAAAGTAATAATCTTTTTTATGACTTTAAATCAATGAACGCATTTATTCATTCATGTATTGCAGGTTCTCCCGCAGCTGCAGTATATTAGAATATAAGTTATATAATACATCATACAGACAATATTTTTCTTAATTCAAATTTCCTGTTTCATATCGAGGAAGTGAAAACGGAAACTCTCGCTTTGACTCAATGATTCAAAGAAGAATAACGTTAGCACATCATGCGCTTAAAATAAATACATAATTTTATTTTATAATTTTTTTGTATGAACATGTAAGTATGACACTTATTTCTTTGGCGCGCGTTTAGGAATAAGCGGTTCAAACAAAACCTATGATTATGAGAATTATTGTTATAACCAATACTCTAGAGGAAATTTATCTTTTATATTTTTAAAGACAATATGAGCTAAGATAGTTGAAAAGTAAAGTATTTTTTATGGATTTGTAACTGACAACGTAGAAAACTACAAACTACATATAAAGTACGAAAGTGAAAACACAAAGGAGGAAAAAGGACCCATAAATTATTTCTTTACCGTAAATAAAAAGAGAAACCATGGATTACAGAGATTCTGCCTGTGCTTTAAAAAGTGATGTGCAAAGAGACCTCCCAAGCCCCGATAAAACCGACAGTAGAAGGTTATCAAGACCTTTACATAAATATTGGCCACTTTATCGTTTTTTTAAGAATATACCAAAAAGAGTATGTACACGTTTATATTATGGAAATAATCAAAGAAATATCTCGCTAAAGCCTGTAGAAATTGTCGAGATTGTGTTTCATTTTGATACATCAGTAAACTGTCCGAGGTTTGGAGCTCAGCCCCTAATAATTGAACAGTTCACATGCATGTACAAAGTACATACACACATATATTCCGTACACTACTTAATATTGAAAAACTCACATGTTAAAAGTGACCGTTTATCTAGCCTCACTGCGGAAGGCGGAGAACAAGCGAGGGAAGACTTGGGAAAGTGCAAAGAAAATAGCACCATTCGCAGCCAACCCATACAAGTTTGCAGATCCCTGATCGACAAATAATAATCTGGAGTGTAGAAACGCAGATTGTAGATGTTTAAAGATATCTACACGATACGCACGCGGATCCCAATCAAAAGGATGCACTAGGGGATTGTGACCGAATAGACCAAGCACAGCCCCCCACCCACCCCGAGAAGGAGCTGGTTGTTACAAAACTAACACGGGGAGAGGTGAAGTATGCCATCAAGATAGTAAGATATGGTTCAGCCCCAGGACCCAATGCCATGTCGTAAAAACTGTACAAAATGTGCGAACTACTTCTCATGCATTTATGGGGGCTCCTGAAAGCAGTCTGAGGAAAGATGTTACAGAAGGTTGGAATGAGGTAGAGGGAATTTTTACTCCAAAAGAAAGGAAGTCCAAGACACCAAACCAGTTCCAACAATATCCCTGCTCAATGTTTAGAGAAACATATTTGCTATCCTTGTAAGAAAACTGACATCATTACTTACAGACAATGTTTACATCAACACCTCAGTTTAGAAAGAGGAAGTTCCCGGTTTCTCTGGCTGCGTAGAACACACCATCATGCAGGAGATACGTAACGCAAAAGATTAAAATAATGATCTAACAGTAGTCTATATTGACTTAGCCATACTCCTCATCATGGGTATGAACCTACTGATCAACGCAGCCCAACGAGAGATTCGTGGACCAATGACGGAATCAGGTATCTAGCTCACATCAAGCCGAGTCTTCATGGACGACTTCATGTTGACAACTAGAAGTCACATACAGGGTAGATTGATGTTGAAAGCACTGATAGACACGTTGCTTCATGTTTCATGGCTGCTAAATCCAGAGCACGCATCATCAAAAAGGGACATACGACGAAAAGATCTGTCCTGGTTCAGTATAATAAGATCCCATTTATAGTGAATAGTTGAATTAAGTGCCTGGGCAAGTGGTTTGACGGTAGTCTACAGGGCGGAGACAATGTAAAGAGGCTTGAGAACAAGGTTGCGGACGGCCTGAAGAACATAGACTGCTGTGGACTACCTGGCAAACACGCCCTTCTTCCAAAGTTGATATAGCCATTGATAATATATGAGGAACCTAGAACAACAAAGATCAGGAGAGTAGAAGAGAGGTAAGAGCGATGCAGATGAGATCACTGGGAGCATTGACTACGTAGAAACTACAGACAGGAAGATGTTCTTGGGAGAAATCTGGAAGTACGAAATACCTGCCGATAGGGACTTACCGCTGACCCTAATTGCAGCCTTTGTAACAAACAAGGCACACTTGAGCATGTTCATTTATCCTGTTCAACATCACTAAAACAGGGTAAATATAGACGGAGACATGACTCGGTCCTCAGAGAGTTGGTTGACTGAATGGAGGGAAAGTAAAAGAAGAAACATGGAAGGCGTAACCCCCAAACTACCTTTGTCAAGTCGGGTGAACCCACCACGGGAAGAGACTTTTTTCAAGATAATGCCTAGACCACTTTGAGACAAAATATTGTCCTGTGGTCCAAGACGGATCAGAAGCTCATTGTCATCGACCGTATAGTAGGGTGAGGCCTACGAGGGGAAAAGGCCAAATTACACTGAACTTCAGGACCTTTGCGGGCAACGAGGTTGGAAAACTATTTGCAAAGCGGCTGAACGTGCGTCTAGCTAATTGTAGCTTAGATGTAAGGAGAGTAGCTGGAAAAATGCAGATGTTGATGTTTTTTTCGTTTTGTTTTTTTTTTTGTTTTTTTTTTTTCTTTTATAAATCATAGTTCTTCTTCTGTGTCAAACCGGTATTCTAGAGCATTAATCACCTTCAATTATATCTAAAGCTATCATTATGTCATGTGATTTCGAGTTCCTGCCTTATTTATTCCTCCTGATTTATTGCCATTCTTTGACTGTGACTAAAATATCGCTGATTGCATTTAATCATGTCAAAACGATTATCATTAATTTGTCACGTCAAAGAATGACGTACTAGTGTTAATACTTTTGTGAAGTTAAATTTAAATTTGACCATTAGTAGCTGAGAAATATATTTGAAAATAATGACAAGGGGAACATAACTCATTGACAAATGAAGCAAGCATGATATGCCTACAATGTGAGCAAGTATGCCTGGTATAAATAATTATTGTGAAGTAAAAAAAAGTTGATCAATGTTTGCTTAGGTCTTTACTCATACAAAATCAAATCATACAAACCATATTTAAGTTACAACATCGACTAAAAAACAGGTTGAAATACCAACCCACATACACTGAGCTACACACAAATGTGCCAACAATATGCACAACTGGACTTGGTACTTAATAATATTGCAAAGATAATTCAAAACCAGATCATTGGTATCCAAGAAATAGTGTGGACAAAATGACGAAATATATTCAATAAATTTAACAAAAGGCTATAACTCATTTATAATCAAGATGATAAAGTCGTGCAAATAATTGGTTTGGTACTTATTAATGCTGTGAAGTTAAATTTAAATCCGAACACAGGTAGCTAAGAAATAGTGCGGAAAAATATATTTAAGAAATATAACAAAGGACCATAACTTAAATCAAACCTATCAAGACGTTCCAACGATTTGCGCATATAGGTTTGGTACATACTAGTCTTGTAAAGTTTCATAACATTCCGACTAAAGGTAGCCAAGTAAAATTGCGGACAAATCTCGTCTAATGTGTCTACCGACAGACCGAGTGAAAGATCGACCGACGGTCGTGACTCCAATTTAGCCTTCATATGCATCGTGTCTTGGGGTTTAAAAAAAAAGACTGAATGTGTCTCACAAGAGTTTGGTCCCTAGCTTCATGTTCAAGCTCCCACGTATAAGTGAAAGATTGCCCGGGCTGTCACTTAGACATGGATGGCTGGGTTCAAAAATAACTGATTATGGTTAACCACAATGACAATGAGTAATTGGTTCCAAAGTTAAAAGGTTATGATTACTGATTGGCTCGTAATTTAGACACAGATCGCAGAATGGATGCATTAATAATCTGGCAATTAGATTTGCCTCAATATGATGACGTGTTACTTCAAGAGTTGGATTCATAGCTCCACGGTCAAGGTCACACTCAAATGTGATATGTGCCACTTAGGTTGCACTATATATAGGAAATGCACTCTATCTAATTCAGAAGAACATGGAGCAATCTTTATCACAGTTTGTGTTTTGATTTAATTTATGAAAAATTGCAACAGTGTCCGTTCTTTAACATTAAACAAAACGGACCGATTTTTTTACAATTTTTGTTTCAATGTAGGTTGGTACAATATCTTAGCTAAGTTTGACACCTAAAATCAGAATGTTACAGATGTTTCAGAGTTATGACCTTTGAGTTACTAAAAAGGATAAAGAATGAAAATACTGTATATCACGATTACCAGGGTTCTTTTGCCGCGTTTTTTTAAATTTTTTTTTTACTTAATTTGTTACTTTTGACCACATGGGTGTTCCATATTTGAAAGGTAATCCTAAGCTCAAAGGTAATGCTCCTTTTATTGAAAAATTGTTTCTAGGGCAATGATAAGTACTACGATCCTTTAAAATACAATGTTTATTAGGCATATATGCAACGTGTGTATGCATTTGATATACGAAAGGTTCGAATTGCATTTGTATAAAACACATTTACTAGTAAACAGTTGGATTAACGACTTTATTGTTTTGGTGAATGTGGACGATTACCACTGTGTTCAACCTACTATACAAATTGCATTAAAAATAAGGATTGTTATCAAATGTTTAAAATATTCGATGACGCTGGCTTACGATCTTGGGCAACTCGTGTTTAACTGTATGTATACATACGGATTTGGTTACGTTTGGATAGCATAGGAAGTTGATAATGATAGTTTTTTTTTTCTGAATTTAGGCAAATGATCTCTGATATCTAGAATCAAGGATGGCATGGTTTTTGAGTCCGGCAGAGATTTTGAGTTACATCTTAATGTTAAAAACTTACCTTAACATTGTTATGTCTAGTATATAACAAAATTAAGATGTTCTAGTCTTCGTTTTAATATTGAAACTGGTAAATATGTAAATGAACCAAGAGCAAATAGATTATGTTCACACTGTTGTTCTTTTTCACACATATTGTTGAGTGTCAATATAGTCTTATTAGAACCCAATGTGAATTAAGTTAGTACTGGAAATAGTAATTTAAAAAGAGTTTAACATATTAATGAAATCTTACCACGAGTATGTTGTTCGGAAATTAGCCTTGCTTGTATCAAAATTATTGAACTGGTAATGTCGTTCTTCCAATATTTGTAATAGTAACAATGTTGTTTGTTGTTATTTAAATGTAATCTTACAAAGTAATATGAACAAATATAAATTTTATACTTCGACACAACCCTACTTTGTTCTGTGTAATATTTATTTATTGATGTGTATATTTGGCCGATGGCCTTTATTTACGAATAAATATTTCTGTTCTGGTCTGTGGTTACTGTTAAACATTTGTATGTACATTGTATATTCATGACAATAAAATGTTCTTGTAATATGTCTTTAATAAAATTAGTCTTTTCTTCTGCAATATTATATATAATACACCAAACCGAAAAACATGTAAATGTATTACGTATTTTCTTTCGATTTTAAATTGTTTTAGAGATTCTTCATTAACTCATTCCTATAGCCAGCCGTGTATTTAGTAAACCATCTAAAGTATTCATACTGTAATACTGTAATTATCCATTTTGTAAGACATTTTGATAAACTATTTAATGCACATGGTGTTATATATGATTTAAACATATTATTTTTTAATATAAATATATGCATGGTTACTTTGGTAACCAATTCGAACATATTATTGACACTATATTAAATTCAATCCATTTTTGTTTTGCTTATGTGTTTTTATTTACTTATTTTATAATCAAAACGGTGGTAGGGGGAAACAAAACAAATGTACAATGTTCTTCTTTATATTACTGTAAATATTATTTAAAAAATATATATTTGTAACTGTGAAGCAATACTGATTCATAATATTAATATAATTAATTAAAGTCTGGAATAGGGTACATAAGAGTTGTACGACCTTAACTTACAAATGTATACCGATGTAAAAGCTAAGAGGGCTGAAGACATGTTTTGACGTGTTGGTAACACGAGAGTTGTTCATTGAATGCATACTCGCACAATGCAGTTATTTTCAATTTAGACAAAAGATGAAAATTAAAACCCTTGAAAATGACATAAAAGAGCTTCAAAAAGTAGAGTAGTGACCCCATTTTCTTCCATTAATTAGTTTCTGATGTAAAGCTCTATAATCATACACAGTTTTATAAAATTCTCATACATTATTTTAATTGTCCTTCTTTGGCTATATAGAAAATAACTGCATTTTGCACGTATGCCTTTAAGTAATGCACTACTAGCTCTATACATGTACAAAATAACAAACTTCCTATGACCTCATGTGTATATGACGTTTCACTGCTCTAAAAATTGAACGCTATCTTAATTTGAAAATTAGGTGCATACGCGATATTCTGTTTCAAAATGTACACTTTATGAAACTGTTTGTTAAAATGGTCGGAATGTAATTCAGTCTTTATCAGAGCTCAGTTTGCGCTTATTTTTGGTATCATTTTTAAAGAGATGAGTGACTGACACAATATTGTTTCTCACGCTGGATAAAAAGGTTCAAGTCTGGACAGAAGAGGGTTGAAGATTGTACTCGCCCAGGCAGACTTGTGAGTTGTGTGACGACCAAACCATCTAGAATGTCAAGGACTTACACTGGATGTTCGATACACAACAAGAAAGATTGTTAGATATGTAGGCATCTATGTTGGGCCACCTTAATAATCTTGAAATATATCGTGTTGCATCTCAGGGGGGACTACTGAGAGATGGATTCTGCATATCTTGACAAACGAGCAGAAAGGTCAACGTATGTCGTCAGCTCGTAAATAGCTAAAATTCTACCCTAGTATTTTATAATTAAGTAACGGGTGAAGAAACCTGGGTTAATTACAGTGGAAACTCCCTAAACCGGACCCTCCGTACACCGGAATCCTTCTCATTCCGGACGATCTCATAAGTCCCGTTTTTTTTTGCTTATTTGATACATATAGAAAATAACTCTCTAATCCGGATCCTCCATATTCTGTACTCCGGACGCAAGTTTTGGTCCGGTTGTCATTTTTGTGCTTAAAAAAACCCCTGTAATCCGGATGCTGTTTTCCAAAATCATTTGTTTCTTCATAAAAACGCGGTGAAAGGGAAGAAATAATAATCGTCCGGACTGTCAGGTATAAGGTTTATGGGATTATGGTTAATTATGGTACGGACAGTCAGGTATATGGTAAAGAGAGTTATTAAGAATAAGGTGTAAGTTTATTTTATTATCAATACTCGATTCAGATAAGAAAGTAATTTGCCATAAGCTCATGTCACAGTATGGTGACTTTTTTTAAAGTTCTAATATCCATTAAAAAGCTGAATAAGCTGAATTTTTGCAATCAGTGTTGCTTATAATAAGGTTTTTTTTTTAATACATTGTCCAAGTGAGATTTATGTTTATAAAATTATAAAAAAATTGACTTTATTTTGTTTTTAGAATGAAAGAAAAAACAGAGAGAAAAAAATATAACAGGTGATTATTAAAAAAATCTGAGAGAAAAATAGAATGGGTATTATGTTCAAAATATAATTATGACAATAAAGATCTATTAAGAAAAAGTTAAGAAAAAATATCATCATCAACATCATCATCCACAACAACAGCTGAGTCTGATTTACAAAACCTCCGTAATCCGGAATCCTCTCTAATCCGGACTTTTGTATAACGAACCACACAGAAAAGTGAGCATCAATGTATGGACAACCAAATACTGCAGGCCCCCTTGCGTTGACGAAATTACTCCAAACGTAAAAAAAATAGTGTACACAATTTTCTTCAAACATCGTGGTCCAACAATTCAAAATGCAATTTCAAATGGCAGAACTGTAACTGGGTAATATTTAAACACTTTTGAGACACTCACTGGCCGTATTTCTGTTTGTTATACGGGTGCATATTTAACGCCCATGCTCACATTACATATATTGTACCCCAATATTTGCGAGGAACGGAAGTTACCGTGTTGCTTAATATACCCTATTTGCCAGATTTATCCCCCTGTGACATGTTTCCTTTTCCCAAAAATAAATAATCATGCCATAATGTGTGGCTGTTTTCACTCTAGATCGGCCAGTCATTATCCAGTATATGTCAGGGGTACCTAAAGAATGCTACGATTATGCAGTAAAAAAGAAAGTGGGAAGGTGCTTACATGTTAAAGTTGGGTATTTTGAAGATTTTTTTCATCCTTACAACCCTTTGCAAAGGGGTTTATTTAAACATAATATTACTTTGTAAAAGGTAAAGAAAATGTGTGTGTGTGTGTGTGTGTGTGTGTGTATGCAAGCGCCCGCCATTGTGTTCTTCGGATGGTAAGAACAGGAACGAATAAAGGCTCGTTGACACACTGTGGACGCCCTCATTCAACATTATGACAATATCGTCTAAAAAGGCATGTTTTTGTTTAAAACATGTAAAAAAAAAACCACTTTCAACTGAATAAGTCCCAATTGACTTTAGATTCCTAGCACTTTTCACACGTGTGTATGGATTTTCGCAATTTGGTCAATTTCCTACTTCCGATAGTTTCACACATTTCTTCAATACGCATGCGCTAAGATTTTCATTCGTTTCCGGTTATGACGGCCCCATCTTGATCATTTACGTGGTGAGTAAACTTACGTTTTGTCTGCGTGTGTGTTGTTTTTTTACAGTACGTTTTTATGTTTTTGATTATATGCCTCATTTAAATGTTGCTTATAAAATCTTAAGAAACTAATTCCAGTTTGACCTTTACTTTTTCTTTGCCGTTGTGGCGGTAAAATTAAAATGCGGACTCGTTCTAAATCGTCCTACGTACACAGTTGCAAAAATCGTATATCGTCCATTTCTTTCAGATAAAAGCTTTTTAAAGCAATATGAGGTCAAAGTATGACACTAAAAACTCAGGATATCACTTGTTTATGGATAAATAAACAAGAAGAAGAAGATAAAAAGTAATCCTGAGAAATGCCCACCTCACATTGATATTGATTTTTCATTTAAAACCACATAAGAGCTTAAACTGCTGGTACGTATGGGTAAGAAAATTGTCTGGCTAGATCGACTGTACTTTTATCCTACACATAAAGAAATCTTACACAATAGGTAATGTCAAAGCAATCCAAACTCAAACAACCACTTACACAATTTATCTCTTGTAAGTTCTGATAAGCTGAAAGTCAAACCCGGTACATGACAGTGTCAGTTTCAGACCCTTTGAACTTTACTGCTGCAGTGTGTTATTATTCTCTTTTCCTGTGTGAAAGGAATGATGACATCACTCAAGGTGAAATTGAAAATAATTGAAGGGGCACAGAGGGGTGTATTTGGTGACTCTTATGCAAGCACTCATTTCAAGAATATATAACTGACAGCTTTTCATCCCATAATTATGACAAAAACTTGGCCAAATCTACTCACCCTGTTGACACTACTTTATCCCATTAACTGACCTTATTGCACCTAACAGGTTTAGTTTATGTGCATATAAGAATATAACACTATGACCCTCTGTCTCCCTGCATTTGGAATTGTGATTGTAAACAACTTCGGAATGGAATAAATAAAAAAAAAACTGGTAAGAAATTTTAAATGTCCTGCAAGGATATTTTCTCTGGGTTATCTTTAACACCAATAACAAAGTAAAATACTAAGTCTTGTTTATTACAGCGTAATATTGGAAACATCCAAAACATATTGACTGATAACAGAAGCAGACATTTTAGCATTGTACTTACAACTAATTTTCCAATGGCAGAAAGGAATGATAGATACCTACCCAACCCTAATTGGTATGAAGTGTGGGAAGGAAAACAAACATTTTAATCCAGGCCCAGAATGAGCACCCTTCTTCAATAAAATTTTAATAATAGTATCTGCCCTTGTATGAAAATTTTTAAGGTATGCGATCAGTTGCAAAAATGTGATTATACAAATGGAAATGGCAAGTGTTACTCTCTGGATATCTTAACAATTTCCTATTTACAAGTAAAATTCCAATAATCTTGCCAAGTAAATAATTTTATTCAAGTGATAAATATGTTGTTTTTTATCTTGTGTGTATCCCAGAAATGCACTCTCTTAATAAATGCAGTTATTTACATTACTTTGCTGGGTATATAAATGCATACTTTTATTACTGCGCAATTAAAAGTAAAAGAAAAGATTGCATTCTATTACATAATCATGGACATGCACTTGGTGCTACTATTTGACATGTACCGTTAAGTGTTGCCATTATATACATACCGGGTTAGCATTACTCAATGAATAGAACTTTTTGACTTATCAGATTTAAAAATAACGATGATAATTGCAGCATAAGTAAAAACATTAGACAGAAATATACCATGTATTAATTTCATTTATATTGGGCTTCCTTAAATGTGATTGAATAATTCTAACTGATCAAAATTTCACAATATATTTTGAGTACATTAGACCAATGAAAAATCATTATTGCTTATAAATCAAAAGAAATTAATTGAAATATAAAATATCACAATTTATTCATGTAAGTTTGTCTTTTTTTTCTCCCAAGAATAACAGAAAACACCTAAAATATAAGAACAACAGATACCCTTTTTACATAGTATTTACATACACATTTGAATATATATAAAAAAAATTGTTTCAAATTTATCTATTAGTATCAAAAAACTATCTAACACATGCAGTAAAAAAGGATATAATAATAAGACTGAGATGTCTATACAATATATCAAATGCATGGTTTTCTTTTACATTAATAAATTTTAAACTTTTTAAACCTCTCAAATTTACTTTATCATAATGACATAAAAATTAATACCTATTAAACATGACATTTTTCATCTTAATAAATAAATTTCAAACTAAAAAATAATATGAAAAACATATTTAAAGCAAATATTATAATGCTTTATCCTCCAGACTTTTCTTTATGAAATAGCGCAATAATATAAATATTAACAATTTACATAAAGATTTAGGGTGAAACGACTTGGGAGAAAAGGTTTGGGGGTGAAACGTCTTGGGGGGAAATGGTTTGGGGTGAATGGTCTGGAATTTAAAGTAAACATCACAGAATGTCAAGCTGTTGTTATGATTTTACAGAATAACAAACAGCTTCTAGTCACTGATGTCAATTAAGGTTAGCAAAACATGTCTTTGCTAGCGATACTTATTTAAATAGTTCATTCACCAACCTTTACCATTGATTGAAGTTGTTGTTTTTTACTTAGTAAGAAATTATCACAAACTTTGTGACAAAGTGAAGTGTCAACCATATTGGTGATTTTCTATTTGAATCTACTGTTAAAATACTGTAAATAATTTTACTTTAATGAATCATTTTGCAAATGTTAATAATTTTGTATCAAATCAGGGCTTTATTAGATCTAATAATTATTTATTATGTAATAATTTAAGTTAATGTTCATTATTTTAGCAAGAATATAGATCTCTTTGGTCAAGTCATTTTTTCACAAATGTTTGCACAAGTTTGTTATATACTACTGTAACAGGTGGTGAAAAAATCAATGACTCGACTGGGACTCAAACTAGGGCCTCAGGAATACCGCTCCTGCACTCTACCGACAGATCTACTAAGTCACATGTCTTTTTGCCTATTTATTCATCACCAAATACCTGTACCCGGCTCCACTACTAATTACTACAATGAGGTCACAAGGTCAAATGATTTTGCACCCAGGGAGTTCATGCAAGTATTCGCTTGCAGTTTACAAATACATTTTAAAGACGAATTAACTAAATCCATACCAGATTCTATTGATCAGAACATTTTTTACCTATATACACCTTAACGTTATTTCAGTTGCTATGTGTATTTGTTTTATAACACAGGGTGAATCATTATTTGTTCATGAATCATGATCATTGTCATTTAGATTCTACAGGTCCAAAACAAATTGAATATTTAAGTCAGATATGGGTTTGCAATATGTAAAAAGATTAATATATTAAAGAAGAAACTGTCAATTGTAATGCTCTGAAATGTACTGCTTTGACAAAACAAACTACATTATTTATCATTTATTATTATATATTTAAGATAATGAGGCTTAGAGAGAAGAAAACACAGTTGACAGTGTACAACAAAAGCTGTGCTGAAGAAGGGTATCTTGACATCAAATTTATAGACAGCTACATTAGTGAGTATGTTACTATTGACCCACCAGTAAGTTGGGAGCGGGAGGTTGTGGGTTCGATCCCCGGCCGCAACATACCAAAGTCGTAAAAATGGTACTGTTAATTAGTTCCCTTGCTTGGCACTCAGCATATAAGGGTTGTTGCAGGACTGGTTGGCCCGGTGTCAGTATTATGTGACTGAGTGTGGCATCATGCCACATATCTAAAAGGTTATACTGCAGTGTGGCAAAACTATATCACATGCCCACTGGCCTTTAATATTTGGTGTACATTTACCTACTGGTTTGAAAAAAAAATGGGGTACAGATTACAAAATCAGGGTACACAATATACTTTATTGATACTAGTGTTATTTATTTCAAATGTGTACAATGTATTGATGTAACAACAGATGTTTATGTAATTATAAATGCATCTCTTTCATAACGCTTCTTAAGACTGGTCAGGCAGCTGTGCATTCCCTAATAACGAACAAGCAAAACTCTTGAATATTAGTTTCCTTGTTCACATTAAAATAAAAATTGAACACACAGTAAAGAAATACAATTACAGATTCTGCTTAACAAAATTATCAGTGAAACTTAGTTGGTTATAATAAAAGTTTTTATTTTTCATTATATCAAAATATTAATTCCATATCTAAAGCAAATTTTAAATGCTGTTTAATTATATATAATATTCAGTAAGATTGGTCAAAATAAAATCCCAGAGGTAAATTAAGAGAAAACACACACACACCAAATTTTCTCAAATTTCGGCCTGCATTAACCAATACCTCTCAAGATACTGTAAAATGTCATGTATTGTGGGCATTTTTTAACATATAGTTTGTTTCTTAAAGAGGGGGTGCTCAATAAAAAAAAAAGAGAACCCAATATTTTCTTATTTTTCCAAACTTTACCCCAACAACTGGAAAGCCATATCGGTAGGACCATTTGGTATATTTTATGCCCAAAATTGATATTAAAGCATGATTATATGTACACGCCTGTAAAATGTTGTCTGTTTATGATTTCTATCGTGGTTTTGTAAAGAAATGCTTACGAAATCATTGTTCGCTTTTTCATATTGGTGCTTACATTTTCTTACGCTTCAACCGGAAAATTCTATACTGTACTATGCTTTACATGATAATTAATTGATAATATACAGACAAATGCGATGTTTGCATCGTCCTTACTGTACCGCGCATTGATAAAAAGTTATTTTATTCTTTTCAGTACAACATTATGAAATGTTGATAAGTTAGTTTCGTTTTGTACAGATCTGTTTGGTTCATGATAATTATGTACTTCAAATGCCCTTTGTTGAGAGACTTGCGAAAAACAAACTAGGCGTCGGTAGTTTCAGATTATTACTCAAACTATCAGCTTATATAAGGTAACAATGCACATGGATACTAAAGATGTAAAAAAATAACTGCTTTACACCTGACTTGCGGAAGCAGTTGAACATTTCCACCTGTTATGCAATCGAACATCCGCAACCACGAGAAAACAAGATGACGCCGTATGAAAAAGATATGCGCTTTATAGAAGGGAAATACTATTTTTTCAAGGTTTCAAGCCGCAAACTTGGGCTGCGCGTTATACATTACATAAGAGGAATGCACTTTTTGCTGATTTTGCATATCAATTTTATGTCTAGATTTAAAACAAAGCGTTTTTTTCTTCTTTAACTGCTATTGGTAAATGGACCCATTCATATTTCTGAACAGACCCAGATCTGCAGTTCCATTCACAATTAAACAGGATTTACACTATGGCATAAATCATGCATTTGTTTAATTGTATTTTCCAGATATTTTTTTTTTATTTTGTATTCCACGTCATTTTTAACCATTCACACTCATGTTCTGTACCAATTTACTTGACTTTCCCGTTACTTTGTGTAAGAGCATCTGACTTGTGAGTGAGCGGTCGTGGGTTTGATCCCCGGCAGCGACATGCCATTTAGTCGTAAACATATATTTCTGATATAGCTCCCTGCTTTGGCGCTTGGCATTTGCAACTTGTATAGACATCGTCTCCAAATGATAGAAAAACTGTCAGTGAACATTTAACCAACAAACATAATTATACATTTTTAATAGTTTTACTAAGTACAGTAAGGTATTGTACAAGGTGTATACTAACCATTATTTCCGAAATAATTTCCTGATCAAAATCTGATGCATTCTGCTGTCAGTTTATAGATAAATTGTTTAGAATCTCGAAAAATAGTCATTGTCAGTCAGCCAAGGTGTCTAAATAAATCTGCGTGGATGATTAAAAGAATATATTATTGATGATCGATCTCACAGGCGATGAATGTTCAATAACAAACATGCCCCCCCCCCCACCTCCCACTCCTCACCTTTGAAATGTCAGTTGAGAACGCCTCTCTCCCCTCTGGCTCTGAATATACCATGGTGATATTATTTTAAATGTTTTTTTTTCACTGTTCCGAGAAGTTCATTATTTTTTCATAAATTCCATTGTATTCTTTCAAAAATCCCACATATTCTGGCCTAAAATGATCTCTGATCACTTTCTCGATGCACCACCTGTACAATAAACCCTAGACAGAATCTTTCAGGATTACAGGCAGACAAAAAACCATTGTGCTAGCAGTCTTGGGTTTTCTTATATATGCAGATTACTATCATTAGTAACATTTTTAGAAGGAATTTTTAAATGAGTCTGGGTCATGTGATCTTGTCCTGCTGAAAATGTTAAGTTTGTCTTGGCAGGCAAACACATCTCAGCCAGACACCAAAAGTCAAGATAGTATTTTTATGCCCCACCAACTCCGTTGTGGGTCAGATAGATTTTCTGTGTGTGTGTCTGTTCGTCTGTCCATCGGTTACTCCTCAGGTTTACCTTTGTGTTTAAGCTTTTTTGTCGAAGAAGATGACTTCACATCTTTATGAAACTAGGTACACTTGTATCTCATGATATTATAATATAAAAAATATTGAAATAAATTCATGGCTGTGACCTATATGTCACGGTTAAATGAACAACTGGTAAAATAAAGTTTGTACAAATGTGTGCCAAGCCATTTGAAAGTGGATACCTCAGTAAGTACAAAGATTCTTCATTGATCTGTTTTCAGATTCCAGTTATGGTTATTGGAAGCACTTCACTACCTCACAAGACAATGATAATAAAGAGGAGCCTTTATAATCCTACCAAATCACAGACTGTTAAAGCAATGAGTCGGGTAAAACAATTACCAGATAGTAAGATCTCAGCTAAGCTGTCCGAACACAATATCAGTATTTTAAACTTTGTATATAGTAATTATTACTTGATAGTTTATTTCAGACAACTAAACATGTAACTGAAAGAAGAATTTCTAGCAGATGTTTTTCTGACTAGACTGACTTGACTTTTTGAGTTTACCGTCGCTTCAACAGTATTTCAGTCATATACATGTAGCGACGTACAGCTAATTATAGGTGGAGGAAGACCCTTAATGCACGAAGGCATACGGGAAGCATCACCAACCTACCGAAAGCCAGCTGGAAGGCTTCCTCACATGAAAATCCGAATGACCCTGCCGGGAATCGAACCCTCGCGATAAATAATCTGGACTGGGAAAATCGCTCGTAATAGTTGTCCATATTATTGATTTTGACTATATGTCAAAACAGAAAAAATAAGACTGAAAAATGTAGGTCATAAATACTATAATACAATGATTATGAACTGAACTATATACATGAAGAAATATACATTTAATGATGTTTCTCATCAACAGGGATTCTAATGAAAAAAGCTTTTGGACCATTTTCGTTCGATATCAGTTTCTGAGTAGGCAGACATTCTCATAGTTCCTGCTTGTAAGTACAATGTCACCATAATATTTTTTATGTGTCATGTTTTTATTTCTTTTACTGATGTTATTGCTTTCTTCAAAAAATGCTTACATTGTTCAGCTCCACAAAACAAGATAGCCTAAAGCAATAAACAGAAATATTCTTAAAACAACATAGCTTCAGAAAATTATCAGATTCTTAATAAGTCACATAAATATTCATATAATGGCCCCTACTGGTGATTACACCGCAGGGGATAATAGGTTTGCCTTCTGTCTGTTCATCTGTCCTTCCAGATGTCTGAAAATCTGGATCCCACGATAACTTCAAAATCGTTTGAGATAATTTCATGACATTAATGAATAGATGGCAGTATGGAGATTCTGCACGTCACTTTGTTGTTGTTTTTTCTCGGACCAAATTCTGGATGCTGTAGTAAAGAAAACCGGCAAAACCGGCAAAATATGGCCTGGAAATCTGGATCCCGCGATAAATTAAAAACCGTTTAAGATAATATTATGAAAACGTGGTATATGAATAGATGGCAATATTGAGATTCTGTATGTCACTTTTTTTCTCAGACCAAAATTCTGGTTGCGTTGGTAATGGAAATAGGAATAATATGGCTTTAACACATTGATCCTTTGATAACTCAAAGTATGCAAGGTTGGAAATTTGGAATTTTTTTAAAGGTTTAATATTAGTTAATGAATAGATGGCAATATAGAGAATATGCAGGTCTCATTTCTTTCTGTGTCCGAAGTTCTAGTTGCTGTCCATTCATTTGTCCATCCATCTGGCAGTATAGAAATCTGAATTCCAAAGTAACAAACAAGCTGTGAAAACATCTCCCAAGCCAGTGGTTCTAATTCGGAATAATATCAAATCATCCGACTGCTGTTATTGTTCATCTCCATAATGAACAAGGCTAAAAGTAAATATACCATGTCAAATCTTTAGCTCAAAACTCAGGATGTAGTTTCATGTTTTTTATTGTCATTAATATGATTACAGTGGAGCTTGGCAACAAATCAGCGACGACTCAGAGGTTCATTCAGTCCAGGATGATTTGGTAGGAAAGTGTTAAAATTATTTTTGTTTGACTATATTATTTGGAAATTTTCGAAACAGGGCCGTTAAGATCCTAAAATTATCACTAGCCATCCATGCACTTCCCAAATTTGAGATTGTCATATTAAGAAAATATGCAGTCCCTGGTGACCGAGTGGTCGTTGGTTCGATCCCTGGCCACGACATACCAAAGTCATAGAAAAATGCAATTGATATAGCTCCATTGCTTGGCGCTCTGTATATAAGGGTATAGTTTCAGGACTGGTGGACCCGGTGTCATGATAATGTGACTGGGTGTGGTATTATGCCACATGTCTACAGCTTGATGCTGCAGTGTGACAGCATTATATCTGTCTGAAGTAGACATAATCATCAAATGTCTGGAATACTCATCATGGTGAGCTGGTGAATGATATTTAACACCCCTGCACAGGTGTTGTTAAAATCACTTGATTTTATTTTCCACTCTGCATAAATGTAACTTTAAACTCACTTAAAAAAATGAATGCTGAAGTTTTTACCTTCAAAGTTTAGCAAGGAATTTCTGCCAAAATTATTGCATTGCTAAAGAACTCAAAATTAAAGTTTAATTATACTGTATGATATATTTAAACCCACACATATCTATGGTTTTGCTTAGAATCCCTTTTATATGATGTTGCATGAATATGATAAATAGATAGGTCTTATGATTGTGACTAAATATCAAAGAAAAAAAACTACCTATGATAATGCAGTTAAGAAGAAGACTCTTAGAATGTTTAGTACAGTTACCTCTCTATACAATAACAGTGCTTGTAAATCACATTTCTGCCGATGTATCGTGATTCCATGATATGCGAATCCAACTGTACCCCACCCATTTAAGCATAGTGAGGAAGTTTTATAGACATGGAGGCACTAGATCTTTTGTTATGCAATGTAAATGTAATACTAATTCATGTTTGTATTTGTGATTTACCGGTTTAATTTTACATTTTTTTATTTACCATACTAGTTCACTCTGTAGGCGTTACAGGAGTACAAAACGTCTGGGTAGGTATAAAAGTATCTTACAATTCTGGCAGGAATTTGCGATCATAGCAATGCTATTTATAATTGACATAGACAGATGCTAGCTGACTTGTTTATTAGAAAACCTGATTCAAGCATTAGATTGGTTTCCGATAAGCGACACTGGAGAACCAGTCTACTATTTTTGGCGTTTACACGTAACGAGTTTGCCTGATTTATGTGCAAATTTGTACACTGGTACAGGATATTGAGGATCCAGTCTATGTTTTTTCCAGTCCAGTTCAAATGTCATTTTAGATTTTTTTATACAATTTTAGCCAAAAAAGTGGTAGAGTGCCGGTAGATTATTGTCGCCTTTAAACTCTGGTAGCTTACCGTAACATTCGGTAGGGTTCACAGGTATGCATTGTTCACAGGTCTACTGTAGTTACAACCCCTTACTTACTCTACCGAACAATGAAATTTTCTACAGGCAGTGCAGCATGTGCAATCAAAGGCTCATCCTTGATTTTGGCGATCACCTGTGTCAAAACAGGTTAGGTAGTGGCAGGGGACGGGATTTACACTTGAGGCGATAAGGCTGCCGTTAATACACACTGTAGGGAGATTTGTTTGCCAAAATTACTGCTGGTACCGGAAAACTCCAGCGATAAGGCTGCCGCTCTATCGATAAGTAAACACACTATGAAAGGGAGATTTGTTTGCTGAAAATTACTGCCGGTACTGATAATCACATTTGCTGTTGTAAAGAGAGAAATAAAGAACACATAAATCTGTTACATGACTTATAGTGCTGGAACCCGAATTCACCGTTGTATTGAATGCTGTTGTATCGAGAGTTAAATGTATATTGTATATTTCTTTGTGTGGGGTGATTCCTTTTGTTAAAGTGAGGGCCTCAGTCTTAAGTGTTAAGTCCTCATTTGTTTGGCTTTATGTGCAAATCATAAGTTAGATTTATGTGTATGAAGTTCTCATACTCTTGTGTGAGGTCTTTATTATACCCACAGATAGGAAGTATAAGGGTGCTATATTGGAGTCTTATTCATTGGTGTAGACGAAATTTGTCTGCCTTATTTCTCGGCTACCTTTGGTCAAATTTTGATGAAAATTTGAAAGACTGAAGAATATCAAGCGTAATTGAGTATATTGCTGACACGTCATGATTCATTTGATTTAGAATGAGTTATAACCCTTTGTTATATTTTTCAAGATTGTTGTACATTGTAACAGTATCTGTGACAAATCATATTCTAGAAAAATGTGTATGTGTATGTTGTCCTCATTTGTAAATGTGAGGACCTCAGTTGTAAATGTTAAGTCTTCATTTGTTTGGTTGTGTGTGCAAATCATATGCTAGAAATATGTGTTTGAAAAGTCTCATTATACCCCCACTATCCCTGGATAGGGGAAGTTATATAGGAATCATTTGGCTGCCCATCTGACCGTCTGTCTGTTGGTTTGTATTAAATATCTGAGCTCTAAATTGACAATGCTTCACTGGATTTGCAAATGGTATGGTACAAAGGTTTACCATAGTAAGATGGAGTGTTAAATGAAAAAAAAAACAACAAAAAAAAAACAACAACAGATTATTAGCTCAAAGGCAAAGGTCATACTTAGAGGTCAACAATAGATAATCAATGCCAGTATGCTTTTCCATGCTGTAACTTGACAAAGGATTGCTGGATTTCCAGATGGACTGGCACAAATGCTAACCATATTAAGATGAAGTGTCATGAGAATGAACCAACTTGCTAACTCACAGGTCAAAGTCATATTTGAAGGTCAACAAAAGAAAATTTATGCTAATACACTTCTCCAGGCTTAATTTGACATAGGATCACTGGATTTCCAAATCGTCGGTACAAACGTTGACCATATTAAAATAGATTGCCGCATGCTAAAAAACAAGATTGCTAGCTCAAAGCCATGTTTTTGCCTTGTATCAAGTTAATATGCTTTATTATTTCAATCATTATACTTATCACTAAATTATGAGACTGTTATTTATGGATGATTACTCATAATGTATTAGTAGTTGCTCATTGTTTTCCCATCATCTTCTTAAATAAATTAAAGACCCTCATAATTTCATTACATAAAAAAATTAAACTCTTGTCAACTTTTTGACTTTGTGTTGTGCGGTGCTGAAAATCCAGACTACCTATAAAATTATCAAACTTATGTGACAAAGGTTACAGGCTGCATGCCAGGACCAGATTTTTGCCACAAGCTTTGATGGGTATACAAGCAGGAAAATTGCATTAATAAGTTATTGACTGGCAAAAAGCAGGGTAATGGCCCTAGTGCAATAATTAATCAACTTCAGTGGTGGTTCTAGTTTGTTAATGTGAGGACCTCAGTTGTAAGTGTTAAGTCCTCGTTTGTTTGGCTGTGTGTGCATTTAATCAGGTGCTAGAAAAAGGAGTATGAAGTTCTCATTTGTTAATGTGGGGACCTCAGTTGTAAATGTAAAGTCCTTGTTTGTTTGACAGTGTGTGCAAATCCTATGCTATAATTATGTGTATAAAGTCCTCAACTGTTTTTATTAATGTGAAAACTAGTTTCGTTCATAAATCAAAATAGCTTCTTTTTTTTTTAAAACCAATAGTGAAAATTGGAGGTACAGAAATTCTCACTACATCACAGATCACTATCATCAGATGTGCTGATGGAGAGATTCACAAATCAGGATTGTTACAGATGTTGACAGTTCAGTTATACTTAGGCCAATACACTGTAGAATCTATCATGTGGTGTCCGTTTTGATTTAACCAAGCATTATCTTTTTCCTGTCCAGACATCTTAAATTATTATGTAGATGTCTAGGACAAAAACATAGAAAGTGCCACAACAACATAAAGATGAAAGTTATTTTGATGAACTAAAAGCTCATTGTGCAAATTTTAAACTTAACAAGGTATTGACTAATTTCATATTAAAAGAGACAGCAATAATGTGAAGTGCAGTTGCCAAGAACTCTACCTGGACCATTTTTTAAAATGTTCTCCCTTTATTTAATTTGAAAATTAATTTCTGTCAAGAGCCTTACTCATTTACTTTTTACTTTAAGACTGCACAAGGTATTGACATGAACTTCATGTATAAATAGATGGTTACTAGGAGAAATACATTTTGGAAGAACCATAACCCTACCTGGTGCCATTTATAAATTATCTCACAACAAATTAAGATAAATATTTGTCCAGAGTATTACTCATTCAGCATTGAGCTAAAGGCGTGGTATTTGGTGTGCTTACTCCACTAAGGGTGTCCTTTAATTTAGCATCAATATGTATTGAATGTCTGAATGGAAAAATGTCACATATCTTGTTTCCATTTCATAACTTTGTCATTTCTTTGTGGATTTTGAAATGACTGGAAAGATTAAATGATGTGTTACACATTATAAGAGTTGGACCATTTAGCGTCTACTTTTTTTATCGCACCTGAGCACAATGTCCTGAGCACAATGTTCCCAAAAAGATATTTTGATCGGCCTCCATCTATACTCATTCCTCATTAGTCATCCGATGTCAACAATTTGCTATTAATAAAACTTGGTATGATTGATCCTAAGATGGCCCTTCACAAAAATTGCTAAGATAAACTTAATCCATGCAAAACTAGTTGCCATGGCAACCAACAGAATTTATTCCAAACAAACTGAGAAATCATCTTGTTTTAAACCAGTGGTTACAATTCAATTTCCTTTTGCACAAATGGTAACTTCATTGCCCTCTTCGATAATTGCAAAATTAAAGTTGGACCTTAAAAAATGAGGCCCTAAAGGTGTAGATTTTCTTATATACTGTATAAAGAAAACTAAAAAAAAAAACATTTCCTCTGAAAACAATAATCAGAATTAAATTTTTTTTGCACACATGGTATCCTCATTGCCTTTTCCCATTATTTCCCAAATAAAATTGTTTCCTTTAAAAAAAGGCCTCTTGAGGGGTTGGCTTGTTGATTTTAAATACTGAATAAGGACATTTTCAACATTCATCTAACTGTCGCTTTGCCAGATGTCAACAGATCAACTCCCAAGTCACTATCATGGTTCTACTTATACCTTATACTGATTGTACTCATGTAAAGGATTCAGGGACATCATGGCCCACTTGTTTATGAATTTGATTTTTTTTATTGAGTTTGCATTTACCTTAGACATGACAATTTTTTTGATGGATTTCTTTCAATGATTCAGCCTTACAACCATGGCACAAATAGTGATTTTTTTTACCTCTGTATCCTGCATCATAGATGCAATTGTTTCGCTGTGAATGCAATGTTTTATTTCAGTGCATCCAGTGAATGCTTAAAAATATATGAAAAATGCTATTGAAATTAATATAGGATGCATACTTTTCATTTTGGAAGTCTCATTTTTTTAGCCTATCGCGTTCCTGGAGATGTGTAGCAAATATTGTAAAAAATCACTGCATGACATATTATTGTGAAATAATTTCAGATATCATGAAAAATGTCAATAATTCAGTCTGACGTTATCAGGAAAACCATGCAAACTCTGATTAATATTGTTTTGTGTACAGGAATAGACAGGGGTGGGGGAGAAGAAAAAATGTTTTAAACAGTTTCCAGTCAGATTTAATCATCCTGTTGCTATGGGAATTCCGTACTAAATAAAATAAATCTGAATTGAGTGGCCAGATTTCAATTTATTTCACAGAAATATTTTGCAATAGACAATCTTAAATGAATTGTTTAAAAAAAAAAACATGGATCTTAGATATTTGGTGTGTAACATCATCTAGTACACCTCTACCATGTTTGTTAAAATCATCACCGACCCGGTGAGAGCATCCGCCTCGGGATCGGGAGGTCATGGATTCAAATCCGGCAGCGACATACCAAAGTCGTAAAAAATGGTACTGGTATAGCTCCATTGCTTGATGCTCATTATATAAGGGTGGTTCCAGCACTGGTTGGCCTGGTGTCTGGATAATGTAATTTGCTGTGGTATCATGCCACATGTCAAGGCCTTAATACTGCAGCCTGTGGCAGCACTATATCTGTCTTAATTAGACATTGTCTCCAAATGACTGAAATACTGTCGGTTAGATGTCAAACCCAACAAATTAAACAAACATAAAATCCTGACTGATCCTAACAAGGGGTCATAGACGTATATAGGAAATACTTGTAAAAATTTTCATGTCAGAAACCACTAGGCATGAAATGTCAGCATCTTGATACTCAGTAGTTTCTTATCTGAAGATATATTATAGAATGTCAAATTATATGCAGTGGCAATGGTTTGTAAGTTGTCAAAAATAAACAAAACATTTATAATTAGTTTGGAAGTCAAGGATTTTTCAGACTACACATATATTGCCACTGTCAGAAAAACGCACAAACAAAATCCCTTTTTTTAACTTTTATACGCATTGTTATCAATTAAATTTTAACCTTTATCTCCTTTCAGCTTCAAATATACGACCATGGTATGGAGAAGAAAGGACAATTGTAAAGCAGGCATTTGAGAAGCCATTATTACTTAAGAAACTCCCTAGAAAACTGCAAGGTTAGGAGCTTCGAGCCCAACATGGATGGGTTGAGGTCATGTTTACACTCTAATATATAGCATGTGAGGTAATAATTTATGTGATTTTGTTTTGTCTACATGAGAGGGACCCGTATATTTTTATGGTTTTGGCATTGTCCGACTTGAGCCTTCATATTTGTAATGTTAATGTATCATTTGTAATAAATCAGCTTTGAAGTCCTTCTATAATGTCATTTTCAGGTGAGTGATTAAGGACCACCTCGGCCCTGTTGTTAACAAAACAGAAAAGGGGGATATTTTTGGTAACATTTGTCCAGCCAATGTTCAGTTAAATGTTTCTATATGTATTCAGAGTTTCACAGTTATTTCACTTCATTAATAATTTTTGTTTGAAGCCATAGTTCTTTTACTTATCAGTGATGTTTTGAAAAGACAGATACCTGGAATTATTTCCACTTCAAAAAAATGAAATATTCATTTGTAAAATAACATATATATACATTGATTGTTATGTTTTACCTAGAGCTTAAAATACTGTATTCATACATACAATTTTGCTTTGAGAGCATAGAAATCCATATTGTACAAGATATTTAAATTTACAATCTATTATAGCACATGATGCTTATAATTAACAAGGTAATTGTTTATTTTTACAAACAAACAACGGTATATTTTAAAACCTATACTGTCTTGAACTTCATAGTATAATGTCCACATACTTCTGCTTTAATTTTGTTTTTAAAAAAATGTTTTAGCCTTTATCAAGTAAAAAAAAAATACGTAATTAAGCCTTTTTTTAGTATTGACTTTGGAGTCATTTTTAATATAACTTAGAAGGTTCCTTATCCTTGCATTTTTTTCTGTATAAGACATTCCTTTAACTTGATTTTGACCACATATTCTAAGTAAAATGTGACGTATCCTAGTCTTAAGAATAAATAATAGTAATCTTTTACTAAGGTTTATTTTTAGTTTATTGCAAAACGTGTGCAAATTACATCAATCCCCATATGCGAAATATTTGGGGGCTATATTGGAGTTATGTCAGTCCGTCTGTAGATGAGATTTGTCCACCCTATTTTTTTGCTACCTTTTGTCAGATTTTGATAAAAAATTGTAAGACTGACAAGTACCAAGACTAATTTGGCATGTTGCTGGCACGTCATGATTTGTTTGATTTAGAATCAGTTATGGCCCTTTGCTATATTTTTCTTGTTTAATGATGTCAGGACTTAGTTATAAGTGTGAAATCCTCATTGGTTTGGTTGTGTTTGCCAATCATATACTAGAAATATGTGTATGAAGTCCTCATTTGTTAGTGTGAGGACCTCAGTTGTAAATGTGAAGTCTTCATTTGTGTGGCTGTGTGAATAAATCATATGCTAGAAATATGTGTTTGTAGTCCTCATGATACCCCTACTATCCCTAGGAATCACCTTTTCTGTCCATCTTTCTTTTCTTTTATGCTCTCCGAAGGGACGGAATATAGTTTCTACTTTGTCCGCCCCGTTCGTTCGTCCCTCTCGTCCATCCGTCATAATTTGTCCTGAGTGTATCACAAAAACTACGAGAGGTATCAAAATGAAACATAGGTAAATAGATTTCAATGAGGAGAAGTGCAGTGTACAAAAACAAAAGGTCATTCAGGTGCGAATGATTATTTTACTCAGACTATGCCCTGGCGATATAATCATATACGACTAAACTCCAAACCTGTGTTAAAATACACAACAAAACAAGGGTAGAGAAATAATAATAATATTATAGTAAAATCTAAGGAATTAATGTGGATTTTAAGTTGCTTTAATAATTTTAAATATAAGGAAAATCTTGCTAGGTTAGGAAAATTGTATTGAAATCTTAATTCATGGAAATCTTTACTATTTGACATCCATCCGTATTTAATACAGTCCTTTGTATTTTATATGTTGAGTAATTTAAAGTATTGATATGGTAATGAATTTTAACATTTTTTATTTTTTGTATGATTTTGTGTTGAAGCAAATATTTAGCTCTACTTAGTGAAGACCAGTGGGGATTAAATCTGTGTCAGTTAAGTGACCAAATGTCAGACAAGATCAGAATTGAATCCAGTGTATTTCATAAGGTCAATTTAGATGATTACAAAAATAAAGCCTGATTTTCTGTCCAATTTTCACAAATCTTTGTTAGCATGCTTGTCTTCATATCTTGGTTAAGTTTGAAATATGCAACTTTATCAAATTGTAGAAAAATAACTTGTTTACATCCTTTTGCTATATTTTTGCCAATCTTCATTAAACTTGATAAGTATGTTTGGCACCATTATATGAACACCCTAGAAGATACATTTTCCCCAATCAACATAAAACTTGGTCACAATGTTTGTCTGTATATCTTAGACGGGTTTGAAACCAGATGATGTTGGGTCAAAAAAGTAGGTCAACAGGTCATGTCTTAAAAAATCTTAAAAACACTATAGAAGTTGCACGAATGGCTTAATTTTCATGAAATTTAGTAAGAATGTTTGTATCAATGATATATTGTAGATAAGGTCGAGATAAGATCACCTTCGATTAGAAAGCAAATCATCTGGGCAAGTCACTGAAAAAAAATAAGAGCAACTAAGTCAGTTTCCTCAGGATAGCAAAACTTGGCCATCTTTTTTTTTTCCTTGAGGAATTTTTGTTTAGTAAAAACCATCAAATACAGCATTTATTGCAATTATAAAAATCTCCATTGGATTCAGTGTAGTTATTGCCCTATTGTATTCATTTATGTGTTTTCATGTTTCCCCAAAGCATATACTGACAATTTGTTTTTCTCCAATAAACAAATTGAAAAAAGAATATATTGATTTATCATGAATTGATTGTTCAATTTATGATCAAAGAGTAGATCATATGAATGGTATTGTGGATTTATAGAAATGCATTGATATGCTTGGGTATTGAACTCCAACCTGAGTCAAATACTCTACCAACAAAACTACCTGGCCAGCCCTTAAAGACTTTAAATAGGTCCATTGAAAAATGTTCAAATCCAGCAGCCACATATATACAATTGTGTGACTTAATGATATCACACTCACCAAGTATCATAAAATATGTATCACAAGAAAGGTACGATTTTTGTTTGAAAAACTGCAAGAGGAAAGACACCTCCCGCAAAGCAGTTACTGGGACATTCAAAATAATTGCATTTAGTTGTTTTCGTTGGTGGTAACAGTAACATTATCATGTAACTACACTTTCTATCAGTGGTTAGAACGTCCGCAAAAGGAGCGGGAAGTCGTGGGTTCCATCCACATACCAAAGTCGTAAAAAATGGTTCTGGTATAGCTCCCTTGCTTGGCACGCAGCATTAAAGGGTAGTTTCCGGACTGGTTGGCTCAGTGTCAAGATAATGTGACTTGATGGTATCAAGCCACATGTCAAGGCCTTAATACTGCAGCCTTTGGCAGCACTATATCTGTCTCAAGTAGACATTGAGTCCAAATGACTGAGCAATTGTCAGTGGGACATTAAACCCAACAAACAAACACTTTCTTTCTGTTGTCCTGAATTCAATTTTCCGTGAAGTACACTGGTAAAGCTAAGAGAAGTAATGAAGTGTCCCGTCGAGCGAAAAACTGTTAAGAGTTAGTCTCGTTAAATATAAAGACACATGTACCGGTATATGGTATTTAACGATTGTTTCAGACAAACATAAATGAATACTAAAGTCGACTTCATGGAAGAGGTAGGTAAAATATAAAAACTGTTTTACAGTGACCATTCAAGTGAGATGAAACCTGAATATTGACAAATATCCCGGAACTCTATTCATCTTGCTCTTGTGGGAGACTATAATTTGCGGAATTAAATAGTTTTACGTCTTTTTTAGGAATTAGGAGGCAATTCGCCTTAAAATTAAATACCGCTACTGATGTAACCAGTACTTGAGGGAGACATGTGTGTTGCATGACATAGGAGAAAATTGACAAACGTAGATTTGATTATGAAAATTGAACTTGACATTTACTAACCAAATATTGAAAATAATAAATTATTAAAGTGGTCCATACACTGATTTTTGGCTTGACTATTTGCGTTTACCGTCGCTTCGACAGTATTTCAGTCAAATAGGGACGTACAGTTATAACAGGTGGAGGAAGACACCGAATGCATGAAGGCATCCGGGTAGAACCACCGACCTACCGCAAGCCAGCTGGAAAGCTTTCTGACGTGAAAATCCGAATGATCCTGTCGGGATTCGAACCCATGCGGTGAGGGGCTGAGTGAAAATTTAAAGTCAGCGACTTTACCCTCTCGGCCACGGAGGCCCCGATACCCTTTTTATGTCATATTCTATTAATGACACCTCTTTTATGTAATGTATTTAAAAGGACAGAAATTGCCGAGATGACGGGTGTATCGTCTGAAATATATGCGTGTGTATGATGTCCTCATTTGAAAGAATGTGTGTAAGGTGTCCTCTGTACATAAACACCAAAATAGCTGTATAACGTAATAGTGACGCACTTCTATTCTCATTAATGCGTCCCGGTTTCGATTCCCGGTCACATATGTGAAATGAAACAATGGTTGCTCGCACAGACACGTGGCTCTACTCCGATTTCCTCCCACAATAATGACCACATACCCCGCAACACTCAGTCATTCGTGCATGAATCGATGTGAACAAATCAATACACACATTTATTCACACAGAATTGCAAAGACAAAAAATGTGTAAGTGTAAGAATAAATGAGTTTTTTTTTTTTTTTTTTTTTTTTTGTTCTTCATTTTTTTAATTCACACTTTAATCCGTTTTAACGCTCTGAGATATTTATGATCTAATAAATAAGGAATGATATTTACATAGACATAAATCACACCGACTCATTTTACCACATCACTCTGTTAAATGGCAGAAAAAATACAGACAGACAGACAGACAGTATACTTTATTGACGTAAACTTTACAGTTTCTTGTCATATAAACAGTATAATTTCAAAGTAATAGCATCACATGATCATCAAGAAGTATATAGAAAAAATATAAGTAGATAAACAAATGTAAATATTGGAATGTATAAGAACAGAATGCCAGATATGGAGGATGGACATACACGTATTAATCATCCTTCATTATCAGTGCCATATTTCCAAAATTCATATTATTAGAATGTCTAAGCTAAAGAAATGGTGGAAGTTGAGATACAACAACAAAATCATCTTGAATCAGAATAAAAAGAGAACATTTAAAAATACATTGTAACATATACAAATGAAGTATGGTATGAACTATCATGTTAATATGGAATGCCTATGTAACATAGCTTCTTTTATGAATTTACCAAGATTTAGAATAACAAATTTTTGGGTGCTTATAATAAAACGATTTTATGTATTTTTGTCTGATGATTTGATATTCTGGACATACTATTACAAAGTGATACTCATCTTCAATATCAAAACTGTTGCAAATATTACAATATCTCAGGGATCTTTCTGTCCTGTTTTGACTATACCTACCGGTTTCTATTCTCAGTTTATGGGAAGAGAGCCTCATTCTAGCTAAAGCAATCCTAAATTTATAAGGTAACAAATCTAAATATTGTTCAAATCCAAAACAAACCTTAAAGTATTTATAGGTACATAATGTCTGACAAGTATCTATACTGTTACACCAATTTTGCTTAAAAACATCTAATACTCTAGCTT
>CM037785.1:37593995-37643995 GCA_021229015.1 Solen grandis
TTAAGAATATTTATGTGAAATAATTAAGAATCTGATAATTTGCTGAAGCTATGTTGTTTTAAGAATATTTATGTGAAATAATTAAGAATCTGATAACTTGCTGAAGCTATGTTGTTTTGAGAATATTTATGTGAAATAATTAAGAATCTGATAATTTGCTGAAGCTATGTTGTTTTAAGAATATTTATGTGAAATAATTAAGAATCTGATAACTTGCTGAAGCTATGTTGTTTTGAGAATATTTCTGTTTGTTGCTCTGGGCTATCTTGAACAGTGGAGCTGAATAATTTAAGCATTTTTTGAAAAGAGAAATAACATCAGTAAAGAAAAAAATGACACATAAAAATATTACGGTGATATTTTACTTACAAGCAGGAACTATGAGAATGTCTGCTTCCTCAGAATCTGATGTCAAACGAAAATCATGTCCAAAAGCTTTTTCTTAGATCCTTAGAAACATGATTACAATATATTTCTTCATGTATTTAGTTCAGTTCATAATCATTGTATTTTAGCATCAATGACCCACATTTGTCAGTCTTATTTTTTTTCTGTTTTGACATATAGTCTAAATCAATAATATGGGCAACTATTACGAGCGATTTTCCCCAGTCCAGATTATTTACCGCGAGGCTTCGATTCCCAGCAGGGTCATTCGGATTTTCATGTGAGGAAGCCTTCCAGCTGGCTTTCGGTAGGTTGGTGATTCTACCCGTATGCCTTCGTGCATTAAGGATCTTGCTCCATCTGTAATTAGCTGTACGTCGCTAGATGTATGACTGAAATACTGTTGACGCGACGGTAAACTCAAATAGTCAAGTCAGTCTAGTCAGAAAAACATCTACTAGAATTTCTTCTTTCAGTTACATGTTCAGTTTTCTTACTATATACAAAGTTTAAAATACTGATATTGTGTTCTGACAGCTTAGCTGAGATCTTACTATCTGGTAATTGTTTTACCCGACTCATTGCTTTAACAGTCTGTGTTATGGTAGGATTATAAAGGCTCCTCTTTATTATCATTGTCTTGTGAGGTAGTGAGTGCTTTCAATAACCATAACTGGAATCTGAAATCAGATCAATGAAGAATCTTTGTACATACTGTGGTATACACTTTCAAATGGCTTGACACACATTTGTACAAACTTTATTTTACCAGTTGTTCATTCAACCATGACATATAGGTTATAGCCATGAATTTATTTTAATTTTTTTTTAGATTATAATATCATGAGGTACAAGTGTACCTAGTTTCATAAAGATGTGAAGTCATCTTCTTCGACAAAAAAGCTTAAACACAAAGGTAAACCTGAGGTGTAACCGGTGGACAGACGAACAGACACACACACAGTAAATCTATGTGACCCACAACGGAGTTGGTGGGGCATAAAAATACTATCTTGACTTTTGATGTCTGGCTGAGATGTGTTTGCCTGCCAAGACAAACTTAACATTTTCAGCAGGACAAGATCACATGACCCAGACTCATTTAAAATTCCTTCTAAAGATGTTACTAATGATAGTTATCTGCATATATAAGAAAACTCAAGACTGCTAGCACAATGTTTTTTTTTGTCTGCCTGTAATCCTGGAAGATTCTGTCTAGGGTTTATTGTACAGGTAGTGCAGTGAGAAAGTGATCAGAGATCATTTTAGGCCAGAATGTGTGAGATTTTTTGGAAGAATACAATGGAATTTATGAAAAAATAATGAACTTCTCGGAACAGTGACAAAAAACATTTAAAATAATATCAACATGGTATATTCAGAGCCAGAGGGAGAGAGGTGTTCTCAACTGACATTTCAAGGGGGGGGGGGGCATGTTTGTTATAGAACATTCATCGCCTGTGAGATCGATCATCAATAATATTTTCTTTTAATCATCCACGCAGATTTACTTAGACACCTTGGCTGACTGACAATGACTATTTTTCGAGATTCTAAACAATTTATCTATAAACTGACAGCAGGATTCATCAGATTTTGATCAGGAAATTATTTCGGAAATAATGGTGAGTATACACCCTGTACAATACCTTACTGTACTAAGTATAACTATTAAACATGTATATTTATGTTTGTTGGTTAAATGTTCACTGAAAGTATTTCTATCATTTGGAGACGATGTCTATACAAGTTGCAAATGCCAAGCGCCAAAGTAGGGAGCTATATCAGAAATATATGTTTACGACTAAATGGCATGTCGCTGCCGGGGATCAAACCTACGACCGCTCACTCACAAGTCAGATGCTCTTACCACAAAGTACCGGGACAGTCAAGTAAATTGGTACAGAACATGAGTGTGAATGGTTAAAAATTGGAAAAGGTTAAAAAAAAAAAGGAAAATACAATTAAACAAATGCATGATTTATGCCTTAGTGTAAATCCTGTTTAATTGTGAATGGAACTGCAGATCTGGGTCTGTTCAGAAATGTGAATGGGTCCATTTACCAGTACCAGTTAAAGAAAAAAAACACTTTGTTTTAAATCTAGACATAAAAATGATATGCAAAATCAGCAAAAAGTGCATTCCTCTAATGAAATGTATAACGCGCAGCCCAAGTTTGCGGCTTGAAACCTTGAAAAAAAAGTATTTTTTTCTATAAAGCGCATATCTTTTTCATACGGCGTCGTCTTGTTTACTCGTGGTTGCGGATGTTCGATTGCATAACAGGTGGAAATGTTCTACTGCTTCCGCAAGTCAGGTGTAAAGCAGTTATTTTTTTACATCTTTAGTATCCATGTGCATTGTTATCTTATATAAGCTGATAGTTTGAGTAATAATCTGAAACTACCGACGCCTAGTTTGTTTTTCGCAAGTCTCTCAACAAAGGGCATTTGAAGTACACAATTATCATGAACCAAACAAAAACGAAATTAACTTGTCAAAATTTCATAATGTTGTACTGAAAAGAATAAAAAAAACTTTTTATCAATGCTTGGTTACAGTAAGGACGATGCAAACATCGCATTTGTCTGTATATCATCAATTAATTATTATGTAAAGCATAGTACAGTACAGAATTTTCCGGTTGAAGCGTAAGAAAATGTAAACACCAATATGAAAAAGCGAACAATGATTTCGTAAGCATTACTTTACAAAACCACGATAGAAATCATAACCAGACAACATTTTACAGGCGTGTACATATAATCATGCTTTAATATCAATTTTGGGCATAAAATATACCAAATGGCCCTACCGATATGGGTTTCTAGTTGTTGAGATAAAGTTTGGGAAAATAAGAAAATATTGGGTTCTCTTTTTTTTATTGAGCACCGCCTCTTTAAGAAACAAACTATATGTTAAAAAAATGCCCACAATACACGACATTTTACAGTATCTTGAGAGGTATTGGTTAATGCAGGCCGAAATTTGAGAAAATTTGGTGTGTGTGTGTGTGTATGTGTGTTTTCTTTTAATTTACCTCTGGGATTTTATTTTGACCAATCTTACTGAATATTATATATAATTAAACAGCATTTAAAATTTGCTTTAGATATGGAATTAATATTTTGATATAATGAAAAACATTTATTATAACCAACTAAGTTTCACTGATAATTTTGTTAAGAGAATTTGTAATTGTATTTCTTTAATGTGTGTTCAATTTTTATTTTAATGTGAACAGGAAACTAATGTTCAAGAGTTTTGCTTGTTCGTTATTAGGGAATGCACAGCTGCCTGACCAGTCTTAAGAAGCGTTATGAAAGAGATACATTTATAATTACATAAACACCTGTTGTTACATCAATACATTGTACACATTTGAAATTAATAACACTAGTATCAATAAAGTATATTGTGTACCCTGATTTTGTAATATGTACCCAATTTCTTTTTCAAACCAGTAGGTACATGTACACCAACTATTACAGGCTAGTGGGCATGTGATATAGTGCTGCCACACTTCAGTATAACCTTTTAGATATGTGGCATGATACCACACTCAGTCACATAATACTGACACCGGGCCAACCAGTCCTGCAACAACCCTTATATGCTGAGTGCCAAGCAAGGGAACTAATTAACAGTACCATTTTTTACGACTTTAATATGTTGCGGCCGGGGATCGAACCCACAACCTCCCGCTCCCAACTTACTGGTGGGTCAATAGTAACATACTCACCAATGTAGCTGCCTAAAAATTTGATGTCAAGATACCCTTCTTCAGCACAGCTTTTGTTGTACACTGTCAACTGTGTTTTCTTCTCTCTAAGCCTCATTATCTTAAATATATAATTTAAAACTTTTTGAACTTTGAGCGCCAAGTGTGAAAGGCTGCTAAATTGTGTCTCTTATAAAATCTTGATTTTAAGTGGTTTCTAGACTATGCATTGACTTCATTTTTGTTCTGGAATTAAATGAATATGTGAGCATTATGAATCTGGCATTCGTTTTTGGATTACTAATTGCATTTGTGGAGTATTTGTGTCTAAAACAATTGGATTTTAACAAAGGATTTTATCATAATTTGGTGAACACCTTCTCAGTGTACACAATGGATTATCCTAAGGGCAATATCAAAACATACAGTGCAAGTGACCTAATGAAATATAGAGCATTACCCAGACAATGGATTTTACCTGATCAGCAATTATTGGCAAGATTAAAAGGTCTGGGTATTTTGAACTTTAGAAGTTACAGATCTGGAAACAAAACATCCAAAATTAATAAACCACAAAAGAAACAACTTGGTGTAAATATCTCAAACCTAGTATACCCAAAACGACAAAATACCCTAAGTAATTTCAGAGAAAATGTGACATGTTTAACATTAAATTGCCATTCAGTAGTCAACAAAGATGTACTAGTCGGACAATTGCTTCGTGATGACAACATTGATTTTGCACTTTTGACGGAAACGTGGTATTCAGATGACAAACAATCTCTTTTCGAAACATCAGATTTAAACCAAAATGGTTATAAACTTAGTGTTGCAAATCGTAAAAATCGTGTTGGCGGCGGTATTGCTTTGACTTGTAAAAGTAACGTCAATATGCGGAAAAAGGAATCCGGCGCGACCCAGACTTTCGAGTACGGAGTATGGCAATTGGTATTCAAAAACATTACCATCAATTGTGTAGGAATTTATAGACCCCCATCATTGGCTACCCCTCTGCAATTTGTGAAAGACTTCTTTGAATTTATGGAAGACATTGTTTCAAAATATCGAAACCTCTTGGCAATGGGAGATTTCAATCTTCATATACACGACGACACCAGTGCTATTTCAGAATTTAATAACTGTTTGTGTGCTATGGGATTAGAACAACATGTACATTTTCCCACGCAAGTGTTCGGTCAAAGTCTCGATCTTGTGATCACAGAGGTCGCAAATGGTGTTGAACTAGTCTCATGTGAACCTGGTCCATTTCTTTCAGACCATCGTGTAGTGAAAGTCATCACAAAAGTGAAAAAAGAGAACATTATCAGCAAATCCATCACATACAGAAACTTTAAAGATATTGTTCGCTCAGAATTCGCCAGTGATATTACCGATATAAAAATTGAAAATGAATCAGTTATTCAATATGTGGAACTTTTTGAATCCGAAATGAAAATTATCGTTGATAAACATGCACCTGAAATCGAAAAAACAGTTATTTGTAGAAATCCGAAGCCATGGTTTACTGAGAGTATAAAACACTTAAAGAGTATTCTACGCAAATCTGAGCGCACGTGGAGAAAACACAAAAATCCAAATGACTATGAAATCTTTAAAAATGCATTGAATAAATACAATTATGAACTTAATCTTGAAAAGGAACGCAAACTTAGTCAGAAAGTGCTCGAATTCAAGGGAGATTCCAAGAAACTCTACAACTTCATGACGGATCTCACCGGCGGCAAGTCCGAAAATCCAATACCGACCGTTGACAATGAAAACAGTTTAGCTGATAAATTCGCCGATTTCTTCATGAGCAAAATTGAGAAAATACGAGACAATCTTAAACATCATAAGAACTACGAACCATTGTCGAAAGATGTACCAAAATTCGAGGAATTTGGAACCTTAAGTGAAAAGGATGTGAAAAAATTGATTAATTCCATGCAAACGAAATCTTGCGAAATTGACGTTTTGCCGACGAAAGTTTTGAAGTCATTTGTGACTGAACTGCTTCCCATCATTACGATATTAGTTAATCTTTCGTTGTCACAAGGTGTCTTTCCACCAAACTGGAAACTGGCAATAGTTAGACCTCTATTGAAAAAACTTGGACTTGAACTCATATTTTCTAACTACAGACCAGTAAGCAACCTACCATTTCTGTCGAAATTAATCGAAAAGGCAGCATTATTCTACCTTAACAAACATGCAAATGAACACAATCTCCTTCCAAAGAACCAATCAGCGTACCGACAACATCATTCGTGCGAATCAGCGTTACTTCGTCTTGTTAATGACATTCTTGCTGCCATGGAAAATCAAGAAGTAACTGCATTAATAGCGTTGGATTTAAGCGCAGCTTTTGATACCGTCGATCATGACATCCTTCTCGACGTTCTCAATCGTCAGTATGGTATCTGCGGAGTAGCACTCGACTGGTTAGACTCGTACCTGCGACCCAGGAGTTGTCGCGTAAGTGTGAACAATATAATGTCGTCAGCACGCGATCTTACGTGCAGTGTCCCCCAAGGAAGCTGTTTAGGGCCGTGGCTCTACCTCGCTTATGCAGGGACCATATTTGACATTGTTCCGCCTACCATCTCCGTGTACGGCTTCGCCGACGATCATACTGCCGGCAAACGTTTCAAACCTACACCCGTTCTCGAGGCCGAATCCATTGTGGAGCTAGAAGAGTTCGCATCACAAGCAAATGATTGGATGAACAGTAATAAATTAAAAATGAATTCTTCAAAAACTGAACACATAACTTTCGGAAGTGCTCCTCAGTTGAGTAAACTGTCTAAAAATGAAATTAACATTTGTGGTGATAAGATCAAACGACAAAATACAATCAGATATTTAGGGGCATACTTGGACGAAAATTTGACTTTCAAACATCACATCAAGATCAAGTGTCGAACAGCTATGTTGAGTTTTTTTCGCATAAAGAATATTCGCAAATTCCTCACAAAAGATGCAACAGAAACTCTAGTACTCTCACTCGTGATTTCTCACTTAGACTATTGCAATGTGATTTTGTATGGTATTTCAAACTGTGATATTGCAAAACTACAGCGAATTCAAAACATGTGTGCCAAACTAGTATTAAATCGTAGGAAAAGAGACAGTTCTAAGCAGGCATTATACGATCTACACTGGCTGCCCATCAAGGCCAGAATACAATTCAAGATTCTTGTATACATGTACAACTGTCACGTTGGAAATGCACCACCGTATTTGACTGAACTGCTTACACCTAAAGTTCAAAAACGTTCTCTGAGATCATCCTCATCTTCAGTTGACAGTTATGAAGTGCCTTTTAATAAGTGTAAAACTTTCAGCGACAGAAGTTTTAGTACGATCGGCCCGAAACTCTGGAATGATCTTCCATTAAATATCAGACAATGCTCATCAGTTGATAGTTTCAAGAAACACTTGAAGACTCATTTCTTCACAGACTATTTCAATCTTTTCTAGTCAAAGTCAGTAGAGTGTAGAAACAGTGAACTGAGAGACAATGTTATTCAGTGCATTAATTCTGTGATAAATATCTGATTTTACAATCTCTTCATTATCAAAGTAACATTATTATGTCTTTTATCATGTCCTTAATAATATAGCCATATTTTTAATTATCTTAAATACCATTATTTTGTTTAACTTTTGATAATATGCTTTAGATTTAGAATTTATTGTTTTATCATTCTTAAACTACATTTATTTAATACTTTTAATGTTTTGATATAATAGTGTACAACGCCATTGAATATGTATTTTATGTAGAAATAGGCGTTTAAGCAAATAAAACAGTTTCAGTTTCAAATATATAATAATAAATGATAAAAAATGTAGTTTGTTTTGTCAAAGCAGTACATTTCAGAACATCACAATTGACAGTTTCTTCTTTTATATATTAATCGTTTTTACATATTGCAAACCCATATCTGACTTAAATATTCAATTTGTTTTGGACCTGTAGAATCTAGATGACAATGATCATGATTCATGAACAAATAATGATTCATCCTGTGTTATAAAACAAATACACATAGCAACTGAAATTCCGTTAAGGTGTATATAGATAAAAAAAATGTTCTGATCAATAGAATCTGGTATGGATTCACTTAATTCGTCTCTAAAAATTATTTGTAAACTGCACGCGAATACTTGCATGACCTCCCTGGGTGCAAAATCATTTGACCTTGTGACCTCATTGCAGTAATTAGTAGTGGAGCCGGGTACAGGTATTTGGTGATGAATAAATAGGCAAAAAGACATGTGACTTAGTAAATCTGTCCGTAGAGTGCAGGAGCGGTATTCCTGAGGCCCAAGGTTTGAGTCCCAGTCGAGTCATTGATTTTTTTCACCACCTGTTACAGTAGTATATAACAAACTTGTGCAAACATTTTTGAAAAAAAATTACTTGACCAAAGAGAACTATATTCTTGCTAAAATAATGAACATTAACTTAAATTTTTACAGAATAAATAATTATTCGGTCTAATAAAGCCCTGATTTGATACAAAATTATTAACATTTGCAAAATGATTCATTAAAGTAAAATTATTTACAGTATTTTAACAGTAGATTCAAATAGGGAAAATCACCAATATGGTTGACACTTCACTTTGTCACAAAGTTTGTGATAATTTCTTACTAAGTAAAAAACAACAACTTTAATCAATGGTAAAGGTTGGTGAATGAACTATTTAAACAAGTATCCCTAACAAAGACATGTTTTGCTAACCTTAATTGACTTCAGTGACTAGTAGCTGTTTGTTATTCTGTAAAATCATAACAACAGCTTGACATTCTGTGATGTTTATTTTGAATTCAAGACCATTCACCCCAAAACCATTTCCTCCCCAAGACGTTTCACCCCTAAACCTTTTCTCCCAAGTCGTTTCACCCCCAATCTTTATGTTTATTGTTAATATTTATATTATTGCGTTATTTCATAAAGAAAAGTCTGGAGGATAAAGCATTACAATATTTGCTTAAAATATGTTTTTCATATTATTTTTTTTTGTTTGAAATTTATTTATTAAGATGTAAAATGTCATGTTTAATAGGTATTAAATTTTATGTCATTATGATAAAGTAAATTTGAGAGGTATAGTTTAAACACTCAATGTGTTTAAACAGTATATATTTATTAATGTTAAAGAAAACCATGATGCTTTTGATATATTGTATAAACATCTCATTCTTATTATTTTATTCTTTTTTACTGCATGTGTTAGATATTTTTGATACAGGTACATATAGTTGAAACAAATATATTTTTATATATTCAAATGTGTATGTAAATACTATGTAAAAAGGGTGTCTGCCGTTCTTATATTTTAGGTGTTTTCTGTTATTCTTGGGAGAAAAAAAAAGGACAAACTTACATGAATAAATTGTGATATTTTATATTTCAATTAATTTCTTTTGATTTATAAGCAATAATGATTTTTCATTGGTCTAATGTAATCAAAATATATTGTGAAATTTTGATCAGTTAGAATTATTCAACACATTTAAGGAAGCCCAATATAAATGAAATTAATACATGGTATATTTCTATCTAATGTTTTTACTTATGCTGCAATTATCATAGTTATTTTTAAAGCTGATAAGTCAAAAAGTTCTATTCATTGAGTAATGCTAATCCGGTATGTATATAATGGCAACACTTAACGGTACATGTCAAATAGTAGCCCCAAGTGCATGTCCATGATTATGTAATATAATGCAATCTTTTCTTTTACTTTTTAATTGCACCGTAATAGACCCTTCTTAATATTATCTCATGCATATTCAGTAAGGTAACCAGAACGAGGCTTAGATGGGTCAGTTCAGACTCAGTTGTAAACAAACTCAGCAGCTTACACTGATAGAGACATCAGTGGTGTACATATTTACACAGGCTTAAGCTTTTTTGAGGCCTTGAAATTTTTTAAATAACTTACATTTTCATCAGATAAGAAGTCCTTGAACAAAAAATCCAAGTTTTCCAGTGAAGACTATCTACAGTAAGACAGTTTCCGTTTATCCACTATAAAACACAGTATCCCTAATAAGCCCAGCCATGCATATTTCACAAATACACAACCTGCTGACCAGATGAAAACACATGGTTTAACCAATTCTCAACACCTACAATAAAGCCATTAAGGTTACATTCCATTGTAGATAAGATAACCTTTAAGACAATAACATATAAATTACCAACTTCTCTTGAGCACCTAGCTAACAGTATCCCAAATGTCTGTTTCAGTTCATGATAATACTGATGTTTGCAGCAAATGCCACAAATCTAAAAGAAAGAATGAAATTTCACAAACTTATGTGTTAAGCCATTTAAATCAAGAATGGAATTAAATCACACATTTCTTTGTAATATAATATTTGATTTAAAGATTATGACATATGTTTTCTTCCTTTTCTCGAGACTTGAATAGAATCCCCCAAAACCAACATTCATTTTCACTATATTATATATTAACTATAAATTATGGGTGAAATAAAATTTTATAAGATATATTTTCAGTGGATAGCATAAATATTTAGTTCAGTTGTATGAAAGTTTTTTCTCTTCAGGCAACTTATAAGTTATAACTTACAACTGTATAAATGTAAAATAAATGCATTATTTCATTTCATATAATACTAGTTGCAAAATGTGACTGCCAAATTAGGCAAATGTGTATGTTGCAAGCATATTACGGGCTTACTCTAACAGATTGCTGGATTAAAAATATATTAACACATCTTTACACTAGGCATTGCAGATTTAAGAGGAAAGGAACCTCAGGACCTTGAATTTTGTGGTTATTTGAGCCACAACCCAGCCATAGAATCCAGATCAATTCATACTACTTATATACTAGTAAGCCGGCCAGTGAGAGACCAGGTCCAGTATCATAAAATATATTCACAAATGCATGGCACTACTTGCTAGCTCCAACCAAGTCAGGACCAGCTTTAAATTGATTTACTCGATTGCATAAAATCAGTATTTAAGCAAAAAGTGTGTTTTCCTGGCCTGCCTATAAGAAATTACAGTTGAACCTGTATTACCAGCCACCTGTACAAAGCGACCAACTGCATCAAGCGGTCAAATTAAATACATTGTTTTACAAAACTAAATCATTTTGTCATATATTTGTACTTAATTTAGCGGTAACCTCTGTTAAGTCAGTTTATCTCGGACTCAGACAGATCATATTAACAGTCTTAATATACCTGAGATAAATAAATTTGAAGAAATAAAAATAAAAACAACAAAAACAAAAAAAAACAGGTCAGCTCCGGCACAAAGTCAGGAAGCACAGACTTACAGCATCTAACATGAGCAAAATGCGGAAAAGATCAAGTGTTAACACTGTTGCTAAAATTATTTTTATTAGAAACACTTTCCTTCAATACAGTTTTTGTAATTTTATAAAATGCAAGTTGGACATAGATTTCCATACATTGTTTATTTGACTATAATTCTGGTCTTTTTCCAGTGTGTAAACAGGAGGATTTTGTAATATATCTGACATACTCCCACTATACAAAGATAATCTTTATAATACGTGTATTATGTGAAACTCCTAGCATGTGAAGCAATGCCACTGATGATTTAATGTACATACACTTTTGTTATTAGAATATAAAATTAAGAGCAAAAGACCAGAGAAGATGCTTGATGTGTTTTTATTTCTAATAAATACCCTTGATATTGAACCTAGTTATTTAAATTCAGTTTACAGTGTCTCTGGACAGCCAGATATAGGATATATCTGCAACGTATCTTCCATTAGAATTACAAACTGAAACACTGCAATGATAATGAGAAATTTATTTCAACAGTTTACTTGTGGATGTGCTTCCACCAGTGGACACCATAACTATCTGAGTGGTTATCAGCTGTACTGGTGTGTACACCTGACCCATCTAAACCTCGTTCTGAGAAAAGAATCCCTGGTTTGCATAAAGTTTGAGAAGGGCCTATGAACGTATGCATTTATATACCCAGCAAAGTAATGTAAATAATGGCATTTATTAAGAGAGTGCATTTCTGGGATACAAACAAGATAAAAAAAATTCACTTGAATGAAATCATTTACATGGCAAGAATATTGGAATTTTATTTGTAAATAGGAAATTGTTAAGATATCCAGAAATAACACTTGCCATTTCCATTTGTATAATCACATTTTTGCAACTGATCGCATACCTTAAAACTTTTCATACAAGGGCAGATACTATTATTAAAATTTTATTGAAGAAGGGTGTTCATTCTGGGCCTGGATTAAAATGTTGTTTGTTTTCCTTCCCACGCTTCATACCAATTAGGGTTGGGTAGGTAGGTAGGATTTCTTTTTTCATTCAAAGATTTCAACCAACACAATCACAATTCCAAATGCAGGTGGGGGGGAACAAAGGGTCATAGTGTCATATTCTTATCTGCACATAAACTAAACCTGTTAAGTGCAATAAGGTCAGTTAAAGGGATAAAGTAGTGTCAACAGGATGAGTAGATTTGGCCATGTTTTTGTATTAATTATGGGGTGAAAATCTGTCAGTTATATATTTTTGAAATGAGTGCTTGCATAAGTGTCACCAAATACACCCCTCTGTGTCCCTTCAAATATTTTCAGTTTCACATTGAGTCATCACTCCTTACACACAGGAAAAAAAAATACACACTGCAGCAGTAAAGTTCAAAGGGTCTGAAACTGACACTGCAATGTGCCGGATTTGACTTTCCGCTTATCAGAACTTACAAGAGTCAAAATTGTGTTAGTGGTTGTTTGAATTTGGATTGCTTGCACATTACCTGTTGTGTAAGATTTCTTTATGTGTAGGATAAAAATACAGTCGATCTAGCCAGACAAATGTCTTACCCGTACGTACCAGCAGTTTAAGCTCTTATGTGTTTTTGAAAGTGAAATCGTTGTCAAAGTGAGGTGGGCATTTCTCACGATTACGTTTTTATCTTCTTCTTGTTGTTTATTAATCCATAAACAAGTGATGACTTGAGTTTTTAGTGTCATACTTTGACCTCATCTCGATTTAAACAGCGTTTATCTGAAAGAAATGAAAGATATACGATTTTTAGCTCACCTGAGCACGTGTGCTCAGGATGAGCTTTTAGGATCGATGAATGTCCGTCCGTCCGTCCGTCGTCCGTCGTCCACAATTTGTTCGTTTGCACTCTAGCATCTTCATTTTATGAGCAATTATCTTCAAACTTTAAAACAATGTTTATGACCATAAAATCTCGGCCAAGTTCGATTATGGCTGATATCGGAACATTAGGTCAGGAGTTATGCCCCTTTTAAAATTCAAAAAAGCCAGATTTCACATTGTTTGCACTCTAGCATCTTCATTTCATGAGCAATTATCTTCAAACTTTATATCAATGTTTATACCATAAAATCGGCCAAGTTCGATTTGGCTGATATCGACATTAGGTCAGGAGTTAGCCCCTTTTAATATTAAAAAAGCCAATTTCAATTGTTTCACTCTAGCATCTTCATTTTGAGCAATTCTTCAAACTTTATCTTAAGCCCCTTTTAATATTCAAAAAATGCCATATTTCAAGTTGTTTACACTCTAGCATCTTCATCTTTTGAGCAATCGTCTTCAAACTTTATGGCAATGCTTATGACCATAAGGTCTCGATTGAGTTTGATTATGACTGAGATCGTCAATTTGGTCAGGAGTTATGCCCCTTTTAATATAAAAAAAGCCATATTTCACGTTGTTTACACTCTAGCATCTTCCTTTTTTTAGCAATCATCTTCAAACTTTATGACATTGTTAATGACCATAATGTCTCGATTGAGTTCAATTGTGGCTGAGATGGGTCATTTAGGTCAGGAGTTATGCCCCTTTTAATACAAAAAATGCAAGATTTCACTTTGTTTATTCTCTACCAACTTCATTTTTTTAACAATCATTTTTAAACTTTAAGGCAATGTTTATGCCCATAATCTCACAATCGGGTTCAATTATAACTGATATTGACTTGTAAATTTAGGAGTTATGCCCATTTCACCATAAAAAAGCCAGATTTCACTTTTACACTCAAGCATCTTTATTTCTTAAGCAATCATCTTTCTCAGGTGAGCGACCAAGGGCCATCTTGGCCCTCTTGTTGCAATTGTGTACGTAGGACGATTTGGAACGAGTCCGCATTTTTATTTTACCGCCACAACGGCAAAGAAAAAAATAAAGTTAAGCTGGAATTAGTTTCTTAAGATTTTATAAGCAACATCATCTAAATGATAAATGTTTACATTTCAGGAAAATATACTCAAAAACATAAAACGTACTGTAAACACACACACACACACACACACACACACACACACAGAGAGAAAACAATTAAGTTTACTCACCATGTAAATAATCAAGATTGCGCCGTTATAATCGGAAACGGATAAAAATATTAGCGCATGCGTATTGAAGTATCGGAAGAGGAAAATTGACCAAATTGCGAAAATCCATACACACGTGTGAAAAGTGCTATGAATTGGGATCTATTCAGTTGAAAGTTCTTTTTACATGTTTTAAACAAAATATGCCTTTTCAGACGATATTGTCTTAATGATGAATGAGGACGTCCACTGTGTGTCAACGAGCCTTTATTCGTTGCTGTTCTTAAAATCGAAAGAACACAATGGCGGGCGCTTGCGTACACACACACACACAAACACGTTTACTTAACCTTTCACAAAGTAATATTATGTTTAAATAAACCGCTGTGCAAAGGGTTGTTAGGATAAAAAAATCTTCAAAATACCCAACTTCAAAATGTATGCACCTTCCCACTTTCGTTTTTACTGCATGATCGTAGCATTCTTTAGGTACCCCTGACATATACTGGATAATGACAGCCGTTCTAGAGTGAAAACCGCCACACATTATGGCATGATTATTTAGTTTTGGGAAGGAAACATGTTAAAGGGGGATAAATCTAGCAAATAGGGTATATTTAGCAACACCGTAACTTCCGTTCCTTGCAAATACAACATATGCCATGTGACCATGGGCGTTAAACTATGCACCCGTATAATAAACAGAAAGACGGTCAGTGAGTGTCTAAAAATGTTTAAGGGAGCAAGGGGGCCTGCAGTATTTGGTTGTCCATACATTGATGCTCACTTTTCTGTGTGATTCGTTATAATTAACCCAGGTTTCATCACCCGTTACTAAATTATAAAATACTAGGGTAGAATTTTAGCTATTTACGAGCTGCCGACACACGTTGACGTTTCTGTCTGTTGGTCAAGATTTGCAGAATCAATCTCTCAGTAGTCCCCCCTGAGATACAAAACGATACATTTCAAGATTATAAAGGTGGTCCATCATAGATGTCTACATATCTTTCTTGTTGTGTATCGAACATCCAGTGTAAGTCCTTGACATTCTAGAGGGTTTGGTCGTCACACAACTCACGGGTCTGCCTGGGCGAGTACAATTTTAAACCCTCTCCTGTCCAGACTTGAACCTTTTTATCCAATGTAAGAAACAGTATTGTGTCAGTCACTCATCTCTTTAAAAATGATACCAAAAATAAGCGCAAACTGAGCTCTGATGTAGACTGAATTAGATTTACATTCCGACCATTTTAACAAACAGTTTCATAAAGTGTATATTTTGAAACAGAATATCGCGTATGCACCTAATTTTCATTATAAGATAGCGTTCAATTTTTAAAGCAGTGAAACGTCATATACACATGAGGTCATAGAAAGTTTGTTATTTTGTACATGAATAGAGCTAGTAGTGCATTACTTTAAGGCATAAGTGCAAAATACAGTTATTTTCTATATAGCCAAAACAGGAAAATTAAAAAAACTTTGTATGATTATAGAGATTTACATTAGAAACTAATTTATGGAAGAAAATTGGGGTCATTACTCTACTTTTCGTGTTTTCTGCCCCTGAAAGTGAGTGTTTTATGCTCTTTTATGTCATTTTTAAGGGTTTTAATTTTCATCTTTAATAACTGCATTGTGCGAGTATGCCTTCAATGAACAACTCTCGTGTTACCAACACGTTAAGACATGTCTTCAGCCCTCTTAGCTTTTACATCGGTATACCTTAGTAAGTTAAGGTCGTACAACTGTTATGTACTCTATTCCAGACTTTAATTTTTTATATTAATATTATGAATCAGTATTGCTTCACAATTACAAATATATATATTTTTAAAGAATATTTACCGTAATATAAAGAAGAACACAGTACATTTGTTTTGTTTCCCCCTACCACCGTTTTGACTTATAAAATAAGTAAATGAAAACACATAAGCAAACCAAAAATGGATTGAATTTAATATAGTGTCAATATTCTGTTCGAATTGGTTACCAAAGTAACCATGCTTATATGTATATTCAAAAATAATATGTTTAAATCATATATAACACCATGTGCATTAAATAGTTTATCAAAATGTCTTACAAAATGGATACTTACAGTATTACAGTATGGATACTTTAGATGGTTTACTAAATACACAGCTGGATATAGGATTGAGTTAGTGAAAAATCTCTAAAACAATTTAAAATCGAAAGTACATTTACATTTTTTCCGGTTTGAGGTGTATTATGAATTGATATTGCAGTAGAAAAGACAAATTACATATATTAAAGACATATTACAAGAACATTTTATTGTCATGAATATACATACAACTGTTTATCAGTAACCACAGACCAGAACAGAAATATTTATTCGTAGATAAAGGCCATCGGCCAAATATACACATCAATAAACAAATATTACACAGAACAAAGTAGGGTTGTGTCGAAGTATAAAAATTATATTTGTTCATATTTCTTTGTAAGATTACATTTAAATAACAACAAACAACATTGTTACTGTTACAAATATTGGAAGAACGACGTTACCAGTTCAATAATTTTGATACATGCAAGGCTAATTTCCGAACAACATACTCGTGGTAAGATTTCATAAATATGTTAAACTCTTTTTAAATTACTATTTCCAGTACCAACTTTATTCATTGGGTTCTATTAAGAATATATTGACACTCAACAATACATATTGTGTGAATAAAAACAGTGTGAACATAATCTATTTGCTCTTGGTTCATTTACATATATATCAGTTTCAATATTAAAACGAAGACTAACATCTTAATTTTGTTATATACTAGAGATAATAATATTAAGGTAGTTTTTAACATTAAGATACCATGCTTGATTCTAGATATCAGAGATTATTTGCCTAAATTCAGAAAAAAAAACTATCATTATCAAACTCCTATGCTATCTAAACGTAACCAAATCCGTATGTATACATACAGTTAAACACGATTTGCCCAAGATCGTAAGCCAGCGTCATCGAATATTTTAAATATTTGATAAAAATCCTTATTTTAAATGTAATTTGTATAGTAGGTTGAACACAGTGGTAATCGTCCACATTCACCAAAACAATAGAGTCGTCAATACAACTGCTCACTCGTAAATGTATTTTATACAAATGCAATTCGAACCTTTCGTATATCAAATGCATGCACATTCTGCATATATGCCTAATAAACATTGTATTTTAAAGGATCGTAGCACTTATCATTGACCAAGAAACAACTTTTCAATAAAAGGAGCATTACCTTTGAGCTAAGGATTACCTTTAAGATATAGAACACCCATGTGGCCAATAGTAACAAATTAAGTAAAAAAAACGCGGCAAAAAAACCCCTGGTAATCGTGATATATTCTCATTCTTCATCTTATTTTAGTAACTCAAAGGTCATAACTCTGAAAAATCTGTAAGATTCTGGTTGGGTGTCAAACTTAGCTAAGATATTGTACCAACCTACATTGAAACAAAGTTTGTAAAAAATCGGTCCGTTTTATTTTATGTTAGAGAATGGACACTGTTGCAATTTTTCATAAATTTAGAGGCCATAACTGTGAATATTCTGTTTGGTATTTGAACATGGCAAAAATATTTAGCAACTGCACAGTGCATAACAGTTTGGAAAAGGTGGATCACGTTTGTACGAGTTAAAGCATGGACATTGTTGATTTTGTATTTTTCATTTATTCAGGGACCGTAACGTATGTATCTTGGACATTTTGACGGGTCATCAAATTTGTTCCAGATATTGTATCAATACTCAAACAGTAATTCAGTTTGGTTTATGTTCTTCTGAATATGCATTTCCTATATATAGTGCAACCTAAGAGGTACATATCACTTTTGAGTGTGACCTTGACCTTGACCTTGGAGCTATGAATCCAACTCTTGAAGTAACACTTCATCATATTGAGGCAAATATAACTGCCAGATTATTAATGCATCCATTCTGTGTCTAAATTACGAGCCAATCCAGAATCATAACCTTTTAACTCTACATGTGACTATGACCTTTGTCATTAAAGTGAATCTTACAACAAAGTTATTAAAACTCTGCCATCATTTTTACTTAGGAGTCATGCGATAATTTACAGCCCAAACATGCACCATGCACTATGACCCTTTATCTGTAAATGTGAAATTGACATTGGTTTTATGGAACCAATACCTCATTGTCATTGTGGTTAACCATAATCAGTTAATTTTGAACCCAGCCATCCATGTCTAAGTGACAACCCGGGCAATCTTTCACATATTCGTGGGAGCTTGAATATAAAGCTAGGGACCAAACTCTTGTGGGACACATTTAGTCTTTTTTATACCCCAAGATACGATGTATATGAAGGTTAAATTGGAGTCACAACCGTCGGTCGATCTTTCACCCGGTCTGTCGGTAGACACAGTAGACGAGATTTATCCGCAATATCACTTGGCTACCTTTGGTCGGATTTTTATGAAACTTTACAAGACTAGTAAGTACCAAGCCAATATGCGCAAATCGTTGGAACGTTTTGATAGGTTTGATTTAAAATGAGTTATGGTCCTTTGTTATATTTCTTAAATATATTTTTCCGCACTATTTCTTAGCTACCTGTGTTCGGATTTAAATTTAACTTCATAGCATTTATAAGTACCAAACCAATTATTTGCACGACTTTATCAGCTTGATTATAAATGATTTATAGCCTTTTGTTAAATTTATTGAATATATTTCGTCATTTTGTCCACACTATTTCTTGGATACCAATGATCTGATTTTGAATTATCTTTGCAATATTATTAAGTACCAAGCCCAGTTGTGCATATTGTTGGCACGTGAGTTTGTAGCTCAGTGTATGTGCGTTGGTATTTCAACCTGTTCTTTTTTGTCGGTGTTTTAACTAAAACATGGTTTGTATGATTTGATTTTGTATGAGTAAAGACTTAAGCAACCATTGATCAGCTTTTCTTTACTTCACAATAATTATCTATACCGGGCATACTTGCTCATATTGTAAGCATGTCATGCTTGCTTCATTTTTCAATGATTTATATCCCCCCTTGTCATTATTTTCAAATATATTTCTCAGCTACTACTGGTCAAATTTAAATTGAACTTCACATAATTTATAAGTATTAACACTAGTAGCGTCTTTCTTTGACGTGTCATGATCAGCTAAACTTTAATGATAAGCGTTTTGACATGATTAAATGCAATCAGCGATATTTTATTAACAGTCAAAGAATGGCAACCAAAGGTAATCGAAATCACATGACATAATGATAGCTTTAGACATAATTTAAGGTGATTAATGCTCTATAAGACAACTTTGACACAGAAGAACTTTAATTTATAAAAGAAAGAAAAAAAACATCAATACAGTTATCTGCATTTTTCCAGCTACCCTCCTTACATCTAAGCCACAACTAGCTAGACGCACGATCAGCCGCTTTGCAAATAGTTTTCCAAGCTCGTTGTCCGCAACGGTCCTGAAGTTCAGTGTAATTTGCCCTTTTCCCCTCGTAGGCCTCACCCCACTATACTGTCGATGACAATGAGCTTCTTACCCGCCTTGGACCACAGGACAATATCTTGTCTCAAAGTGGTGTAGGCATTATCTTGAAAAAAGTGGGTTCACCCGACTTGACAAAGGCAGTTTGGTGGTTACTCCTTCCATGTTCCTTCTTTTACTTTCCCTCCATTCAGTCAACCAACTCTCTGAGGACCGAGTCATGTCTCCGTCTATATTTACCCTGTTTTAGTGATGTTGAAGAGAATGAATGAACATGCTCAAGTGTGCCTTGTTTGTTACAAAGGCTGCAATTAGGGTCAGCTGTAAGTCCCTATCGGCAGGTATTTCCTGGTGATGGTGGGAGACCATAGACGGAACTAATGAGAAATGGCATGTCTCAGTAGTTCGTACTTCCAGATTTCTCCCAAGGACATCTTCCTGTCTGTAGTTTCCACGTAGTCAATGCTCCCAGTGATCTCATCTGCATCGCTCTTACCTCTCTTCTACTCTCCTGATCTTTGTTGTTCTAGGTACCTCATATATTATCAATGGCTATATCAACTTTGGAAGAAGGGCGTGTTTGCCAGGTAGTCCGCAGCAGTCTATGTTCTTCAGGCTGTCCTCAACCTTGTTCTCAAGCCTCTTCACCTTGTCTCCGCCCTGTGGACTACCGTCAAACCACTTGCCCAGGCACTTGATTCAACTACTTACTATTAATGGGATCTTTTTATACTGAACCAGGACTTCAAACCTTTTTGTCGCCTGTCCCTTTTTGATGATGCGTGCTCTGGATTTAGCAGCCATGAAACATGAAGCAACGTCTGTCAGTGCTGTCAACATCAATCTACCCTGTATGTGACTTCTAGTTGTCAACATGAAGTCGTCCATGAAGCCTCGGCTTAATGGGAGATAGATACTTGATTCCGTCATTTGTCCACGAATCTCTCGTTGGGCTGCGTTGATCAGTAGGTTCATACACATGATGAGGAGTATCACGGAAACAATACATTCTGTGACAATGCCTTTCTCCAAAATCTGACAGTCAGTCAGCTGGTCCCAAACTGTAAACCGGAGCTTAATTCTATCCAGGAAGCTGGTTTTAATATTCTGAATGTGACTGTCAACATGGTAGCGTGTGAGTGTTGTGTAGATTAGCTGGTGTGGGTGTACCCATAAGCATTTGCTAAGTCAACATAGATCATTATTTCAATCTTTTGCCTTACTTATCTTATGCATGATGGTACTTGTGTGTTCTACGCAGCCAGAAAAACCGGGAACTTCCTCTTTCTAAACTGAGGTTTTGATGTAAGCTTTGTCTGTATGAAATGATGTCAGTTTTCTTGCAAGCACAGCAAATATGGTTCCCCAAACATTGAGCGGGGATATTGTTGGAACTGGTTTGATGTCTTGGAGTTTCTTTCTTTTGGTGTAAATATTCCCTCTACCCCTTTCCAACCTTCTGTAACATCTTTCCTCAGACTGTTTTCAGGAGCCCCTATAAATGCACGAGAAGTAGTTCGCACATCTTGTACAGTTTGTACGAAATGGCGTTGGGTCCTGGGGCTGGACCATATCTTACTATCTTGATAGCATACTTTACCTCTCCCCGTGTTGGTTTTGTAACAACCAGCTCCTTCTCGGGGCGGGGGGGGGCTGTGCTAGGTCTATTCGGTCACAGTCCCCTAGTGCATCCTCTTGATTGGGATCCGAGTGTGTATCGTGTAGATATCTTTAAACATCTACAATCTGCGTTTCTACACTCCAGATTATTATTGGTCGACCAGGGTTCTGCAAACTTGTATGGGTTGGCTGCGAATGGTGCTCTTTTCTTTGCACTTTCCCAAGTCTTCCTTCGCTGGTTTTCCGCCTTCCGCAGTGAGGCTATATAAACGGTCACTTCTAACATGTGAGTTTTTCAATATTAAGTAGTGCACTGAGTATATGAGTATATTTACTTTGTATATGCGTATAAACTGTTTAATTATTAGCGGCTGAGCTCCGAAACTCGGACAAACAGTTTATTGATGTATCAAAATGAAACAAATCTCGACAATTTCTACAGGCTTTAGCGAGATATTGATTTGATTATGTCCATAATATAAACGTGTACAGTTTTGGTATATTCTTCAAAAAGATACCGATAAAGTGGCCGATATTTATGTAAAGGTCTTAATAACCTTCTACTTTAGGTTTTGTCGGTGCTAGGGAGGTCTCTTTGCGCATCACCTTTTAAAGCACAGGCAGAATTTCTGTAATCCATGGTTTCTCTTTTTATTTATGGAAAAGGAATACTTATATAGGTCCTTATTCCTCCTTTGTGTTTTCACTTTCGTACTTTATATGTAATTTGTAGTTTGTAATTTGTAGTTTTCTACGTTGTCAGTAACAAATCCATAAAAAAAATACTTTACTTTTCAACTATCTTAGCTCATATTGTCGATAAAAATATAAAAGATTAAATTTCCTATAGGGTATTGGTTATAACAATAAATTTCATAATCATAGGTTTTGATTGAACCGCTTATTCCTAAACGCGCGCGAAAGAAATAAGTGTCATACTTACATGTTCATACAAAAAAAATCATAAATAAAATGATGTATTTATTTTAAGCACATGATGTGCTAACGTTATTCTTCTTTGAAGCATTGAGTCAAAGCGAGAGTTTCCGTTTTCTCTTCCTCGATATTTTTAAACACGAAATATATTTGAATTAAGAAAAATATTATCTATATGATATATTATATAACTTATGTTCTAATGTATCGCAGCTGCGGGAGAACCTGCAATACATGAATGAATAAATGCGTCCATCGATTTAAAGTCATTACTTTGTCAAATAAAAGTACCAAAATGCAATATATAGCCATTTTATTATTCTTAAACATCGCACAGAAGAAGTTCACTTAGATTCATCTTACTATCATTAATTGTGACAAAGAAAACTAAAATAAAGTTATAATATACATAATAATGGTAACTTTTATCTATAGTAGTCAATAAAAAACTGAAAACATAATAAAATGTTTTGTAAAGACACAACATAGCATTAATAGAGTTAACCTTTTCCACTACAAAACTAACAAGCTATCCTGCTTCAATCCTCGGTGCCCAGGCTATATATATATTTATATAAGAATAATATTATTTGAAATATGAATAGCCTGAGTATTAAGGATGTACTGCTTCTTGCAAAAGAGAGAATAAACGGTGAGTATTGGAACAAAGAAAGGGCGAGAAATATGAAAATGTTACTAAACAAAAATAAAATACTTTAGCATTATGCTTAAAAAATCAATCGCTGGCAAAATGCAGGGAGTCTATCTGTGGCAAAAGCAGAGAGTCTGTATGTAGAAATGACCGCTGCGAACGCAGAGAGCCTGTCGATATAGAGATTTATGCAGAGAAACCGCCGATATGGTTTTGCACCGAGAACACTTTCTCTGAATTATATACATACATGTATATAGTGTGGTATATGACACACACTGCGTGTTACCCTGCTAAGTGATAACAAAAGACAAACAAACAGAGGTATTTGCACCATCGAACAACATCTTGCAAGCCATATACTTGTGCAAGATATAAATTCAATCAGATAGTGTTTACAGTAAACAAGATGTCATGCGATTTAATGATATGCAGACATAAAAAAAACTTTGTTCTACCTATTTGACAATAATGCAAAGCAAAATTTATGATGTGAAAGATAGTTTCTCTAAAAGGAATATTAATCAGCCATCTGTAATTAAAATTAGTCCGTAGTACATTTATCATAAGAACACAATATACATTATGTATATTTTCCCTGTTAAGTGAGTACATTACACAAACAATCCAAATATACTAAGGACGTAAAGAATTAGCAAATATTAAGGTCTTGACAAACTGACAGTCTTTGTAACATTTTCTGCAACTCAAAATGCTGAAAGAACCCATTTTGCTTTGAAATTAAATACTATATAAACTTGCCAAAAAGTTAAATCTACCCTGATACCTACTAGTGCTAGACGGGCGATAACAAAACCTCAGACTTACTAACGATAGGAAAGTCATCTTAATCAACAACACATTTCCTAGAAAATATACATACGTTTACTTAGTGTGGCATATGACATACACGCCATACTATCATATAGTGTGACAACCGGCGACACACATATAGATGTATTTGATGCTTATTTGAATTTTGAAAAGAAAACTGTATTTAAAATTTGTCATGCAGCGCTTCACATTCGTTATCGGGTTTAATAAAAAAAAGAGTATTTACATTAGAGTTCAGACTTCGTGCAAATAGACCTATTGCATGAGGATTGCCGTTTCTTTGTCACTGATGTTTGTAACTCAATCCCATCCTTAAGACCAGTTCAGCCCTCAGCTGGTTCCAGTCTGATAAGACCCCTTTATGCAAATACAGGGCTGCCTACCTTTGATAACATGCCATGGACACCTGAAATAATACCAAACCAAATCAAAGAATCGCTTGGCCATCCAGTTGAAGAACTACCCTTATTTTGTATCTATCAATGTTTCGCCGTGGGGAAGCGACTGGCTGAACGGAAATTTGCCATTTTTTCATCTTTTAGCTGCCAATGTCTACTTTACGGAACCCGTTTTTAAACTGTCAAATTCCCGCATGTCAAGAAAAGTCTTGTCAAAAGCACCGTGTATGCCTGTCGCCTCCAACCTCGGGCAAAATCTTAAATTGTGCATTACCTGAGTGCTGCCTGGGATTGAACCTATTGCTTGTTTTATTTAAAAAGGTACTATAGCAGGTTTCATGTTCGTTTCATGTTCGTTTAGGTTAATACAAGTTCTAGAATAACACTAGTTTGTATACAGATAGTAAAGGGAAGTTTAAAAGGTCCCATTCCGTTCTTTATATATACAGCAACAAAATGAACAAAACTAGCTAGGTTACATGCTATCAAGAAAGAGCCTCATCCTTTAAAATATTTAGAAACCTAAAACAAACAATTTAAATTATGCAAAAGGAATATTTAACAGAAGGTAATACATCAATCGTTTTCGATTATGGATTATGAAATGGGGTATGCTTGTTAAACATCGTCGATTTGCATAATGTGACGTCGATGACACCAAATGACTTTATAAATAAGCAATGAAACTGAATGATACATTTCCTTACTGTCAAAGAAAATAATTTCTTAAAAAAACACCAGTTAAGTTTGTTTAGGATTAACAACCCACCCAAAGTATTACAGTTACATGTATTAAGTCTACATGAGACAATTATAGTGATGTCAAACTGCGATATTACGCCGTAGATATGTGGAATATACAACATTAAGTCCTTGAACTGCCTTTATATGATAGGTGCCAAGTAAAGGAGCTATTCCAGTGCCATTTATAACGGCTTTGGTACACGTAATGTCGTGTTCGGAGACTCAACCGGGGCGGAAGCTCTAAATACTCTACTCTAAATACTCTATAAGCTCTACGCCACTGAGCCCGGTACAACAGTTAAATACATGAGTACTACACAACTAGAACTTAAGGGCCGATATATGTATCATAAATGCTGAATGTATTGCCAACAGTATTAGCAACACATGCTCAAGATATAATACCCGACATCTTCAAAACAAAATAGTGTCAACTATTTCTAGTTTTATCCTGGATCTTTCTTATTATCCATTACAATTTAAATCACTTAAAATATGGAAGAAGCTGGTATTGAATAATACTTTGTCAGATCCGCTTTGTCATTGATTGTTATATGCATAAACCATTATATTAGGCGTGATGTATTTCTTTTCAAAAGCTGATTTATTTCAGGGAAAATATTTAGAGCTGAGAAGAATAATGATCAATAAATTTGTTTTATAAGACTAGTTTTTGAAAAGTCGTGTAAATTCTATTATTTTTTTAATATTCATTTGTTTTGAAACAATTTACAGACTATTCTACTCCATCGAGATTGGTTCTGTAAATAATGAGTGCACTGTAACATCAGTTAGAAACAGCGAAAACAGGCAAACAATTATCAAATTATTAGTGCTTGTAGCTGACCAGTAACCATTTTGGAAAAAAAATCCCCCCCTCCTCAAAAACAACAACTATTTATCCCAGAGAAAAACGCGATTATCCGCTATTATATCACTGGGTGTGTTTTTATGTATTGTAGGTTCCCTGCATGGTCAGCGTCAAAGCTCTAAGGGTACTAGTGTACATAAATAATAAAAGTTGATGCCGTGGTGTGTTTTCAAAACACACACACACATACACAATATATATATATATATATATATATATATATATATCGATATACCGAGGTATATTTAAAACGTCGTTTTTTGTATACTAAATGGTATTTTCCATAAACACACCCAAACACAAAAACCTCGACAAACACAAGGTAATAATTTTAAATAAATAAAGATAATTAAAAGTGATTACAACTTTAAATCGTTTTCATTATCAATTATACATGTGTATGTCCCATTTTTTCAGTATTTAAAATATAAATTAAAAACACTGAAAAGTTTGGAAGAAATGACGATACTCCCCAACCCCTCCAAAATTTGTAACAAAGATAAAGGTGATGAAAGTATACTAATTGATTGCTATGATAACTAAGTCATGTACGCATTATCTTCATTCAATTCAAACTCATTAATGGAACTTTTCATTAACATATTATCATTTGAAGCATCTTCGGAATCCATGTTTACCAGTGCAGATTTCTGTCTGTGTCTTTGGTAGTTTCTGTAGCGACCCTTTTAAATGCTCATTTGTCCACTGTATCGCCTATTGTTAGAGAATACTCACAACCAGTTGTTAGGGTACCTAATCCATAGCATGTCACTGAAATATTCTCAACTGTATCTGTTTCTTATCACTGACACAATTTTCTTCTATTTCTCGATATGAATCTAACAGATCATTTATTGAGTCAAAACACGCTCATGGACTTCCTTTCTGTGATCATCTCTATCTTAATTAATATCAACGCACTTCGACATTGTTAAGAAATGTTTTCACTTTAAACCACTTAAAGTAAGTTCATGTTCCTGTAAAACGTACAACGAGGCACATAATGGATGTGGCATCTTACAGGGAACTGGCACTGTACAGTTTACCAAGCTACAATTCAACAACTACATATTTATGAGAGATAGGCACAATATTTAGATAAACATTAACCATACTACAATTTTATGAACATTTATTTATTTATTTATTTTTAAACTATAAGCGATTTGTCTGATTTCGAATTGTAGGGGTATTTAAGATTTACATCTTTTGTTGTCTTGAATGAAGAAGCGCACCGTAAGGCAACGGATAAAAGTTTTTGAGAAACGAAAAGGAATTACTAGCTTTATGAATACATATGATAAAAAACATGATCTTATCAACAATTATATTTTTTTAATTAAAAATTCTGTAATATTCTTTTTTACTTTGTTTCAGGTGGCGATCTGTCGTGAATGGGGCACTTCTGTGCATGATAGCCCTAGGGATATTTAGGTCATCACTATGTGGTATTCCCAGATTCAAAGGTTAGAATCATTTCGGGATGTTTATTATAACAACTTTATTAGTGTATAATGTACTGTTATATCACTGGACATGGAAACAGATGACTGTATATTTCTTTGTATATTATGAAATGTTATATGAATGATTTACGATATTTCAAATTAATTAAAATTAATTTTCTTATAAAGATGGTATTTTTCACAAATTTATAGCTTACGTATATGCCAAAGCTGGATGGTTTTCAATATGCCCTAGCTTGATTTAGACTGTGTCAATATCAACTGACTGTGATGTTATCAATTGACTGACAGGATTCCGTAGTGACGAGTTCTTGTTGTGCTTTTCAATCGACGTTAAACAAAAATGCAAAATCCAAAATGAAATACAATACAAAAAATGTTGAAGAAAAATGCATTCCTACAATTAATTTAACACGACACAATGTTCGTTAATTTCGTAGCAAGTTTTAATGTATTTCCAAGGGTACGCAGGAGGCCATTCATATGATGATATGTTTTGTGCTTAGTCCACACGTTTTTATTCACTTTGATCTGATAGTTCAAGACAGGTCCATTTATTTGATACAAACTCATGATAATTTTATGGACAAAGCATAGTTTACGTAAGTATCTATGTTATTCTAAAAAAGGTAAGATGAAATCGGAAAAATATGTTTAAACTATTATGGTCACTAAAACGAAATTTCGAGGAAACAATAATATTTGGCCCATCGTTTGAAAGTCTTTTAGAATCGAATTAAACCAACGGTCTCGCGCAAGCGCATCAACAACGCATAATTCATTTAAAGGAAAAAGATGCAGAAATCGAAACACACCCACACATTACTCTTACAATATATTGTATCATCCTATCCAACTCTTCACCCTTACCTTTCTGTCAGATACCGAAGCATGTATTTACTTTTAAAACATAAGGAATATATCTACAGTTTTGATATGGTCCAATAAATTGGCTGAGTAAAAGGAAGCTGCCACAAAGAAAAAAAAACTTCGATTAGGAAACACATTTTAAAGCAGTTCTATATGTCCAACTGATGGAACAAGTGTATTGCGCCTGAGAATACTATGAAATATGATTGCCCTCTTCAAGGGCTCGGACAATACCAGGATTAAAACCGTTGTGTGACATAATCCTGTTATTTCATTCAAAAGTTAACAATGTTTACAAAACAATGCAAAGTTTAAGTTCACTATGGCGTTTGGGTTCTGTCTATTACTTCAACAAAGAAAAACATGACTTCTTCCAATTTCTCTTGCTTATCTTATAGTGTCGCATATTTTGATTAAGGGAAAATGAAATTTTGGACAGTTCTCCCTAACACATATTCAAATAATCGTGATTAAAAATATAAAATTAGATATTAAATAAGACATAAATAATAACCTTACACAAGGTAAAAGTTAAGACATGAACTATTCTGTTATTTTTTTAAATTGACAATATTAATAAAATAATTTGAATTAAACCAAAAAGAACATATCCTATTTGTATCCTTTAGAAAGTCGGTTACAAAATAATAGTGTTTATATTAATTAACTTAATATGATATATTATATTTTAGAAATAAATAAAATATCAAAGTATTTTCTCTAGAAAAAAAAAAGATCGAGGTCACATGGTATGTGTGTGAATGGATGTATGTTTTGAAGCTCTCGGAAAAACATCTAAAAGTAAATGATAAGAAATAAAATGAATGATTAACTAACAAAACAGTGATAGTGATGAACTTACTACCAAAGTCCAGAGATGTGATAGTGGAGGTTCGTCAGGGGGTCAGACATTGTGTCAGTCCGTCAGTGATTTAATATATGAGGTACGTCACACTTTGTATTCTAATGGTGATGATGTTTACAAAACCTTAGATAGCCCGAGTGGCTTAGAGGTTTCCGAGCATTCTGTGTTTAATGAGTGATTCTATGGTAGATAAATCAAAGATGGCGGACTCTATGACACAACATAGTAAAGAAGAGTCAGTCTCTACGTGTTCTGATAAGCAGAGTCAAGTATCTCTTAACGACATTATGACACTTTTGGTTAAAAGTAGATCATTCATTTTTTTTAATTTCGAGAAAGTCATCTACTCATGTGGAGCATATAAGTGGGGCGCAGGTTCTGGTATGCATAATATAGAAACCAATGACTTATTTCAGTTACTAGAGGAAGATATTACATATGTTACAGGTGATTTTAATGCTAGAGTTGGTGATAGACCAGATTTTATTATACACGACCAAATTGTAGATAAAATTGACAGTGATGGTTATAATTATGTTATGCACCTGAACAGGACCCCAATGTATAAAATGTGTTATTGTCAGGGTCAGGGGTTACTCGAATTATGTAAAGCATGTACATGTGACATTGTTAACGGCAGGCTCGGGACTGACACTGGAATAGGCACGTATACTTATATAAGCCCGCACGGATCTTCAGTGATTGGTTATTTAATTCTGCGTGCAGAATTGTTCACCTCAATACATAGGTTCAAAATACCCGACTTCTCTCGGACCACACGGTGTTGTCGTTTTCGTTTCATTGTACTCAGCCAAGTGTCGGTATAGCTGATAGTGTACGAACCGTTTACAGATTGGACAATGCTCTGCGGTAGGCATTTCGCACGAAGTTGATTGGTAGATTATCTGATTTTAATCACATTTTTTCGGGTATAGATCGTGCGGACAGAACAGCTGTCAATAATTTGGTGCAGGGTTTTACATATTGAGATCTGAGGGTGATACACTGTTTGCCAAATATATTTTTTGTCCTACTGCTAATAGTAGAAATAAAAGTTCCCCGTGTCTCGATAGAGAATGTTATGAAGCTTAATTACTTTATCTAGAGGCTTTAAGGTTTTTTAATGAAAATGAATGTATTCTGAACCGCTCCTTATTGTGCGAGAAGAAACTTTTATATAAAAAGCTTGTTGTAAGAAAACGCACTCAGCATAAGAGAATAAAAGCTTAAGAAATTGAATCTTTGAGACATAGGCAACCTAAGGATTTTTGGTCATTATTTCGAAAGATAATAATAATTTGTTAGAGGAATTTGTTGAATATTTTTTGATCTCTCTCAGCGGGCCAGTGATTTTAGTAATGACAACAATGAGGCTGTTTTGTTTTTCGAAACACACAATTTTGAAAATTATAAGTGTAATTTTGATTAACTTTATTCTGATTTCTCAGTTGAAGAAGTTATACATACGGTTAAAAAGCTCGGGCAGGGATAAAACTGCGGATGAAGATTGTTTGCAAAACTCGTATTTTACAGAAACAATAGACATTATCGCCCCACATTTATGTGACCTGTTTAATTTTCAACTCGGGTTTTTATCCTGATGCATGGTCGGCAGGGGTTAAAGTACCTGTGTACAAGAAAGGCGATAAAGATTCGGCTAGTATTTACAGGGGCTTAACTCTAATCAGCTGCCTAGCTAAAATATTTACGGGGGTATTAAATAACAGAATAACTAAATGGCGCGACAAAAATAATATTATTTTAGATACGCAGTTTGGACTTAGATCTGGCAAATCAACTGTTGATAATATTTCATTTTTCATTCTATTGTTCAAACGTTTCTTTGTGAAAATAAACGGTTGCACGCAGGTTTTGTAGAATTTAAACGAGCTTTTGATATCGTTAATAAAAATAATCTGTTTATCAAATTGTATATGTTAGGACTACAGAAAAATACTCAAAATGATAAAAGTCAAGTCATGCGTTAAAGTTTGTAATAGTTAGTCAGATTTTTTCGAAAATGCAAAAAGTTAATTGCGAGGGGAAATAATGTCTCCGAAAATATTTTATATCAGACATGGTCTTGTTTTAATTTGATCCTACGCAAAATGAGTTAGAATAGAGGATTAAATGTTCATTTTTCTTTATTTTGCTGATGATTTTGTCGTTTTTGGAAAATTGCTGTCAGGATTTCAGAAAAAAATGAATAAATTGTATGATACTGCTGCAATTGAAACTTGGAGTTTAATAGTTAGAAAACAAAAATCATAGTTTTTCGTAAACGCAGTCCTTTGAAATCGGATGAGGTTTGAAATAATGTTCTTCCCATAGAAATAGTTCAAACTTTTAATTATAAAGGAAGTTTTACACATAATCAAGAATTTTAAACTGGTAAAGGCTGAAAAGCACTGAATATTTTATTGATAAATACTAAAGAGTATCACTTGAAGTCTAGTAGCATGTTACAAGCATTTGATTCATTTGTTTGGTCGATTTTTATCTACGCCTGTGAGGTATGGGGCAATTTAAAATCTAAATGCATTGAAAAAATTCATTTTAAATTTATAAAAAGAAATCATCAGGTAAAGCGGGCAATTGCTTCGATGGCTATTTATGGGGGATCTGGTGATATATCCGCTTTACGTCAATCGTTTTGTAAGAATTATCAAGTTTTGGTTAAATTTAGTTAATACTGACAATATTATTTTGGAAAAGAATGTATCTTTTACAAGTCACCGACAGTGATAGGGGTGCTCTAACTGGGTCACTGGAGTTAAACATTTTTTAGACGAATTTGGATTTAGTGATATATGGTTAGAGGCGAAGTCAATAAATACTAAAGCTTTTTGTGCTGTATTCAAAAGACGAGTCTTTGATTGTTTTATACAAAGATGGTACAATGAAGTCTATATTTGTGATGAATAATGTTCATATAGACATTTTAAAGATCAGTTAGTTTTTAAGAATTATTTTGAATTTGCTACCAAAAAACCTTTCCTTATATATTTCTAGATTCAGACTTTCTTTTCATCCTCTAAAAATGAGACCGGGTGCTATGTGGCAGAGCAAGAGTGGAAAGAAGCGAGAGAGAGTTAAAAAAATAATGTTTTATTAAATTTAGCTAAATATATATGCTTTACTTATACGTACAAATTTGCTAGGTGCACAAACATAATATCAATTTCCAAACCAATTTTATATATTTCTTAATCTTGAGATTTAAACATATATTGTCTGTAGTAAACCATTAGACTATACATTTATATGTGCAGTGCAGTGTACGGTGTGATTATTTTGTGCGTGTGTGTGTTCGCGTTCTATATTATTGTGATACATATTAAAACAAACTTTCAAGATCCTTTCTAGCTACTCCTAACAGATAAGTGGCTTTATTTTATTAGAAATTTTGGTGGACAATTTTATTATTTACGTAATATTACTGGAGAAAATAACTATAATATGCCAAATGATAATGGCTTTATTATGTAGATGTCTTTAGAGTCATCTCTGGAATCTGAAGACAAGTGCATATATCTCTACAGCATAACATATTGTAACTAAATCATAAGTGACTACTTAAACATTTTAGAGCATTTACACGTTTATATGCAACAGATCAACTTAATATAGGGTATCCATATGTTATTATATCCTTTATCACCACTTTTATATAAAGTACAAATTACTTGTTCTCCTCAGTTGAAATGAAAAAAAGACGTAATATCAACTGAAACTTAATGAAACATCATATAATAATTATCTTACTGATAAAGAACGCGTACGTACTTTACACATATATTAGTATGAGTATCCTTTAAATTAATGACAATCCTATTTTGAATATCACTATTATTTTTATCTTAAATTTAGAAAACGTGTCATAGTCCTGAAAGTTTAAAAAGGGATATTTCAAAACGCTCTGTGTTGGTGTGAGTGCCAAAACAAATAAAAAATAATAAAAAGGTAATAAATGAAATTGAATGTAATATGGATAAAATCATATGTAACAAAATGCATGTAATTTACTTCTATGAGCATAGATGTCATGAACCTACCCTCATATCTTAAACTGTAAGCTTGATAAAAAACAGCAGCAAAAAAGTGCAGAGACAATAGACATTATCGCCCCATTCAAGTGCACTCATAGAAACAAATGTAAATTCCAGAATAATATTCATCAAGAAATATTAGTAAATACACATTCATTTAATCTGTGCGTTTGTATTCAAGCACACAAATGCGTTCAATTAAAATAAGTTTTAGGCCAGTGCTCTTTATTCTGCGCTTGATTATTTTTTCTATAAGTTTTTTAGCATAACAATACTGCTTGCTGATTGTTGAGGTATATTTAAGCGGGACAATATGTCTAGGTAAATCAGGCTGTCAGTGTTAAAATTGTTTTGCTCGAATTCTAATCTAAAATTTCAACAAGTCATCTCAAAGTTTTGTTGTTTTATTTTGACAGTGAGATAAAAAGTTTTGAATTGAATATAAACACTTATCTCGGTGTTTAAAATATTCTTTGAACTAAAAACACAAATCATAATTGTTTACACGCTTTTGGTTCTTATATTGACATTTTTACATTAATTAATCAGGAAATGTATTATTTTTAAATAAGAGAAATCATTACTTAGCCAAAATGAGCTTAGAAAGAAAATGGCTACTTTGTACCTGAATCTAATGATAACAGCATTGACGGTATTCAACGAATGCTCTGTATTCTTAAATCATATGTTTGTAAAACAGAGTGTCTTATTAACACATATTTATGACATAGTGTAGCCGGGCGTTGTTAACAAAAAAACATGCAACACACGTTGGGCTCACTCGTTGCTTTATGTTTTTTGTTAAAACAAACAAAAAATCTCAAATGATATATAAATAAAATAAGTTTAGTCATTAAATAGCTTAATCATCATCATCAACTCCAAAACCGAAAGATCATCATTTCAATCCGTAATTAAATTACTTAAACTAATTTATTCAACTTTAAGAAAAGATTAAAAAGTACAGAGACCAGGCAGACGACCAGATAAAAAGTGCAAAGATTCGGGGAGGGAAGAAGCGTTAATCTTATATTAGTAGAATATATCATTCATATCTACGCGTACATACTCGCAAACAGTGTGCAACTTTGTATGGCTGATGTGTACTACAATGCCTTGACAGATCTTTGAAATAGGACAATGTTTGTTTACAACGAATAAATACAAATATTGCAACTTGATAACTTAGAACTCAAACAAGATAATTGATAAAACTTTACAACAGGAACGTCCAGTGCATCTTTGCTGAAAAATTCAACACTCAATGGGACATGTTTATGTAATCAGTATTTGCAGATTTCATTTTAGCAGCGCATGCACATAAGGCCTGTACGCGTTAGATACATAATTTTGAAATTCTGTATAATAGAACAAACAATTTGTTGTCACTTTACAAAAAATCATACAAGGGAATAACCATGAATTTTCCTAATAAAGTAGGGTTTAGGAACCCGGCGATAAGTCACTTGTTCTTCTCCTCAAAATACATTGCTACTTAATATGGGTTTTGTCTCCAACACCGAGATTACTGGCACTGGCCTTGAGATCATAATTAGCCTCGTTTCGTACAGCTTGCTTTGCTGAGACCTCTGTGGCTAGCTTGTAAGCATGCTAAAAACAATTATGCAATTTCTGAATATAGCTGGGGTGCAAACCAAGACTGGCATCTATTGGCAAACTAGGATTCTAGTCAGACATAAGAAAATGTTGGGTATGTTCTGTTGCACCGCATTTGGCAGCATTGACCGATTGGGCCAATATAAGGTTTCCAGTCAGATTTCTGGGCGCCTTCAAAGGAACCTAGAATTTTCAACAGAGTTTGGTTGTAGAGTTCAGCTGGGCTTCCCTTTGCATGAATGGGTGATGCGTAATCTAACCACACTGTCACAAAAAAATGTTTTGTGGTGCAGGATTCTTTTATATTTCTATTATATATCAAAACAATACACGAACATATGCAAATCAAATATTTATTTCAGAAAGAAAAAAACAGTTATAATTTAAACCCCCATTAAATGTTCATGTGCACACTTTTAATGTAAACAGTTTCTGGCCAGCTCTACGAATAAGATGCTTTTAAATCAGTCAGTCCACATAGGAACTCATATAATGTCATACGATGTACGTTCTACAAAGGACAATGACATAAGACGTATGACGTTCCATGTAAGACTACAGCGTAATACATTCCACACAGGACTGCATCGTAAGACATTCCACACAGGACTGCATCGTACGACTTTCCACACAGGACTACCCGACATAAACTGCCCGTCTATGACATCTCAAAAAGTAAAGTCTTTCACCCACACAGCTCAATTCTGTCCTCTCTCCAGCACTGTCCAGTCCAAACTGACCACTCTTACACACAGATATACAGGTAAAACACAAAAACTCATGTACAGTGTAGGCAAATACCTGTGTTTGCACAGGGAAATTTAAAGTGTACAATCACTAAAACTCTTACATTGGTTATAAAAACAAACACTGATACACAATATACAGAAATAAAACATGAACTTATATCATTTTTGTTTTGTGACATATCCCCAATCTCAAGATGAAAATTCATTTTTCACCATGTAAATAAAACTGTTCTAAAATATCAATGAATACCGTGTCTAAATAAAACGGCTGAGAAAATCTGCCGCAACATTTTCGGATCCCTTGATTGAAATAATTTGGAACATATACATCTGAAGTGTTAACGCCCACCTCATCAACCGGGCATTGGCAACCTTTGACCTGTTCAAATACACAAATGGCTGGTGGTCTGTCTCAAGTACAAACTCACGACCATACAAGAAAACCTGAAATTTCTGAATTCTCCAAACAACAGCCAAGCATTCCTTTTCTATGACGGAGTATGATCTTTCTCTAGGCAGCAGCTTTCTGCTGGCATAAGAAATTGGAGACTTAATTCCATCATGATCTTGCAAGAGAACCGCACCAAGGCCCATGTCAGATGCATCGGTCCGCAATGTGAACTGTCTGTCATAATCTGGTAAACAAAGGATTGGTGTCTTTGACAAGGAATTTAACAACCCTCTGAATGCTCTTTCTGCTTCTAGAGACCAAACTATTTTGTTCGGTGCCCCTTTTTTTGTGAGGTCTGTCAATGGAGCAGCAATAGTACTAAAATTCGGGATGAACTTTCTATAGTATCCTATCAGACCAAGAAATGATCTAACCTGCTTTTTCGTTTCGGGTTTACTACAATTTCTTATTGTTGCTATCTTGTCAGCAGTAGCTCTCAAGTGACCCTGACCTACAAGATGTCCAAGAAACTCCAACTGAAAATATCCAAACATGCATTTTGATGTTCTCACGGTCAACGAAGCTTCCCTAAGTCTTTCAAACAATTTTCGCAAAGCCAACAAATGCTCTTCCCAGGTTTCTGAGTGTGAAAGTATGTCATCAACAAAATTCTCAATATTACTCATTCCCTGTAAGAGTTTCCTCATCATTTTACAAAATGTTGAACCAGCATTCACCAAACCGAATGTCATTTTCTTAAATGCAAACAGACCTTCAGACGAAATGAAAGCTGTATACTGTTGACAATCTTTCTTGACAGGAATTTGCCAATATCCCTTCGTAAGATCTAATTTTGTGAGAAACTTACCCTTTGATAACTTTGCAAAGATGTCATCAGGATTCCCAATAGGTTCTGCGTCAAACACTGTGATTTTATTTAACTTTCGAAAGTCTATACAAAACCTTTTAGATCCATCTGGCTTTTTGACAATCACAATAGGTGAGGCATAAGGTGACTCAACTCTGTAAATAATGTCCATATCTAACATCTTCTGAATCTCATCTTGTATTACCTGTCTCATAGCATGTGGGACCGGGTATGGTTTCGATCTCACAGGTTCACTTGTGACCAACTTTATATCATGTTCATAAAGAGAAGTATTGTCTGGAATATCAGTTAAAACATCAGAAAACTGCATTAACTCACCTCTCTGGTCTTCGGTCAAGTCTGGGTTGATATTCACATCATTAATCGTCTCCTTTGGTTCTAAAGGCGGCAAATCAACTCTCAACTGTCTTCTACAATATTCTTCTGAATCTATTCCTTTACCTGTGTCATCATCGAGTTCATCTTGATCATTCTCCTCTATGACTGAAACACACACCTTATCAACGATGCAACTATTGACATCTGTGAACTCACCACTTACCCCTGTCTCTGATTCTGTTCCACTATTGTCTATTCTTGGTTTACCAACGAACTTTGAAACATCTGTTTCGTTTCCTGAACATCTGTCAAAATACTTCCTCAACAAATTGATATGGTAAATTTTCTCTTTACAACCAACTGAAACTTTATAGTCAAAGTCATTTACTCTTTCTGTCACAACAAATGGCCCTTTAAGCTGCATTAAGAGCTTGTTTCTATCTGTTGGAAGTAAAACCAAAACTCTCTCACCTTTCTTAAAGCTTCGCGGTTTCCTCCTCCTATCTGCATACTGTTTATACCTCTTCTGATTCTTTGATAACTCGACCTGAGCTAATTTCACCGTTTCCTCTAGCCTGTTTCTAAGGTCAAACACATATTCATAAGTGTTTTTTTATCTCATCTGATCTATCTCCATTTGTCCAAAGCTCTTTCAAAATCACCATAGGACCTCTTACTCTACGTCCATAAAGTAGTTCAAAAGGGGAAAACCCTGTACTTTCTTGGGGAGCCTCACGGTATGCGAAAAGCAAGGCGGGTATATATCTGTCCCATTGTTTTGGTTGTTCAGAACACATTTTCCTTAACATTGATTTGAGGGTGCCATTGAACTTTTCCACTAGGCCATTGCAAGATGGATTATAAACTGTGGTTGTTATTTGTTTAATTGACAATAACCTACCAACTTCTCTCATCATGTCAGATGTGAATTGCTTGCCATTGTCACTTAGTATTTCTTTTGGAAAACCTACCCTACTGAACATTTCAACCAAAGCTTCAGCAACACTTTCCGAATCAATGGACTTTAAAGCAACTGCCTCAGGGTATCGTGTTGAGTAATCAACCATTGTTAAGATGAAACGATTACCTTTGTCGGTTGGTGGGTGGATTGGTCCAACTATATCCGCTGCCACACGTTCAAAAGGCGTATCTATGAGTGGAAGACTCCCTATCGGCACTTTTGGTACTCTACCTCGGGCAAACGTCTTCTGGCACAAGTCACATGATCTACAATATCTAGATATATCACCCTGTAAACCTGGCCAATAAAATTCTGTCAAAATCTTGATCAACATCTTCCTCACTCCTAAATGACCACCAAGAATAGAATCGTGAGCTAGCTTCAAGACCTGGTTTCTAAATTCATTTGGCACAACTAATTGCTTGTACAGCATTCCATTTTCTACTTTTAGGGATTGGAAAAACCTATAGGGCAAGCCATTTTGTTTCTCATACCACTGTACACTACCATTTTTAGCACTTACCTTCTCTCCCGTTTCAGCTAAATCTCTTGCCTTCTCTAATGTAGTCAGATTCTTGTCCTGTCTTAATATCTAAAACAGTAATCTCAGCAATTGGGCTAGAAACCATCAATGACTTTTTCTTACCTTCGTTCTTCTTCTGTAACCTTGTCTGAACTGCACCAGAAATATTACAGTCTGGCTCTGACTCTTTTCCCTCACATAGCTCATGAGTATCTTTACCTTTTTCGTGACTTTTGGTATTCCAATTCCTGTCCAGGTTAGCTGCATCTCTTGCATTTGGAATATTCCCTATAATTAAATCATACACAGGTCGCTCTGCACACAAAGCATCTACATGACCTACATAGAACGGTGTGTCAACAAAAATCCGAGCAATGGGGAACTTTCGCACAGTACCATCTACTAACATACACATCTGAGTCTTTCCAACTAGGTTATCTGTTGTAACGAGACTTCTTCTGACAACAACACCTGAACACCCACTATCTCTCAAAACTTCTACTTTCTGACTGTTCATGTAACCATCTTTAACAGGCATATTCTTGACTGAATTGAACTCTCTGTCAGATCTACAAGCAGCTGTCATGACGGGCAATTTATGACCGCACTCTAGAGTTACTGACCCACTCCCAGTCAAGCAACAATCATCATGAGAGTTCTCTACAATTAAGTTGGCTACATCCTTTCCTTCGATTTGCTCTCTGTCATAGTCATGCTGACTTGCCCTGCTATTAAAGCTTCCACGATAGCCACCTCTACCAACAAATCTACCTCTATTTATAAATCTGCTCTTTCTCTCACCTTCATTAAAATGCTTGAGAGCGTTGTGGACAATCTTTAATGAAATGTGATTATGACCTACAGTTATAACACACCCTGTCCTTAACATTTAATTGTGGAGTCAAATCTGTTTTAGGCGAATTATTATTGTCTACAGTCACATTTGTTCGTCGATAAGACGCCTGAGTCTCAACTAACTTGTGCGCCTCTTGGTACTGCTGAGCCAAGTCAGTCATTTCAAGAACTGAGGATATTTTATGTTCTTTAAGAAAGACCTGTAAACTCTTGCTGGATACCTGCAAAAACTGTTCTCTGAGAAAGAGATCTTTTAACCCATCAAAACTTTCTGGAACTTTTGCTAATTCCATCCATCTGAGTAAATACTCTGCGAGTCTGACAACAAATTGATGAGGGGTTTCACCAACCTCTGGCTTACTATTTCTGAATTTTGACCTAAACCCCTCTTCTGTAAGCTGAAACCTTTGCAATAAAGCTTCCTTTAAGCTATCATACTTCAAAGCATCTGTGACCGACAATCTTGAATAAACATCAAGAGCCTTGCCCTGTAAAAGAGCGCTCAAATGAGATGCCCAGTGACCTTTCTCCCAACCAGCGTTTACTGCAAATCGTTCAAACCGCTTAAGGTAAGCATCCATACAGTCTTGTTTATCGTTAAAGACTGGAAGTTTTGGTAACTTTACTGAAAATTCAGTTTTTGTTACGCTTGGTATACTTTTCTTTGTCTTTTCTAATTCTATCTCCTTTTCTAAAACAGACATTGCATCTTTTTTTTTTTCATATCTCTCTTTTCATACCATTAATCTTTCTTCTTATTTCTCCTCTCTCTGTTGAACATAACTTACCAGCTCACTTCCTTCCAATCCTAATTTCTTTCCTATTTCAATGTACTCATTTACCTTCTCCACCCTTAAAAATGAGGTACCTTTATCTAAAACAATTAAAATACATTACGCATTTTCAAAACATGTAAAATCACATCTTAAAATTGAAAGAGTAAAGTAATTGATATATAATAGCACTATGACACCAAAATTATATTATGATGAAATAGTCCTGCCGAGATCGCCAAATGTCACAAAAAAAATGTTTTGTGGTGCAGGATTCTTTTATATTTCTATTATATATCAAAACAATACACGAACATATGCAAATCAAATATTTATTTCAGAAAGAAAAAAACAGTTATAATTTAAACCCCCATTAAATGTTCATGTGCACACTTTTAATGTAAACAGTTTCTGGCCAGCTCTACGAATAAGATGCTTTTAAATCAGTCAGTCCACATAGGAACTCATATAATGTCATACGATGTACGTTCCACAAAGGATACCAAAACCAGCTCCACTTAGGACACAATAGACATGACGTTTGACATGACGTCTCTCATATATATATATATAACTCGTTATCTTCACAAAGACGAGGCTCCACAAAGGACTGCATCGTACGACTTTCCACACAGGACTACCCGACATAAACTGCCCGTCTATGACATCTCAAAAAGTAAAGTCTTTCACCCACACAGCTCAATTCTGTCCTCTCTCCAGCACTGTCCAGTCCAAACTGACCACTCTTACACACAGATATACAGGTAAAACACAACAACTCATGTACAGTGTAGGCAAGATACCTGTGTTTGCACAGGGAAATACAGGTAAATTTAAAGTGACACTCACTCACTCTTAAATTGGTTATAAAAACAGACACTGATACACAATATACAGAAATAAAACATGAACTTATATCATTTTTTTGTTTTGTGACACACACCTGCTATCTTGCAAAATACCTGCATGACCTTACCATCAACGTTCCGTTCATGATCACTATTAAGATTGTCAGGGAAAGTACAAACCGGATGAATGACTCATACAAGGCCTTAGCAGTTATCTGAGCAGTTTGGCGTTTTCAATTGATAGATTTAGCGTATCTGGTGAAATGATCTATAACAACCAATATGTGCTCAAAACCACCAGTAGACTTCTCCATGAACAGAAAATCTTCACAAACAATTCCATGGGCTTTGTAGATGAGATATTGTTAAGTTCTGCAACCTACTGTGGCTTCTTATGCAAGATGAATCCGAAACAGTTTCGAGTTTAGTTTTTCACATCTTTTTCGAGACCTGACCAAAATACCTTTGCCTAGAAAGTCACACATTCTGTCCTGCCATGGTGCCCAGCGTCATCGTGGACTCGCTTTAAAGCTAAACCACCGTAGGCAGCAGGTATGACAAGCTGTCTAACAGGCTGCCCATCAATAGGCACAGTTCTGTTTGGAACATTTTTCTCAAGATACAAGCTAGGACAAGTTGCATCAAGAATTGCAGTGGTAGTGACATAGGTCAGATAATCCGTATAATTACAAAAATTCTAACGTAACTACCTTTTTTCCAGGTTTGATTGAAAAGAAAAGAATAAGTTCATTGATAAAATTATTACTGAGAGCTAAATTATATTCACAGAATTAAAAAATAATTAAAAAAATAAAACTTCATACGTTTATACAGTTGTACTTGTTTTCGTAACTGATATGGAGTAATTAGACAGAGTTTAATTAGATGTTTATATATATATATTAACTGTGTCGTAAGCTGTTTTGTGTACGTGCTTGTCTTTAGTCTTATACTCTGATATTGTCTATCCTGTTTTGTACTTTGTTCAACTTACGGATTTAACTTTTGGTGAAATTGAAAATGTAAGAGACTAGGCCGACGAACAGATATCTGTGCTACGTCTTCAGTCAGATTCAGATTTGTACCGATAGACTCTTGCAAATGTACTATTTATAAGGAAGGCAGAATTCTGCTTTTATTTATGCGCATGTAGCTTTGGTATAAATGGTTCTTAAAAAGTCACCCTACTACAAGCTTCTGTTGCCATTGTTATAAGCGCGTTTGTTGCTGACATCAAATAAAAGTTTCGTGATTATATTAGAAATAAGAGGCTACCGTATTAATCTTATAAATTATTTATATCTTATTACTGTTGACCACGAATATGGGCCTCGACAGGTTTTCACCATATATTTTTGTGCCGACATCTGAGCAACTAATTCCGATTTCATTTGATTCAAATCTGCTTCTTTTGTCACGGCACCAACGTGTAGTTAATTTCTCTGATAAACTCTATTGTCTTGATTTTTGATGTTAACAATTTCAGAACCGTCAATTTCAAAATACTGTTTCGGCGTTTTGTCCGATAACCTAACCTTTTCAACAGCGGCAACACAAAAAAATGCAAATCAGCTGCAGTATTATTATACCATTTTACCACCATGATATTTGACCTCTGTTTCACTTTGGAGTCAGTAGACTCCCCCCTCACACACCCGTACAGTCTTTCTTGTACTGCTGAACACAGGTTTTATCTAATTTCTCTGCTCAAACTGTCCAAACATACAAACATACAGTTCTATTCATACTTTGACTAGTTAAATTACGCGTTGAATACTTATTAGAAAGCTACTAGTAGTTGTATTTTGTCAGTTCAAAAAGATCTTTTTACCAATACCAAACGAATGTGACATATTTTTCATTTGTTCCGATATACATGGAAATTATTCAAAAATTACTGACGACGAATGAGCCGTTACCTCATCTGTAGAATTACATAATTCGGTCTTCAGCTTTAGGAACATTTCTCGAATGACTTGCAACCATGACCATAATTTCCAAAGTCTGAGATATCTTAAAAAAAAAAAAACGATCCCATGACATAGCATCAGCAACAGGGCTATATCGTGTTGAACGGAGTGAAATCTTGCAATGCCCATTCTCAGATATTCTCTCATAAGAATTTCCCTTTAGTGATATTTATGTTCATGCAAAAATATTCATTAAAGGTCGTTTAGCAGATTTACAGCTTCGTCAGCAAATATGAAAGATACATTGTAATTGCGATAACAGTTACGTGTTTTGTTACACTGACCGCTCAATTTCTCGGTGCTGACAGTTCTCTCCATGATTATGCATGCATGTGTGTCATATTTTTTATCAAATTGATCAAAGGCTCATAAGCAATATCATTGTTAATTAAAGACTGAAAGTCACTGTCACTTTCAGAGGAAATGTTAGGATCTGTTACAACCATTTCAATTTGTATTTCACTTTACTCCACAATAGCATGCTGACCAGTGCTTGGTAATTGATAGACTGCCTGTAATGATATTTTTTGTTTGTTTTGGCATTTATGTTTTTTTTGAAAAATGGTGAAAATCGCAGTAGTAAATGAAAAGATCAAAATATCAGTGATTTAAAGATCAATTACTTTTGTGAAGAGCCAAGTTACACACTCTACAATGATGACCAAATTTGCAACACAATATTTCAATATTTTCTTATGTGCAGAAAATGAGCTTACTGGGCAAGTGAATCTTTACATAATTAATTAAGTTTTGATGGAAGAAAACATGTTGAGAAAAAGTTCATATTACCCGGGTTCCCAAATCGATAACAGAGAGACAGTCCCTTTTACAACATGCTAATCATCTCTACAGCTGATTACCTGAACTCCAATAATCTTTTCCGTAGATCTTTCCGTATGTCTACAGACACGAGACTCCTAACCGTCAGCAGCGACTTCTCATCACTAGAACTGATTAACTCAACTCCCATAATCGCTTTCTTTGATATTTCAAATACTACAAGTGGCCAAATCATCAGTAAACTTTAAAAAATAGAACCACCTAGAAGTACGACATTTTTTATAAATCAACCTAAGGAAAATTAGTTTTGAGTTAGAAATGTGATAATAGAGTACTAAAATGCGCATATTTTCTTTCAGAATTAAATTAAAATGTGGACATTTCCATCTGCTCATTTAGCTTTCATACAAATTATCCACTTAGCTTTTGTAAAGTACTGATTGCCTTTTTATTCCATAGTGTAAATAATACTTATCATCTCCAAGAAAGCAACCTTTCTATCCATCTTTATTAGTATGGAATCTGGAATACTTTTTCGAAAATGCATGGAATTTGTATAACCCGAAGCAAGAAATGAATATCTTCGTCCAACAGATTTCAGTCAATTCACGACAAGTAATTCAGAGTCAACTGATGTGGTGTCCACTTCCCAAACATTATCAGAAACATCATCTGTACCATACAACAATCCTTCTGTCACTTCAATTGATAAAAAATACTACCATGGCCAAAATACAAAAGAGTTCTGTTTCTGGTCTCCAGCAAATGAAAAAGAGGGTCGGTAGGTCGAAATTTTTTCTAATTATTTATTTACATGAAACGAAAAGTGAAAAAAAAGGAAATAAATTTTACAGACGGAATGGTAACAAAAACAACAACAAAAAAAAAAACAGTCGTTAAAAAAGAGTGTCGATCGGGAGTCCAGAAACGGAACCTTTTTTTTTACCCAAGCAGTGAATCAAAAATCAAATCAAACATAGGCAAGTTATTTAGCTTTATTCTAGTCTCCTGCTGGAAGGTGATTTTATGTTTGTCTATAACATTTCGTGCACATTCCTATGCTAAAAAATGTGTATGGTTGCCATGTGCTTACACAATGGCAATCATTTCATTTCAATACTTTAACGAGCAAAATCAAAAGACATCAGTCCTATTCACCTAACATTGTCTCTAAACATTGGCTGATAAAAATGACAGATTTTGCTAACTTGAGCATGTATAAATGTTACATCAGCACTCAGATGTGCCCAGATTTTTACCGCTCAAAACTGCACCCCTAAACGTTTGCCAATTAATTATTTACGGACTCGAGATCCCTAATCGTAAGCAGGGAAACAGCACTTCTGCCAACTCACAACTCATCACTAGAACTAATTTCTTAGATGTTTTATCTGCAACAATATGACTACTAAACAGTTTCTTTAAAATAACAAAACCATCTAACATCAGGGTGAATTTGATGTTCTCCTTATATAAAAGGCTAATCTTGATCACGTTTCAAAACTGAATGTATTTTGTGTACAGTACCCAATGATAATTAATATAAAATGGAGATTTCCAGCTGACTTCAGTCAAATCACGTAATAGAAAACACACTGACGTGGTTTCTACTTCCCAAAGATTTTTGGATGCAATTTCGGCTGTTTCACTCTCAAGGCGATTGATATACCTCATATAAAATGGATATCTTTTTCCAACAGATTCCAGTCAATTCACGACAAGCTATAAAAAGTCCTCTGACGTGGTGTCCACTTCCCAAACATTGCCGGATGCATTCTCAACTGTGTCACTCATCACTCCTTCGTCTGTCAATGCCATTGGTGATAAAAGCATACTGCCAAGCAGTGAATCAAAACTCGAAGTGGAAATAACCAGCAGTACATCAGAAACAGGCAAGCGTATTTAGATTTAATTTACTTTATATCTTCTGGAAAGGTACATTGATGGTTATCTTCGTCATTTCTTACACACCCCTCTCTGCCAAATAGTTTTATTTTAATATACTTACATATTGGTCGTGTTCATACTTAATATGTTGTCAGCTAACGGCATGCTTGGTAAACACGATTGTAAATTTCGGGAACCCCCATTTGAATAAAATGTTACATCGACACTAAGATTTGTCCTGTTTTCCAATGTGCAAATAATGAGAGGTGCGCGACTGACGAGTAATTGTCATTTGGATTATTTGCAGACGCGAATTCCCTAATCGGCAGTAACGAGACAGTCCCTATAATAACAGACTTCCTATCACTAGAACTGATTTCAAATCCCATAATCTCATAATCTCTGCCGACGATAGTTTAACTGTTACAAGTGAAAAACTCGCAAGTTTACTTGAAACAAGAGCAGCAGCTAGAAGCACGACACATATTTATACGTAACGTTAAACATCGAATTACTTTCAAACCAAGGCCGTATTCTTAGACCAAACAGATAATTTTAAAAACACATTCCTTTTCGCAAATTAGAACTATAAAAGCAATGCACTTAATTTTGCGAATGAGAAGAAAATATGATCATGTTCTTCTGAAAATTCACCAAATCTGCTGATGTTACGTATTATTTTTATAGTGAGCCGCTCATCTTATATTGAGACACGGATATTCACAGTTCCTCAGAACTTTGCTAAGGGTCGATTTGCGGTTCCATTTTTTATGTGAAGTTGCAAAAGCCCCCCCCCCCCCCCCAACAAAAAAAATACATGTAACACCAAAAAAAAAATTTAAAAAAAAATAAAAAAAAACACAAAAATAAATTAAATAGTATTTTCTTTCCAAATAAATAGTGTATGTGAAATATTTTTCCAGATTTTTCAACAGATTCCAGTCAATTCACGACAAGTGATAGAAAGTACTATGATGTGGTGTCCTCTTCCAAAACATTGCCGGATGCAGTCTCGTCTGTGTTACGCATCACTCCTACGTCTGTAAATACCATTGATGGTAAAAGCATACTTCCAAGCAGTGAATCGAAAATCGAATTGAAACTAGGCAGCAGTACATCAGAAATAGGTACGTTTATTTAGTTTTATTTTACAGTTTTAATTTTGAAAAGGTTAATTAAACATAATCGTTAATATTACTTACACATATCTCTGCAAATGTTTGTGTTTAGTCCTCATGTTCTTTAACATTGGCAAATTCTTTCATTTTGTTAGTTTACTGAAGTCTTTTGACATGGCGACTCTGCTACTATTTTATGGTGTCTCCTAACCGTATGTTTCGTAAAACAAAATTGCACTTTTCGCGAACCTGCGCTTGTAGAAAATGTAACATCGGCACTTAGAATTGTCTTGTTTTATATATATGTAACATATATGTGCATAAAGTTACTTCCTTATTCCTTATTCCTTTTTCGAATAAGGAATAAGGAACTGGTTCCTTATTCCTTATTCAAACACAAATAAAGAACAAAAAAAGTGGCAGATGCACATGACTTGTTGTTAAAATAAATGTGATCTATAGCATGTATTTAAGCATGAGAAATATTATATAAGAGGTTCCAAGTGCATAAGAACCATTTTTATGAAGAAAATGCGAAAGTCGAATAAGGAATAAGGAACTGGTTCCTTATTCCTTATTCAAACGCGAATAAGGAACAGAAAAATTAACAGATGCACATGACTTTATTTTAGCATAAATGTTATCTAAAGCATGTAATTAAGCATGAGAAATACAATATAAGAGGTTCCAAGTGCTTTAGAACCATTTTTTATGAAAAAAAAATGCATACGTCGAATAAGGAATAAAGGAACTGGTTCCTTATTCCTTATTCAAACGCGAATAAGGAACAGAAAAATTCGCAGGTGCACATGACTTTATTTTAGCATAAATTTGATTTAAGGCGTGTAGCTAAGCATGAGAAATACTATATAAGAGGTTCCAAGTGCTTAAGAACCATTCTTATGAAGAAAAAAGTGCGTAAGTCGAATTAGGAAAAATTGATACTTTATTCCTTATTTAATCGCAAATAAGGAACAGATAAAATGGTTGACGCATCGGACTCAATTTTAGCGTTAATCTAATCTACATCATGTGATAAAGCATGTGTAGTAGTGTTTATGTGTTTCCTAGTGCATTAGACCCGCTTTAAAAATATATGTATAAAAGAATTAGGAATAAAGAACTGTTCATATGCATCTGCCAATTTTACTGTTCCTTATTCGCGTTTCAATAAGGAATAAGGAACCAGTTCCTTATTCCTTATTCGACTTATGCATTTTTTCATTAAATAATTGTTCTTAAGCACTTCGAACCTCTTATATTGTATTTCTCATGCTTAATTATATTATTTAGATCATATTTATGCTAAAATAAAGTCATATGCACCTGTTAATTTTTCTGTTCCTTATTCGACTTATGCATTTTTTCATAAAAAAAAATTGTTCTTAAGCACTTGGAACCTCTTATATTGTATTTCTCATGCTTAATTATATTATTTAGATCATATTTATGCTAAAATAAATTCATTTGCCTCTGCCAATTTTACTGTTCCTTATTCGCGTTTGAATAAGGAATAAGGAACCAGTTCCTTATTCCTTATTCGAAAAAGGAATAAGGAATGAGGAACTAACTTTATGCTCATGTAACATATGAGTTATTTACAGACTCGAGATCCATAATCATAAGCAGCGAGACGGACCTTGTTATAACCGACTACTCATCAAGAAAACAGACTTCTTCGACTCCCGTAACGTCTTCAGTAGGTTTTTCAATTGCAACAATTGGACAAATCTCAAATTCACTTGAAACAACTGAAGCAACTAGCAGTACCACAGCTGTTTGTAAGTATCCCTAAAGAAACTGTGTTTCGCATCGTTTTATTTCAAACTCAATCTGAACACAATATTAAAATTCCTATTCCGAAAACAGATCTATGAAAACAATATACCTTTATCCTATTATCCTTCTGAATATATCGATTGCCTTTTTAAATAGTAAGCCGATTATCTCATATTAACACACACTAATATGGCACTGTTCAGAAAGCAGGCTAACTTATTTTGGTTATCCGCACTGGTTGTAACACACATTTCTATGTATAACAATGTTTTATACGATACATTTCTTGTGTGCTTCTTATATACCTTGTTAGACATACATTCCTTATGTCCTTAATGAATTCTCCCTGTATTTGACACCACACCATGTGTGGTATTTAATCTTTTGAATGGGATGGACAAATGGACAATTTATTTGATGTACAATGTTCCTTGACTAAATACTACCTTTCATGAACTTTTCAGAAAACTGTTTTAAAATCACATTATTTAAAGAAGAAAATTGTATCTGTTTTCATAAAAAGACATTGGATTCTCGGACTGGTCAGAATGGGAAAAATGCTCTCAAACATGTGGAACCGGAAGTCAGACGAGGTTACGTGTTTGTGTTACTCCAAAAGGTAGATTGTGTGAAGGTAAATCAACTGAAAAACAGAATTGTAACACACATGAGTGTCCGGGTAAGTACTTTTGAACGAAACATACTTAAGCATTTATTAGAGTTTCTGTCTCCAGTGGACATTCTTTCATCCTTATATAACCTTTCTTGTAATGGTTAACGAGTCTGCCCTTGATGGTGTACAGATGCCTAGTTTATATTTATATATTTATATTTTATATGTTTATATAGCCGTTGGAAAAATTCTCCTGGTGTCAGCTCAATAAGGTTGCGAGACATAACAATAGACAGTCATGCAACAAAACTGTTGTTATCACATAGATACTACATTCCTATAGGTTGGAAATTAATAAATGCATCCCCGTATCTGCTTTTTAGCTCACCTGAGCACTTGTGCTCAAGGTGAGCTTTTTTGATAACTTTTTGTCCGTCGTCTGTCGTCCGTTGTCCGTCGTCAACAATTGCTTGTGAACACTGTAGAGGCCAGTTTTAGCCCAATATTCATGAAACATGGTCAAGATGTTTGACTACATGATATCTCGGATGAGTTCGAAATTGGGTCATGTGTGGTCGAAAACTAGGTCACCAGGTCAAATCTTAAGAAAACATTGTGAACACTTTAGAGGCCACAGTTTTAGCCC
>CM037785.1:37644095-37694095 GCA_021229015.1 Solen grandis
GCGGGAGATTGTTATACAATCAAGACCTCTCTGTTTACACTGATGCGCTGGACCTACCACAAGACCGCTGCAAGGCTTCCTCAAAATAAACCTACCGGGACTCGAACCAACAGCGGTGCGGGGCTACGTGGTATTATATCTGTGGCTATAACCACTATGCCACTTTTTTCATTCCTCCAAACTAATCTGCCATTAATTAAGGCATTAAAACAATTGTTCAATACGAAAATTTTCCTTTTTCAGAACTGACGTGCGTTCCCGAGTCATCATTTCTGTACTACATATCTATCTATTTTGTTCTATCAAGTATATAATCATTTTGATGCCACAATGTTAATCTGTTAATCTGTTAGGTTCTAATTTACCGACATATTTTTTAATAATGGCTTTTTCAATGTGGGCATAATTTTAACAGATCTATAACACTTAATGTATTGTTATGTCATAAAATGGCAGTTGAAAGACATGAACAAATTATTCGTTGTACATTTCAAATTCAGTGTTCTTACTTAGGTATGCTTTTTTACACGCTGTAGAAATATACATTACTATAATACTTGAATGCAAAATACGCCTCACTCCATGCAGCAGGTGATTTCATCAGTTTCAAATAACTCCCGAACAGCTACGTTTAGTGCGTCATTGAATTACTTGCAACATGTTTGCATGCTTGAGAAGATTATAATAATGTTTTTTCTTTTCGTTGATGTGAAGTAAATCGTCATAACTCTAATCACCCAGCAAGCTATATAGGGTATTATTGTATCTAAGGAAATGGCTGGGAAAGTCCAACCTGGATATATATCTTCCCAGGTAGTGATCAGTCTGCACTTTGTAACTTTACCTTTGTTTTGCAGAGCAATCCTGCACCCGGACATGACAATATCCGGCCAATCTTCTCTAGCTTTGAATGCATGTATAGAGAACTTCAACCTGTAGCGTTTCATGGCTTGGTGCAAAAATAGTGTTACTACAAATTAACAATTATCCCTTACAATAGTTTGGCACTAAACTCAATTTGTAATTTTGCAAGGGCATTGTTACATGTTGTATTCTTTAGGCGATGTTTACTGGCTTGAAAGAAATATTAAACCATTAATTTTGTTGAGAGTATTGCTGAGTAAAAACGAATGAGATGAAAAATAAACATGATGATTTTGCAATATTCGAACCTTGCGATATATAGCAATATATGAAGCCTTAAATCGAAACCCTCGTAACTGGGTGGGTATCACTGTACCCTCTCATGTACATGACCAGGGATTGAACCCGGAACGCATTGATGAGAAGCGAAGCATGTTACCACTACGCTATCCAGACACCCATGTGTGGCATCATTCCACATGTCTACAGCATGATACCACAGTATCAGTAAGACAGCACTGTATATATGTGTCTCATTATTTATATCTGTAGACAGTTTCTAAATAATGCACAATGTGCGGGAGGACTGTCAGTAGGATGACTATAATAATTCAATTTCCAGCACTGACTTGATAGAGAAAATGGTTAATGGATGCCCAAAACTGTCCATGCTTTCCTGCATTTCTAGTTACTAGAAATATGTAAGCTGAACTTTTTGTTTAATGTTAACCCTGCTGACAGTCTCACAGTGCCTTGAGAGATTGTGATTTGTTTCATACTGACTGGGAGTGCGGTTCCATTCATAAACTGCATACCTACTGAGGTCATGACATTACAATCACATTAAATTGATACTCTACTGAGGTCATGATATTACAATCACATTAAATTGATACTGAGCACAGCTTGGTACAGTGTGGTGAAAATAGCTGTGGTAATTATGCAAATCAAAGAGATCTGCTTTTGTTTATCGGTACGTAAGACTGGCAATTAAAAAGATCTGATACATAAGAGGGGTCTAAAAAGGTTTTGAATTAAACATGGTGTATTAATTTTCAGTCATGAGATCAGGACTGTTGATTAATTACTTAATGAATGACAGTGGTGAAAGGGAGGTAACTTCCATATGCTTGATGTACCAGTAGTTAATAAATAAAAGTTATTGATAATGTATCAACTTGAGAAACTGATTTCATGATACTCCTAGCTAATTTTCATTTCTTTTTCCCCCCCAATATGTAGATATTGATTGAAACAAGAGCCATGTTGACATGGCCATCCCAGTCAAAGAAGATGTGTTGGAGAGTAGAATAATTCACTTTTTTAAAAAAAAAAAAAAAAAAAAAAATCTTTGGCCACGAAGACACAATGAGATCTATCCAAGTATCAAGTATGAAGTAAATACCTGAAAAACATTTTTCAGTTATACTCCGGACAAAAATATTGGACTATTACTATATCCCCCGCAGCCTTAGGCGGGGTTAATATAGGGAAACGTAAGAAAAATATGTACCAAGGTAGTATTAGAAACTAAAGTCACTAATATTACTGCAAAAAGATTTGACTTTCAAAGTATTTTAATGACAACAAAATATGGTCAGTGTCTAACAGTCATTCAAACTGCCATGTTTGCATCAACTACTATCAATTATTAATAGCACTCTTACTTCAGCATTTCAAAATTGGCCAGGCAGAAGTCAGACAGTTGCATGGACAGCATGTACAATATCAACATAAGAATCAAAGATGGGAGAACTACATGTACATGTATATATTCTGTACTTCCCTTTCTGCTGAATCTCATTACCAAATACATTATATCCAATTTTATGTTTATTTGGCCTTGAGATGTCTTATCATGTCTATAATTATATAAAGTCTCTGAACACTATAAGGGACCCACAGTAAGCCACTTTAAGATACATGTGGTTACAACAAATACATGACTAAATGCTTATACTTGTTTTAATTAGATACTTGAAGATACTTGATACCTGAAGTCAATTGTTTACTGACTATGATATTGATCATAAGCATTTTTTTCCAGTTTCATTAAATGATAACAGTTTTGACGAAAGCAAAAGACGTACACAAGAAGAAAAAAAATTGTTCCATATGGATAGAATTTTGAAATGATGTGTAATGGTGTTGACAAAATATCAAAATAAATCAAACTTTCAATGTGGTGTTTATTTATGCTATTGAAAATAAAAATCATGGCTCAAAACACAGATTCGGTTATTTTCAATATTTTATATAAAAAAAAAGACAGCCTGCTGAACAAGAGCTGTCAGAGGACAGCACGCTAGACTATTCAAAATGCTTGTTGGTAAATCAAATGAAATCTATTTCAATTCTTGACCTTCACATACCCTGTACATAATAATAGTCAAAAATGATATACCTTGATAGTCTGATATCCCTTAATATTTTTATGAAGTCATGCCTAGTTACTAAGACATTTGTAAGCATAATAACACTGTCAATCAAATCTTTAACCAAGTATTCAAGTTAGGAAAGGGCCATAATTTGTATAAAATTCAGTCTAAAAGTTATCCTCCTTGGTTTTCTGATGCCTCTGAATACACTCTTTAACTTTTTAGTCAATACCATAAACAATTTCTGAGATATAAGCTGGATAGTAGCTTAATGCCAAACTTTAACCAAAATTTCTAAGTTAAAAAGGGGCCATAATTTGTAATACATTCACTTAAGTGTTATCTTCCTTGACAGTATGGTACCCCTAAACACATTAAAAAGGTTCCAAATCAATTGCATGCCTGGATACTGACATATAAGCATGAGAGAACCTTGCATGCAAAACTTTAACAAAAATTTCTAAGTTAAAAAGGGGCCATAATTTGTAATATATTCTATCAAGAGCTATCTACCTTGAAAGTATGATACCCCTAAATGTATTAAAGAAGTGAATTGCATGCCTGGATATTAAGATATAAGCATGAGAATATCTTGCATGCAAAACTTTAAACAAAATTTCTAAGTTAAAAAGGGGCCATAATTTGTAATAAATTCCATCAAGAGTTATCTACCTTGGTTGTCTGATGCCCCTGAACATATTTATAAACTTTCAAGTCCATACCATAAATGGTTATTGAGATATACAGTTGATAGTAACTTGCATGCAAAACTTTAACCAAAAGCTGCAACGCCAACACCGACGCCAACGCAAAGGCGACTACAATAGCTCTCATATTCTTCGAATAGTCAAGCTAAAAATGTATTAGGAATAAATCTTACTTATCTTCAAAATTATCTTCCACAATAATGCAAGTTAATAACCAAGGAATGTTTGTAACCAACCTGATATTTGAAAATAACCACAAGCTTGTTTGAATTGAAAAGAAAAGATTACATCAAAATATTCTAATGCATGACTTACAATAAGCATATTGTCTCTCTCTTTCTCTTCTTCAATTTTTAAATTGTACATAAATATATCAAAAGGAAGCAAATATAAACAAATAGACACAATCAAAAGATAAATCAACGCATATGAAAAATAGTATTTCAAAAATAATACTAAACGTAGCTTATATTGCCCAAGAATATGATGATCAAATAAAGCCCAAAAATATTATAAAATTCTTTATTTTCAGCATTATCTCAAGGCGAAAATAACCTTCATAATCACTTTCATCCATTTACTTATGTATGATATTGTATTTTAATTAATATTTCTTTTGATAAATTTGATAATTGTAATAAGATAATAATAATAATAATAAAAACGCAACAAGAAAATGTGTCTCTGAGACACTAATGCCCCACCGTGATATGGTTCGAACCAACTATATGCCTGTATTTTGAAAAGTTTATATAAAGATGTACATGTGTAAATAGTTCAAAATGATGTGAAGTTACCTTTTTAGAAAAAGAAGCTTACACACAGAGGTAAACCTGGAGCAGAATAACCAATTTTACCATGTTATGTTTATCCAACCTTAAAATATTGGTCACAGCCAGCCTTAAGTTTCAAAAAGTTTTAACATTATATACATGTGTACCTAGTTTTATGAAGATATAAAATCATCTTCATAAAAAAAGCTTAAACACAAAGGTAAACATAACACAGAACAATTAATTTTACTATGTTCATCCAACCATGAAATATAGGTCACAGTCACAAATTTACATAAATATCAAATATATCATATCATGATGTACACATGTGTACCTAGTTTAATAAAGATGTGAAGCCATCTTCTTAGAAAAAAAACTTAGCAAAGTTTAACATGAGGTGTGACCGATGGACAGACGAATGGACGCACACACTGACCGAAAATCTTTTTGCCCCCTAACGGAATTGGCGGGGCATAAAAAAAAAAACCCAGAGAGACCTGGATTCAAACTTGGGCCCCTACTTAAAAAGATGCAACCAGCTCTCTTCTTGAATGAGCTTATACTCGAAGTGATAAATATTTATGCAAATGATGTGATTTATAGGTAATTAACTGCATCATAACAACACTAGTGCTTCACAGTTTGGCATTTCACATTTCACTTCTTTAACATACAGCATTTACTAAATTAAAACCAAACCTTCATCTTATTAATCTTCATTTTATATCATTAAGATAAACATTACACATTACTTATTCTACACATCATATAATAAAACAAGAGGGCTATGATGGCCATGAAGTCGCTCATCTGAGAAATAGTGCCTTGATTGCCTGCACTAGCTACAATATTGAAGAATAGTCATACTGAATACATATTCCATACAGAAATATTGCAAGATCATTTCAATTTCACACATCAAAACGTACATTTGGGCCAAATATGAAGGAAGCGGCTTACAAATACAAAAGAAGGTCACTAGGGTATGGTCAAGGTCAACCAATGTCAATGATTTGAACAAATTGATAGAGGTCCACTAGGCCATGTTACAAACCAAATATCTTAAATCCAAGTATTGTGGATTCTGAGAGAAAATAGTTCAAGTGTTTTTTACTGTAAGTCTAAACATGGGTCATACCTCCTGTCTGATTTGGCTGATATCAACTATAATCGAATATAGCCGAGAGAGTATGACCATTAATATTGTTTGAAGAAGATCAAAAAAGAAATGAAGATGCTAGAGTGTACACAAAGTGAAATCTGGCATTTTTTATCATTCAGGGGCCATAACTCCAGACCTAATGGACAGATATCAGGTATAATTGAACTTAGCCTAGAGATAATGGCAATAAACATTGTCATAACGTTTGATGAAGATTGAATAAGAAATAAAGATGCTAGAGTGTAAACAAAGAGAAATCTGGGGTTTTTCATCATTCAAAGACCATAACTCCAGACTCAACTTGGCAAATATCAGCCTTAATCGACAAAGCCTAGAGAGTATGGCTATAAACATTGTCATAACATTTGAAGAAGATTGCTTAAGAAATGAAGAATGCTAGAGTGTACACAAGAAAATTTTGATGGACGTCAGACATTGTCATTCACCATGACAAATGACCCAAAAGGTAATCATCAATATTAAAATCTGGGTTATGTTTATGACAGAAGCATCTTCTCTTTTTGTCTTATTGCGGTCTTGACTTTTTAAGGCTACAGGCGTGGAACTTACATGAGCCACATATCTAGAAGCCTTATCCTGTATGTTATATGTTATCTCTGACCTGTGACTGTGACCTAGACCTTTGGGCTACATGCCTGGTTCTTGCCGGCAACAAACCGTTTTATCTTAGAAAACATATATAACATATATAACATATGCCAAATTATTACAAAATCGATTTATGAATGATGGCGTTAAAGCCTAGACACAAACCCTTTTTGACCTATGACCCCCCATTGTGATCTTGGCCTTTGAGATAAGAACACGGGTCAATTTTACAACACATCATCTTAATGTGGTGAACATTTCTACCTGGTTACTTCCAAATCCACTCATGCCTGTAGAAATTTCAAAGCAGACACGAAGTGGGACAGACAGACATTCAGACGTACGGACAGTACCACATGTATATGCTTCCCAAAATCCTTTTGGGGGCATCAAAAATCTTAATGTTAGACAAAAAACATTTAGTATAAACATCATACCTGAATGAATTTTTTCTTTATGACAAATGATCCCCTTCCATTGAAATTAAAATCTAAATTATATCATGACAGATCAAATCAAACACACTTATTTGACCTATTTACAATTGCCACTATTTTAGGTGAATACCAAGGGAGATTACTAGGTACCACGGTAATCACTAAATTGTAAAATATGGTTGGATTGGTGTGCCAAATGTTGTAAAAACATATGACAAACTGTAACACTGTCTATTATACACTTGCATAAGTCTTGGAAAGTTATTCCAAGAGATAATAAAATGCTGTTCAACCATTACTGAACATATATACAATAAGGTATGTTAATGGCACTAATATATGATGATTTGATAAAGATTCATTTAAATGTTTTATTTACCAAGAATGTATTTATTTTTCACAGAATAAAATTTATCGGTGAATGCGTTCCAATTTAGAGTGATAGTTATAAAAATTCTATCACCGACAGGTGTCGCTTTTATGTGCAGTCTTAGAAAAAGGAATCAATGTGAATCATAGAACCCATGGTATCATAGGAAGGTCGTATATTATCAATAGTTTATTAGACATAAACATAATATAAGTAGGTCATGACCTGCATTTATAAACATCATGTAAATAGAAACATCTACTGACTAACTCTGTGCAAAACAGTATCAGTCATATGTGACACTATTTACAACAAACCTGCGAGAAATACCTTAGAAAAGTAGTGTCATAACTTTAAATTCAACCACGGTAGCAATCCATTTGCATATGAGCAAACGGAAGTTTGGACCTATTTTGATTGTACATGTACATATTCATATATACTCATGACTAAATAACAGTAATATATAAAGTACTGAATACTGTCTACAAAAATAACAGTAACTAGACCAATCCAGACATAATGATAAATTTGCTGAAGTTGACAACTGTAATATAAGACGCTCTCTGTGCCATGTTTTGAAGTCAACATCAGCGGGGCTCACAAATTGAAGGACTCATTTCGCAGCTGCGTATTTCTATGGTGACCAGCAAGCCCTAAGATGAACCATGGTCAAGGATGTCAAATTCCACCACAGTCACATCCTTGTATAGACACTGAATCCCGGTACACAGATATGGGTAGTGTTGTCTGAGTCATTCCTGTCATGCTTTTACATTTCAAGTTTGAAGTTCAAGACGACTCTGTAGAACTGCATGCCTGAAAATGAATATGACCTAAATTACAACAAACAGCTATATTTTTACTCTTCCCACAAAAATTCTCTTGAACAGATAACATAACTGTTTCTAAAAGGATTTCAGCAGGGTTTTTTTTTTGTTGTTGTTTTGTTGTTCGTTTTTTTCCAGACATTTTTTTTCTAAAGTTTTGCATATAAGTATGTTTTATGCCACTTGCACATAGTTATATTTACCCTGTAACTCCTAGAAATCAGATACCAATTCTAAAATGGAGGGGGATAATGTAACAGTACCCATTTCTCACAAGAGGGGAGAAAGATGTGTATGCGGTCAGGTAGCACAGTCGTAAGCATTCGCCCTATATAATAAGCAAAAGGCCCCAGGTTTGAGTCTCGGTCAGGCTTCACATTTTTCTCATGCTGTGACCTTAATACACTTTTAGGGGATATTAAAATGATATTTTCAAACTAGGTTATCACAATTTGTAACTTCAAATGTGTTCTAAAAGTAACATGTGAAAATACTGTCAAACATGTATGAAAAATTTAGAATGCGCATAGCATCTCCATTGTGCTAGAACCAAAATGAATACAAAAACTAAAATCAGTGGTTGCCTGCGGTAAACTGCTGAAACGTCCTAATAAAGTGATTTTTTTTTTTGCAAGAAATATCTTATGATATTTTTCATTTGTTTGTGGCATGATGTAGTATACTTGGTTTTAGTGTCCCTACAACAGCATATCAGTTATTTGGGACTTGTCTACATGAGACAGATATAGTGCTGCCTTGCTGCTATATCGCAGTACAGAAAAGTGGCATGATACCACGCACAGTTACATTATCCTGACACAGGGCTGACCAGTTATGGAATTCCATTACTTGCCGAGAACCAAGCAATGGAAATATACTAGTACTATTTTAATGACTTCGGTACGTCATAGCCACTGGACAGAATAAAGCATGGAGGCAGAAATGTCCAAATCAGTGACATGATACGGAAACCAAACAACCCTTTTGTACAGGTTTACTGAACCTTGTCCTGATAACTGTAATGAAAGCACCAGCAAAGCAGATGAGAAATAACATGCAAAAAATATCTATTTCATGAATAATGTTACCTCAGAGAAGATTTTTTTTCCAGACAACTTGCAACTAATATAATGTAGATTCGAGAGGTAATCAAAAAATATGTGGATAATAAATGCGTCATTATGGGGTTCTAAACAAGTAACTGGTGTTGCACGTAACACATGAGTCACGTATCGGTGAGGTGCATAATTTTCCCGTTACCATAGCAACCACAATTTTAGTTAGAAAAAAAGTAAAGTGCAGAAATTCCATACTGCCATCTATTTATATACCAGGATTCATAATATTATCTTAAAAGGTTTTAAATTATCGCGGGATCCAGATTTCCGGACGGACAGACTGATGGACAGGGGGACTGAAGGATAGGAGGACAAACAGACGGAGGGCAAACCTATAATCTCCTCCGGTGTAAGTAAACACCGGTAAGGGACTATAAAACGTATATAAGAAATAAGTGGTGCAACCTAAAACCAGAATGAAAACAAGAGGGCCATGATGGTCCTGAATCGCTCACCTGAGTACCATTGCTTCAACTGATGTCAAGGTTTTTAAACAGACAAGGATTCTGATATAACTTAATCTAAAACATTTTACCCCTGACAATACTACACACCAAATATCTAAGCAATGGGCCATATGGTTTCAGAGAAGACTTGGGCGCAGGGTCATTTATCACCGTAGGGCCAAGACTTTGAAAATCTTTGTAATGAACCATTAGATGCTACTACATACCAAAAATCTTAGCTCTAGGCCTTATTGATTCATAGAAGAATATTTTTTAAGATTTTCCTATTTAACTCTATTAAAACAAGTGACCCCTGGTGCGGGGTCATTTATCACCATAGGGCTATGATTTGTACAATCTTGGTAGTGTCCCATAAGATGATGCTACATACCAAATATCTAAGCTCTAGGCCTTATGGATTCATAGAAGAAGATTTTTTAAGATTTTTCTATATAACTCTATGTAAAACAAGTGACCCCTGGTGCGGGGTCATTTATCACCATAGGGCAATGATTTATACCATCTTGGTAGTGGCCCATAAGATGATGCTACATACCAAATATCTAAGCTCTAGGCCTTGCAGTTTTGCAGAAGAAGATTTTCAAAGTTTGCATTTTTAAAATCTATTTTTAGCTCCTGTGACCTAATTATGCAATGGACCAGAACCATTTATACAACTTTAGTAGAGCTTCATCCAAGGAACATTCCTGCAAAATATTTTTCAAATTGGCCAAGCCGTTTAGGAGGAGATGTTGTTTGAAGCAATTGTTGACGCCGGACGCACGCACGCACGGACGCACGGACGACGGACGCCGGACAAAAGGCGATCAGAAAAGCTCACCTTGAGCACGTTGTGCTCATGTGAGCTAATAAATTAAATTCAGTAATATAAAACTTTAATTTGAGAATAAAATTCTGCAAAACGATATCAATTTCTTCAATGGCGTCAAATATATACATGGTTTTCTGACATTTTCATTTTTGTATATTTACAGCAAAGTCATATGTCAACAATAATACGGTATAGTGAAAACTTAAGGAAATGGTGGACACGGCGAAGATTGAAAATAGAGCCATCAAATCTGCTTTGATCTCAGTATAAGACAGACTCAGACATTTATAAAATTAAGGAAAACTAAACCAGGGAAAGCAGTTTGTTTCACAATCGTTTCACAATCTCTCGTATTTGAATAGCACATATGTCATACAATATTACAGTTGCATGTGTGCCTGATCTTATTTTCTACTGAAATTATTGCATCTGCAATTGAGACATGTTGTTCTGCCTCACTGCAGTATCAAATAATGGACAGTGGAATGATACCACACCCAATGATATCATCCTGACATTTGGCTTATCAGTCCTTCAACAATTGGCACTAAACACAAGGGAGACATACAAGTACCAGTTTTATTTTATGGTATGCAGGGCTGGGGATTTAATCTGTGCCATCCTGTTCTCCAGGAAGACGCTCAAAATCATTAGGCAACCAGGGTAGGTTATTTAACATCGAATCAAAAATTTCAAAGTTCTAGAAACATTATAAAAGAAATGTACACATTTTGTTTGTTTGTTTGTTTGAATTTATTCACAAATAAAAACAGAAGAAAACAGTTTGTGTGACCTGGACATTTAAGTGAGGGATCTGTGTCATGAACCTGAATACTTTATTATCATGTTTAATAGTTGAATGAATTATTTCAAAATCCTTCAATGTATGAGGAAGTTATAGTAAATTCCTGTAGAACACAGTTTTTACCATCATACAACCTCAAAGTTTGACCCTGACCTTAGAGCTACGGACCTTGGTCTTGTGCTTGCACACTGTCACATCATGCTGAAAAATGGTGCCAAATTAATTCAAAATATCTCACTCCATGACAAAGTTATGGTCATGAAAAAGAAAGTCAACGTTCTCACACCCATAGAACTCGCCACAGTAATAATCAGAATTTTCATTTGGAAAACCAGATTAATAAATTGTTGTTGACCATATAGCTATCGTAATGATACATTAAATTTATATAAAGGTCATTATCAATATTTGTAATGAATACGGTTTCAAGAGAATCACTGGTGCTAGCTTAATTCAGTCTGTCAAGAATTTCATAAACACATGTGTAAACATACCTGCCTAGACTACTGGCCAAGCATCTCCATGACTATCTGACCTGTGGTGTCATTACCTACTGTGACACATGACCCGATATCAATCTTGACCTTCACAAATGTGATGTGGGCATGGTCAAATCCATAGATGTGATCACTTACTGGCATCATTTCCACTTGCTGAAACACAAAACAGTTGAGTTAAATTCAGTAATTACCTGTAGTAATTACCTGTAGTAAAAAGCCAACCTGTTCCAAGAAGCCACTTTTATTAAGTAGCATTAAACTATGACTGGCAATAAGATTTGTAATATGGTACTTGCAGACAAATGTTCTGCGGACATTGATTTATATCCAAGATAAACAAAATACAACAGTCCAACAATTAATTTCAAACATACATTGTTTAATAATTGTATTGCATCATTAAGACAAATTGTGGGTTTATTTTGTTTTAAGGTAATCCATTCATCATAAATTGCGATCATGGTCCATCAAGTGATTGTGGGAATTTCATAGTAAATGTAAGCGTTTGTAGACTCTGAGCAATAGAGCCTATACCTCTAAGTCAATTAATGCGACTATCTGCACTGAAGACTTTTTAAGCATTTGAAAGACCATGATTATAATATAATGGTGAATGAATTACCTTAAAAATAATTACAACAAGATTCTGGCATTGTGGTCCTGTGGCAGTAGACACAGACATTGGATCAGACAGATGTTGGTTTAAACAATAGCTGGGGCAACATTTCTTCATGACCCTCCATAGTAGTACTTGGAGACTATGTCACTCTACGTATGACAGATGTAGTGCTGCCAAACTGCAATATCATACCGTAGACAACAGCATCCCACTCACATTATCCTGACACAGGTCCAACCAGTTCTGGAATTACTCTTATATGCTGGGAACAGAGCAAGGGTTATACCACACCCGTACATGTACCAATTTTTATGACTTTGGTATGTTGCGGTTGGGGATCAAACCCACGACCTTCCGATTCAAGGGTGGACACTCTAACCACTCAGCCACCTGGACTGGTACCAATATTTTACATTTCTTTATAAATTTACAAATATGAATTAATATTTCATTAGTGTTAAAACCTATTTTTGAAATGATATCAAAATAATAATTATTATATGAACTTACAATTTTTTGTGAACAGCTCCACACAATTCACTTTCTCCAAGTCCCATCCTGGCCTGTCTGGAACTGGACTTTCAGTGTATAACTTTGTCCCTACTTACATATTTCTGACTTTATATAAATACATTACAATGTCAAATTAAAATATAAGCTGACTTATAATGAAAAGTCTTCCCTTCATTAACACATGTGTACAAAACATAATAAGCTCTGTCCATGTCAGTCATCATTGATTACCATTACTACTTTCACTAACATTTTTTTAAATAAAATCAAACAATACACCGTATACAAAGGTATATCAAACCTGCCTCACAATAACCATCATTTAGATGTTAAACTGGAACCCTTCTGATGCTTACTATAAAAACAATTTAAATTTAAAACATGGTTCTTGCAAACTAACTGAAGTTATCCTACAGGTGACATATACCCCCACACAGTGCTTGGAAGAAGTAAGATATAGTAGGTAAAAGATAGCCCATAGTCAATGTTGTATACAAAATCATAGTCAATGTTGTATACAATATCATTTCACGCAAACTTGCAGATAATGTATAAGCCTAAAGGTATTTATCTACAAAACCTCACAATTAGGGTTTTAGCTATCCAGGGCTAATACTCAAGTCTATGGATGTGACCAATGTACAATGTCTTTCATTTACTTGTGTTAATCTGACCACAGGGTCTAATTAATGCCCTAGGGATTACGACTCATGGTTAGGACACTCAATGACCTTTGATATAGACCATGTAGAGATCAAGTAAAACTCATCCATGAGAAACCATTGATTAAAAATGTCAAATGAGTTTAACATCCAGCCAACAATATTTTTGTCATTAACTGCATGCAAAAATATCAATATTTCTACAAAATCAGTATACAAATTAAATTTTGAACAAACAAACATTCATAACAAAATTTACAGATAATTCAACAAAGGTATACCACTAAACAACTTGATAAATATATGTACATGCATATCTACACCAGTCCAGTTTTCAACTGTATCTCACTGGGTACACTGTTCAGTATGATTAGGTTATACATGGTCAGACTGTTGCCATGGAGATTTTGATCAAGTAAATCCTAATCAGAGAGCAAGTCACTTGGACTGGTGTGGTTTTATTCTCATTTTTTCCCGTTATCATTCAACTTTTAAAGACATATTTATAAATTCAACACACATTTAATTAATATCAATGCATAATACTTCTTCTAAATAAATCATAATTCAATTTACTGAAAACAATCAATGATTATCAGAGAAATTTGGTGATTGAGATGAATGATTGTTTTCCACTGAAATATAGACCTATAAATACACAGGCTTTTGATAACATATTGCAATATTACAAAATTAAACAATTCTCTAATTCTCCAGTATACATGATTGTATATTCATTTTTTAAGAAAAATAATGTCAATATTCTGAAAATGCAAGTTTCAATATCACAAAATATTTCTAATTTCCATATAGTTTGAATATATTTGTTAACTTTAAAAAAAAAATGAAAAAAAGAGTAAAATGTAAACTATGAAAAAACTACTATTATTAGGGAGACTGTTACCCTTAAATCACATCTCCACATTCATACATCAGAGAGATATACAAGTGGTTGACAAGATGTCTGCCAGATGAAATGTCTCCTCTGTGTGGACCTCCTGTCTTGGGATATTCAGCGGGCTGCTGGCTGGCTGTGGAAGTGTAGCCTGCCAAAGCGTTTGAATCTCACCACAAACCTGGAGGTGATGTGAGTCTCAACTGCTTCATTAAGTTTACCTATAATCAAACAGTCCACCTTATGGTTAACAGTGAGAATAGAGTCAAGAAACTTGATCATTGCCCTGTCTGTCATAGTAACACTATCTAACCACACTGTTTCCAGATGTGTTGCCTCGGGAAACAAATTGACATCTCCATTACCATCACCAAAGTCTAAATACTTCAGCTTCAGGCATGATAACTGAGTCAGGTGGGGTAGGAATTTAACAAACTCATTCAGATAATGTGGATCTCTTATCTTGCTTAATCTCAGTGTCAGTTTCATGGTCTCAACATGTGGGTGTGAAACAAAGTATACAGGTGTACCACTGACATTACAATCTGTGAGTGATGTTGTGTTGATTGTAACCTTAGTAATATCACAGTTCTCTAGAGAGAATTTCTGCAGATGTGAACAGTGAGAAAGGTCCAGGTGACGTGAGGCCTCCTCTCCATCACAAATGAACTTAAGATATTCGCATGATAACTGAGTCAGGAGGGGTAGGAATTTGACAAACTCATTCAGATAATGTGGATCACTTATCTCCACTGATGTCAGTGTCAGTTTCATGGTCTTAACCTCTGGGTGTGAAACAAAGTACATGTATACAGGTGTACCACTGACATTACAATCTGTGAGTGATGTTGTGTTGATTGTAACCTTAGTAATATCACAGTTCTCTAGAGAGAATTTCTGCAGATGTGAACAATGAGAAAGGTCCAGATGACGGGAAGACTCCTTCTCCTCATCACTAATGAACTTAAGATTTTTGCATGATAACTGAGTCAGGTGGGGTAGGAATTTCACAATCTCATTCAGATAATGTGGATCTCTTATCTCAACTGATGTCAGTGTCAGTTTCATGGTCTTAACCTCTGGGTGTGAAACAAAGTACATGTATACAGGTGTACCACTGACATTACAATCTGTGAGTGATGTTGTGTTGATTGTAACCTTAGTAATATCACAGTTCTCTAGAGTGAATTTCTGCAGATGTGAACAATGAGAAAGGTCCAGATGACGGGAAGACTCCTTTTCTCCATTACTAATGAACTTAAGATTGTTGCATGATAACTGAGTCAGGTGGGGTAGGAATTTGACAATAATGCGACAGGTCTAGATGACGGGAAGACTCCTTCTCTCCATCACTAATGAACTTAAGATTCCCCGTTGCAGAGGTTTTTAACCAAGGACTAACAGGTCTCGCATGCGGTATGTATCGTATGAACTCTCTCCTAATTCAAGACTCACAGGTACTGACTGACACTCTGACACAAGACCCAGACAGGTTAGGAGGTCTTTGGGTATTTTTTTAACATTTACATCTACAAATACATTCTGTATACAGGACATGTTGGTTCTAATTAGATGTTGTAGATTCTTAAAATCCCCATCCCTAATAACAACTGTCTTCAGAAGTAAGTATGGCAGTGGCTGTCCACTTCTCTTACTCTCCTCTACACACTCACACAACAGGTTTTGTATTCGTTCTAACTGATACAGATATATAGGACTGTCGTCTTGCTTCCATTTCTCATCATTCTCCAGGATATTCTGTACTTGATGTGATAACGGTGTCATGACTTTGGAGTCCAGGCCACTCACAAAAATAAACAGAGAACGCATGTCAAGAATTTTATAGAAGGTGTTGCATGTTTGGGGTAGTTGTGCAGACTCAGGATTCATGACCAGGAAAACAGCTGCCAGGAAGTCTTGAAAAGATTTGTGGAGGAATGAAAGTTTTTTCTTCTCTTCATCAAGAGCACTTGCATAAATTTCTTGGCACAATAAACCTGCTGTTAAGCAAGAATTTATGTCACCTTCAGTCAAATTCTGAAGTTCTGCTTCCACATGATCAAAAACTAAATGCCCTTTAAATGCTGATGTAAAGGCAAGTTTTGCCAGTGAAAGAAGTAGACTCTTATGGATCTTGCAGTACTGTTTTTCTTTTAGACATAAGGGAAGTTCTGACTCTTGGGTATTTCCTGCTGATAATGGCTTCTTTTTGTTTCTTTCCCATGCATCCTTCAGCAGATGGTTTATCATAGTACTGTATACATGAACTTGTGATCTTCCCGTAAGTTCTTCTTCATTATGATGCCACAACATTATCAACTGTTTCAGTAGGATGGGTATGTTCAGGAAGTGTAAAAGACATTTATCCGTAAGCTGTTGTTTGAAGTCTTTACTGTTCTTTCTGACATTTTTCTTCTTATTTAGCAGATCTACCATATTCTCTATATATCTATCTGATGCCCACCAACCAATACCTTGAAGCTGGACTTGCCTATCCATCTCCCTTGGCCCCAGCCTCAGTATCTCCAGCTTCCATGGCCGGGTGGTGGTGAGGACAGTAAACCTCTCAAAATGGCGTAAGTCTGGCAGACCAGGAGTTGTATGCATGGGAGTTTCGTAGTCATCAGGAGGAAGCCACTCATCTAGACCATCCAATATGACTAGACATGAGCTTTTGTCACACTCATTTTCAATAAAAATGTTTAGAAAGTCTGAAGCACTAAAATATTGCTTTTTGATAATGTCACTAATAATCCAGCTCTTCCTAATATTTCTTAAAGTGATGTAGAACAACAAGTCAAACTTCTTCATTACTCTCAAGAAATCTTTGGGTATATATTCACTGATCTTATCACCAGAATGTTCCTGACACCAGGCCAAAACCAGCATTTTACACAGTGCAGTTTTCCCATGTCCTGCATCTCCTGAGATGTAGATCCGAGTAAACTGTGTCTCATCTTGAAAGAAAACATTGTTCATGCTGTCTGTATCAGTGTTGCCATTACCGCCCCCTGTGTCATCTGTCACCAGTTTCATACTGGGCCGTACATACAATCTGTCAACTGCTGGTAGTGTGGCTGGCTGTAACTGAGCTATATAGGTCTCTATCAGACGGCACTTTAGTTCTGAAAATAGATGTGAAGTGATCAAATGAAGCAATACTGTTCTACTGTCTCGAAGTATGATACAAAATCTATTAGTTATCATGTGCTACCTTCACATTCGAAGACTGCATGTAATTTCAGTATTATATCATTTTTTCTAATAAAACAGAAACAAACAAAAAAGTAATTTATAATATGTTAAACGTATAAACAATTACATTATCACAAACAGAAAATTGTTTAAGTTTGTTCTTTTAGATTTTGAATGCATTAAGTTTATTTTAAAAACTTATAATAAAGATCTCCTAAAGATTCCATCAATTTTTGTCCAGCTATTTCAGAAATTTCATTTAAATACAAATTATTGCTGAAGGTCAATGCATGATGGATAACTGACAAACTCTGTATTCAGGTTAGCTAATAATTATAAGACTTGTAAAAATGAGACCAGCCTGACAGTGTTTTGTTGATTGCACCAATTTATTGAAAATTAACTTTTTCCAGGTATGGGTGAGCGCTACTTATGGTCTTCTAGGGTAATTATAGTATATTAGACAACTGGAATTGCACTCAGGACATATAGAACAAGTTTGCAAATGCATTGAACAAATACATTGCAATAATCAATTTTCATTATCTATTCCATCATAAATATGTATACACGGTATTCAATTTTGTTTCATAATTATCCTCTTCAGGAGATCTGGTCTGTGTTAAGGAAACAGTAAAATACATGAATTTCTTTTTTTTATGTACTAATCAGTTTTTACTATTAATGACACATAATTTTATGCTTCCAGTTTTGGACATTTTCAGGGGTCAGGGGTAATAACTTTAGCAATATCTTGATGAATCAAAATAAAAACCCCGGTGCACAACTACATATCATGATGAATATGCCTGTGAAGTTTTGTTCATATATATTAAATAATTTTTAAGTCATGTGTGCCACAAAATCCAGGGTCAGTAGGGTAGAGCTTATTAAGGTGACACACCTGTGAAGTTTGGATGTAATGAATGGAAGCACGATTATAATGTAGCCAAGGTTAATATTTGCTATTTTGGGGTCATGGTGACCTTGACTTTGACCCTGTGATCTTTAAGTGGGTCTGGTGGGTAGAGCTCATCAAGGTGCATGCACCCTGTAAAGTTTGGAGGCTATAGGTGGAAGGACCTCTGAGTTATTGTCAAAGTTAAAGTTTTGTGACAATCAAACTGACAGACGGACCAAAAACAATATACCTGCTATCTATCGATGCGGGGGATAAAATATGAATATCTGTGTTATATAAACAAGAGCAATAAATATGTACCCCAAGTTTAGCTTTGCGTCAGTGAAAAAATACAGTGGTGTGCAAATTTCTAGAAAAAAAAGGGGCATAATTTAGTCAAAATCCATGACAGAGTTATGTAGTCTTGCCTAAAGATGAGGGTTGATGGTCATTAACAAGTATTCCAAGTGATTTCAGTGAAAAAGTGAGGTGGTATGGAAAACTTGACCGAGATTCTTATTTGAACAATGAACGCCATGTCCCAGCGGGAAAATAGCCGACCCCCTATGGTCACATTTTTTTAGGGATCCTTTTTTTTTTTTTTTTAGAAATGATGGTAAAAGGCTATTATCTGAACATTTGTGCCTAATGAAATTCTGACCAGTAGTTTCATAGACAATTTTGAACTTTTTTATACACATTCCAGTCACATTGGAATGAAGTAGCAACTAACTATGTTAATACTTTGTTCCATCGCATTTTTGTTCCATTGCATCTTTTATTAATAAACACAATGATCCTATGTTACATCCATTTAAGACCATGTATACGCCATATTTATATATAAAAGCCTACGGTACTATAGATCAGCAATGCTGTGAATTTTGAACCTCGTTATGGGTTTTGAGTGTATAAAGAATAAAAGAATTAGTTTATATTTCGTATAAAGTGTACGTGTATTTGCATAAAATTAAGATTATAAAGCAAACATGCACTTTACTTGGAATGCTGTTAACAAATTATAAGACACTTTATCTTTTAATTTTTTGTTCTAATGTACCACGTTTGTGTACTGAAATGTAATGCCAAAAGAGAGATGACTTAATATCTTTTATGCTGTTGATTATGTATTGACAAGTAATCACTCAAGTTAACCGATGCTACAAACAAATGTGCTTGTTTTATTCATGCCATACTGTCACAAACACCATACTGATCAGCTAATTACATCAAAATGGCAGACAGGCCAAAGCGACGTGTGTCTCTGGTAGGTTTGAAAAGTGACTGAAAAGTGTTTAAGCGCATCATTAATCAAATGTTTATTGGTCTTGGGGTATTCTTAGTTTTTTCGAATCAGTGCATCTTTCATTCCATCTAAACTTTGTTCCATCGCATATTTTTTACATTGAATAAAGAACAAATTCTGCCTGGACCTTAGACTTACTTGGTATTCCACCGTTATTTCGTTCTTTTTGTGTCAAATGAAATTAAATTCTGACCATTAGTTTCAGAGAAGAATATTTTCAAAGTTTTTTAAAATTAAAACTATATGTTCTGCATGGATCTAATCTATTTTAGCAACTTTTGTGAAGGGCCGGCCATCAAAGAATCATTCATCACAAATTACTTTTCACAGAAAGTAAAGCATAGGCCATATCACTAAAGAGTCCCTACATGCAATCTTAAGATAATCTGGAAATAAAGGGAGATAATAAAATCATGTGGAGACATGGTTCTTGTACAAGGCACTTTAAATACTTGCTACCTGTCTATATTTAAAGTGTCAATTAAATCCCTTCATGATCACTAAATGAACAAGAGTTGTCGGAGCGACACATATGCCCCCTACACACTCCCCACCTCCAAACTGTAGTCAGACAGGAAGATGCATTGATAATGCATATAACTGTACACTGAAAATATAAGCCAGAATCAAAGGATACTGTTTGAACTAATCTGGGTTTAACTTTGGCCGAATGCCCCCAAAAATTTATAGGGATCATAGGAATTATCTACTTTTTAAGACAGTTTTCCAAGTAAGTTGTAGAATATGGGATCAGGCCAAGCACTGTGAAGAAAATTTTCAAGATTCAAGGTCATTGTGACCATGACCTTTCATAGTGAATGCTCACCAATTCTCCGGTTATTGATCAGAAACCATTTTTACATTCAAGGTCAATTTGACCTTGACCTTTGACCAAGTCACCCCAACATCAAGAGGGGTCATCTACTAGTCATGATCAATCACCCTATGAAGTTTGAGGAATGTGGGCCTAAGCGTTCTCCAGTTATTGATCGGAAACGAAGTGATCTACCGACGTACTAACCGACCAACAGACCGACCATCCGGCCACATTTGCAAAACAATATAACAAAATGCCATAACTCTGTAATAATACATTCCATTGAAATATTCTGATTACATGCAACAATAGACTTGATGCTGATAAATTAAGTTTCATCAAATTTAAGTCAGGGGCTTTGGAGATTTTGTCAAAAATACAAAGGGCCATAACTCTAATAATTCATCCAACCAAAATGTGCCAAAGATATGCACGACTAGACATTATAATATTTTGTAAAGATTACATAGGGCGATAAATCTTGATACTGATCAATCCTGGGAAGTTTCCACAAATTCAAGCCAAGGGTTTCGGAGATGAAGAAAGGACAACATTGTATCTACAAATTGTGAGGCCATAACTCTGTGGTAATTCAGCCGATCCAAATGTGCTGCGAATATGCACAACTTGACTTAGTAATGACCAATCCTGTGAAGGTTTTTCTTTGGATGAAATCCAGACAAGATTTTGTCAAAAACACAAAGGGCCATAACTCTGTAATAATTCATCTAACCCAAATGTGCCAACAGATGGATGGACTAGCTAATTCCAGTATACCCCCCCCCCTACACACACACACATCTTTTTTGCGATGGGTATAAAATGCTATTCAAAACAATTTAAATTTAAATCAGGGTGACATACCTCAACAAGTACATACACTGTGACTTCAAGTTGGATAAAGAGTGCCAGATTAAGAGAGCAGAAAGCAATGCAGATGACATTATGTCCATCAATAAATGAAATATTACTTCTTCATATCGCAAGTCTCAAATTTTTAAGACTTACTTGGTACATTATTTAAAGCGCAAGTCTATGCATCGCCTGTCTACATTCATTCCACCCCTCTATATATGTTGGACAATTGAATATAGATGGGATCTAGAGGGTACTGTAAAATAATTTTTGTGGGACACTGATTTTCGTCGATTTCGTTGCGGGTTTTATCAACGAATATCAATCCCCACGAAAACTTGTCTCTTCTATAGACCTCACATTTTCTAGAACATAGATCCACAAATAAATGTACCCACGAAAATCTTTTAGATAACATAATCAATGAAATTTAATGTCAACGAATATTAATGATTTTACAGTAATAAAATGGCTTATTACTGTTTTTCTCCTCCTGGTATCTGGTATCTGCTTGGATTGTGGCAGCTTGCTGTATGTTCTTTATTTGTTGTTCTCCAGCGACATTCACAGCCTCAACCTGCTGAATGCCTTTATCTTGTATATTCTCGAGGGCTCTCTTCTCTGCCTGTATACCACTGACTACTACAGAATGTTTCTGTTTCTCACCCTCATCTGTAACTGCTTTTACTTGGCCACTGCCTTCATTCTGTACTTTTTTAATCTGTTTTTCTCCAACAACATTTAAGGCCTGAACTTGCTGTTCACCTTTATCTTGTACATTCTTGACAGCAACTCTCCGGTACACCTCAACTTCAGATTCAATAATTTGCCTTTGTCTATCACTCTCCAAACCAACTCTCTTCTCTGCCTGGATACCACTGGATACTACGGATTCTTTCTGTTTCTCACCCACTTCTTTTATTGCTTCTACCTGCTTGCTGCCTTCATCCTGTATGGCCAATAATGCCATCTGCCTGACCTCTGTGATATTCTCATCAGTTATTTCAAACGCTGAGTTCTCCAGCTGTAAACAGAAAGCAAACATTCATTTTATACATCATGAATATTGAAAAAATATATACAAATAGAGCATGAGCTGCATTTGTGATCAAAACTCCATGCAATTACAATCTCGAATAAGAGCTCTATAGCAAGTAAAAACTCAATCTCATTAAAATCATATCCTAATTTGAACTCCTCTACTATCCGCGATTAGGATCTAACAACATCCCATTAAGGGTCATGTCAGATTGACATTTTAAGTAATTTATATGCATAAACAAGTGCTCGATTTTAAACCAATTAAATAGCGTGTTTCTAAATGACTTCTGTAAAACATTTGTCACAGGGTGAGAAAAATGTGCAGCTTGACCGGGAGTCAAACCCGGGGCCTTTTGCTTACAGGGCGAATGCTCTACCCAATTAGCTATTGCTCTACCGAATGACCTACCCGGCTGCTAAGACATCTTTCTACCCTATTGTGAGATTGATGCAGTTATTTCCCCCTGAATCATACCAAACGATTCTGTAGCCGCCAATTTCAATCTGAGACGACCCTCTATATGATGTGGTCAGATCCAGTTAGCATACTGAACCTGATTTTAATGAGATTGGTAAAAACTTGATATTTCAATGAAACCTCCCTACAACAGCCAACTACCCAACTGTTTTTACAGGTCAGTTTGGCCAAAGTCAATTTTCAACATATGTGGCCAATCTATATGTATGTACTAATATTATGTAGTATTAGTATTATGTTTGTGTTCTTTGAAATTAATTTTCTATAATGTGACTATTTCCAAAATTACTACTTATCTTTTTTCTTTTTGAATTCTAGATATTTGGTATTTCTACGTATTTACTTACTTCTGTGCAATCATACAATAAAACTAGGATCTACCCCATCTACTGAAATTGTGTTACACAATTGTACACTTTAAAGATTATGATGGGTCTCTCATGGATTTAAATACAATCAAACCTCCAATGGTCAATCAATGGTTAAAAATAAATGATGCTTTTTGATAGGCTGATAACAACTTAATTTCTGTTTTTAATAATAAATAAGTGGAGACAAATCCCCCAAAACAACACTGACCTCTCCTTTAATATTACATTAGCTTAACTCCTGACAGATTTGTATGAGTATTGTACTCAAGTTAAATCAAGAAATAAAGTTTCTTGAGTACAATTTAAAACATTCTTATGATTCAGAAAGATGAAAGATTTATGGGTGTCTATGGTTAAACCAGAGCACCTAATTAACAAGAGGGCCAAGATGGCCCTGTGTCGCTCACCTTATTAAGATGGCTGTGTTAGGCAAAATGACAAAAAATCTGGCATCTAAAGTGTTTTTCTAACATTTGACTAAGTGGCCTACATTTTGATCCTACCTGAATTTGCACTCAACTGGGAATTCATGCAGTCATCATTCATATCAAGTTTAATGAAGACTGGGAAAAAATGTAGGCCTCTAGTGTGTTCACAAGATTTTTTCTAAAATTTGCCCTGGTGACCTACTTTTTGACCCTATGTTGCCCAGTTTTGAATTCATCCGAGATTTGATGTAAACAAACATTCTGACCAAGTTACATTAAGGTTAGTCTAAAACTGTAATCTCTACAGTGTTCACAAGATTTTTCTTAGATTTGACATGGTGACCTAGATTTTGACCCCACATGACCCATTTTCAAACCCATCTGAGATATCATGTAGACAAATATCCTGACCAAGTTTCATGAAGATTGGGCCAAAACTGTGGCCTCTAGAGTGTTCACAAGCAATTGTTGAAGACGGACGACGGACAAAAGGCGATCACAAAAGCTCACCCGAGCACAAGTGCTCAGGTGAGCTAAAAAGTATCTTTCAGATATAAAACATAATCAAAATGAAGTATCTGATACAATGTCCATTAACATGGATTGCTACTTTCATTTAAATTGTCAGTTTTACATGAAAATCAAATTGTTCAATATTTTGGTCAGCAGTTTCTTTCTCTATATGTCAGTTTTACATGAAAATCAAATTGTTCAATATTTTGGTAAGCAGTTTCTTTCTCTATATGAAGCTATCCATGTACTCATATTTGGTCACAATATCCCATTCAAGAATAAAGTTATTGATCAGAAACTATTTTTTCATTTTTAGTAACAAAGATATTGACCTTGACTAGACTGACTGAGACCTTCTCCATCCAGACCTGCTGGGTCAATATAAACCATTATCAAATGACCAAGATCATATTATCATTTAAGATTAATCAGTCTTGTTATAAACCCAGGCTATTGAATATAGTGGGCTATAATGCCAGAAAAAGAAATGGTGTGTCAAAAAGCCGCCTTTTTGGGCAGATAAGGCAATCCGACAAGGCAGTTTCATTAGCTGGTAAATAATAAAAAATTCTGGCACATTAAAAAGATTTTACAGGTGTTTTTAGTTTAATGAATAAGGTCCAGGGTTACTGAGAAAAAGTTTTTAAGGAAGGTACCAGTATTCGGTTAAGGGATACAGGTTCATTAAACAAGAGGGTCATAATGGCCCTAGAACTCACCAGAGTACCATCACTTCATTACATAACAGTTTATCCTTGAATAAAATTCCAAATAAAAAAGAAATTCTCAATTTCTATACAGACTAAATAAGAACTACTACCTAACCATCAGCAGGACAAATTTCTTAGAGAAAATAACAGTAGAAGACCATGAGCAACTTTGTCAATTACTGCACCAATTACTTCAAAACATAATTAAGGCACTTCCAACACTCAACAGAGAAACCTCTGAACGGAGAAGTCCATTATATACCTTATATAGATGTTTGTATCTTTTGACCTGGTATAAAGTTAACAAAAACAAACAAACAAGAGGGCCAAGATGGCCCTTAAGACGCTCACCTGAGAAAAACTGCCTTCATTGCCTGTAAAAGTTACTAAATTATAGCATAGTTGTACTGAATACATATTCCATGAGATCAGTTATAATTCCACAAACTAAACAGTGCATGTGGTCAAAATCTGAAGTCAAACTTGACTGAGAAATTATGGCTTTAAAAACACACAAATTTAAACATTAAAAGGGGTATAACTCCTGACCTAATTAGCCAATATCAGCCATAATCGAACTTGGCCAAAAGAATATGGCTATAAACATTGTTCTAGAGTTTGAAGATGATTGCTTAAGAAATGAAGATGCTAAAGTGCAAACAAACTAAAATCTGGCATTTTTTTAAAATTAAAAGGGGCATAACTCCTGATCTAATAGGCCATTGTCAACCATTTTCGAACTTGGCCAAAATATTATGGTAATTCAATCAAACATCTTCCAAATACTAAAATACCTCTATTTCCATTCTATTATGAGGTTTTAGAATATCATATAGAATTAAATAAAATTATGAACTCGAGAGTACCTAAGAAATTTTATGATATAAAAAAAGAAATTACATATATATGAGGGAACAAATATCAATATGCATGAAAACCATTGTTCTTTAATAATTGGATATATTCAAACATAATTTCCGTTGATGACATTATAAACAAGGGTCAGGACTGCCACGAAATACGCCCATCATATTATGGGGACTCTCAGAAATAGCTCAGAGAAACAAGCTACTGTCCATAAATAAGCAAAATAATTCCAAAATCCCATTAGTTAATGAACGTTAATCATAAAAAAAAATGTTGATACATTTCCATTAATTAACTGCAAGATCTGACAACACCTCATAGGGTCTAAGGACTAGGGACAAGCAAATTTTCAAGTATGTTGTGTACATCAAGGGCCATAACTTCAAAGTCATTCACATGATAATGCTGGATATCGAACTCAGTCAAGATATTATGGCAATGCACATGTGTGGAAAGTTTGAAGAGGATTGGGCAAACAATATTGAAGTTAGAGCCCAGACAATCACAATATCAAGTATTTTGTGTACATCAAGGGCCATAACTTCTAAGTCATTCACGCGATAATGCTGAATATCGAACTCATCTGCGATTTTATGGCCATGCACATGTGTGAAAAGTTTGAAAAGGATTGGTCTAACGGTATTGAAGTTAGAGCCCAGACAATCACAATTTCAAGTATTTTGTGTACGTCAAGGGCCATAACTTTTAAGTCTTTCACGCGATAATGCTGATATCGAACTCATCGGATTTATGGCCATGCACATGTGTGAAAGGTTTAAAAGGATTGGGCTAACGGTATTGAAGTTAGAGCCTGGACAATCACAATTTCAAGTATTTTGTGTACGTCAAGGGCCATAACTTCTAAGTCATTCACGCGATAATGCTGGATATCGAACTCATTCTTGATATTATGGCCATGCATATGTGTGAAAAGTTTGAAAAGGATTGGACTAACGGTATTGAAGTTAGAGCCCGGACAATCACAATTTCAAGTATTTTGTGTACGTCAAGGGCCATAACTTCTAAGTCATTCACGCGATAATGCTGGATATCGAACTCATCCGAGATATTATGGCCATGCACATGTGTGGAAAGTTTGAAAAGGATTGGGCAAACGGTATTGAAGTTAGAGCCCGGACAATCACAATTTCAAGTATTTTGTGTACGTCAAGGGCCATTACTTCTAAGTCATTCACGCGATAATGCTGGATATCAAACTCATCCGTGATATTATGGCCATGCACATGTGTGAAAAGTTTGAAAAGGATTGGACTAACGGTATTGAAGTTAGAGCCTGGACAATCACAATTTCAAGTATTTTGTGTACGTCAAGGACCATAACTTCTAAGTCATTCACGCGATAATGCTGGATATCGAACTCATCCGCGATATTATGGCCATGCACATGTGTGAAAAGTTTGAAAAGGATTGGACTAACGGTATTGAAGTTAGAGCCCGGACAATCACAATTTCAAGTATTTTGTGTACGTCAAGGGCCATAACTTCTAAGTCATTCACGCGATAATGCTGGATATCGAACTCATCCGCGATATTATGGCCATGCACATGTGTGGAAAGTTTGAAAAGGATTGGGCGAACAGTATTGAAGTTAGAGCCCAGACAACAAATGTTCCACGCCCACCCACCCACCCACCCGCACGCCGTGAGTGTTCACATAATACGCCCCATCTTAAGATTGGCGTATAAAAATCGAATAATCGACGAAAACATAATTTTTAACAACTTAAAAAACAAAGTCAATTAAGTCACTGAACGATTTAAAATAAAACAAGCCATACCTAAAATATGGCAAAAGACAATTAATATGTGTGACTCAAAACAAACAAGAATAAAAACTGATATGGTCCTCTTGGATTCTCTGACAAATAATATGACAAATAAACAAATACGCTTAATTTTTTTTAAAAAATATAGAAAAAAATTACATAAACATTGGGAAACTTTATTCAAAAACAAATACACTGGCCTTCAATCCAAACCTTTTTTGGTTAAATTACAGAGAGTAAAGATATTAACAAAATACTTAGTCATCTAACTTGTAGTATTTATAAATCATACCTTACAAGCAATAGACGCTCATCATTAGGTAATGTAACTAAATTACTATATAATGATTTTCTTATCTTAAGAGTAAAAAGAACAGACATTACTTTTTATTTAAATGCATTAAACATCTTAAAACAATTGTTTGAAGACATACTCAACTTTCTCTTTTGATATTTAACCTGTTTTAAATTACTTCAAATTATCTAATGCATAATAAAAAAAAATTTCGCTTTCGAGAATAGGTCTGTTACATGGTGTTATAGTATATGTGTATGTACACTAATGTATGTGTGTGATTTTATATGCATGGGTATGATGTGTATGTATATATGTGTGCATGTGTTTAATATATTTTGAATTTTTTAAATTTTTTAAATTTATGTTTTTTTAAATACGATATAATCTTTAATAAACAGACCAGCATTAGTTGGTTCCAAAGAGAAAAAAATTATGGTAATAAACATTGTCATAAAATTGAAGATGAATGTTTAAGAAATGAAGATGCTAGAGTGCAAACAAACTGATCATTGGCATTTTTTAATATTAAAAGGGGCTTACCTCCTGCCCTTCCATAATCAAATATGGCCGTGAGATTATGCTAATAAACATTGTCATAAAGTTTGAAGATGATTGCTTAAGAAATGAAGATCCTAGAGTGCAAACAAACTAATTTTGGACGACGGATGGACAACGGACAGCCGGGCGGACGGACGACGGACATTCATCAATCCTAATAGCTCATCCTGAGCACATGTGCTCAGGTGAGCTTAAAAAAAATCTAAAGCAACACTGCTGGTTTCGCTATCAACAATGTATTAACAATGTATTCAGAGAATTTTATACTATATATATATATATATCAATTTAATCAGACTCTTTGAAACAATTCACATAATACATTTTCACAACAATACAAAAAAAATGAAACCAATAAGGTGAGTTAATTGATATTCTGTATTTATTAGTTTCAATATAAAATATTGATTATCTCCCTTACAAATCTAAAAAGCAATGGTTTGGCTGGGTTTGGGGCCTCATTTTTAAGGGATCAACTTGATTTTAGCAAATACTGTAGAGAAAGTTTCGGTGACCATTTGTGCCAAGTTAAGTAAAATTCTGACCATTGGTTCAGAGGCGATGATTTTTTAAATTTTTTATATAAGTATATATAACTATATGTTGAAATTTGCAAACCTCGTGGGGGCCTCATTTTTCAAGGAATCAACTTTATTTTAGCAAATATGGTAGAAAAAACTTAGATGACTATTTGACCACTAGTTACAGACAAGATGATTTTTTAGATTTTCTATATAGAGTATATAAGGAAATCTGGCAACCCTGAGGCCTCATTTCTAAAGGGATTGACTTCATTTTAGCAAATTGGTAGATGACTATGAGGTGACCATTTGTGCCAAAGGAAAATAAATTCTGACCATCGGTTTAAGAGAAGATGATTTTTAAAGTTATTAAAACAAAATGGTGTTGGTTGCCATGGCAACCAGAGTTCTGAATGAATCAAGGTTGTTTTTTTTAGCAATTTTTGTAAAGGTTCACCCAAGGAACATTCATGCCAAGTTTCATCAATTTCTACCTAGAGGGTTCAGAAGAGATGTCTTTTAAAGTTAATTATTGACGACGGATAACAAACAAAGCTAAAAATTCACATGAAGTAGGGGGTGACCCCAAATGACCCAATTTTGAACTCATTCAAGATTTCATGTAAACAAACCTTCCAACCCAGTTACATGAAGGTTATGCCAAAATTGTGGCTTCTAAATTTGTCACAAGGTTTTACTAAGATTTGACCTGGTGACCTAGTTTTTGACCCCACATGACCCAATCTTTAAATCTATCCAAGATATCATGTAGACAAACATTATGACCAACTTTCATGAAGATTATGCCAAAACTGTGACCTCTGGAGTGTTCACAAGCAATTATTGACGGCGCATGATGGACAAAGTCGGTCACAAAAGCTCATCCTGAGCATGGGGGCCTCCGTGACCGAGAGGGTAAAGTTGCTGATTTTAACACTAACTCAGCCCCTCACCGTGTGGGTTTGAATCCCGTCAGGGTCATTCGGATTTTCATGTGAGGAAGCCTTCCAGCTGGCTTGCAGTAGGTCGGTGGTTCTACTCCGATGCCTCCGTGCATTAGGGGTCTTCCTCCACCTGTAATTAGCTGGACATCGCTATATGACTGAAATACTGTCGAAACAACAGTAAAGTCAAATAGTCAAGTCATCCTGAGCACAAGTGCTCAAGTGAGCTAATAACACGCAATTATCCTTAACAGGCAAGATTAACCTTTTAAAGTGGAACAACTTATTTGAATTGATTTTCCCAGTAACTTAGTTGGTTGATTTTAATTAAACATTCCTAAAAGGACTATATAGCTACATCTTCATTTGATTGATCTTCAAAGTCAATTAGAATACACAAGAAGCATGATGTGCAGTGACATCTGTGTTTCAGTTGGGGGGAATGAGCAGACATATATGGCTACATGTTCTTGAAAACAAATATGGTACTTGAGCATGATTTTAGACTCAGACTCAAACTATGCCCATCTCTTTCAATAGAAACTTGGGTATGATACTCAAATTTGAGCCTGAGATGGTACTTACATATTTTCGAGAACACAGGGCTGGGACCTGTCTTTGTGCCATTTATCTGCTAGATTAACTTTGATAGCTATGATTTAAAGGTAGCACTTACTGGTACAGTTTGTTTTTTAAAGTTAACATTTTTGTATTAGTCAAAACTTATGAATGAAATTGTACATGTTTACAAATCAAGCACTACCAACAAACCCTTATTACAATGTCCTATATATTCTCTAGACAGCTGGTGCAAACATCTCTTCAGGTGGTTTGTGACTAAATACAATACTGCTGGACAATGATGTAAGGAAGTTTACAAAAGAGATCAAGAACAGCTTACCTGTGTTAGTTTTGTTACAGCCTGCTGTGATGCAGGGTCGTTCAGCAGTACAGCTGTACACTGCAGTGTGGCCTTCATGTCATTCAGGTAACCTGTCAGCTGGTCATCTGTCAGGGACTGGCTTGGATTGTGCAGGATCTCATTCCTTGCTATCCTGCACTGTAACCACATAGTGATACCAATAATGACCACTCCACTTCTTAACTTTTTTTCATAATTAATCCGGAAATAAATTACTTCAAATTAGTATTATAAAAACATATCTCTCAGAACTGTCCTGACATTATCTTGCAACTTCAGATCAAAAAGCATACACTGGACTACGGCATCTTCCACTTTCTGTCAAGAATAATTCAACCCAAGGGTTTTTGAGATAGTGTGTGCACCATTATTTAAAAATTCAACAAGACCTTCCTTGATTAAGTCAATGGTTGAGAATAATACTATGATTCAAATTACACTTGAGGGATTAAATGAAATTATACTGGGCATAGTGTCAGATAGGTCTACAAAGAATTTTGGAATAATAGAAAGAATTATTTGAAACTATAAAACACTTCAAAAATATGTGAATACTGAAACCCATCCCTAGTTCATCACTGGGATAGACATGGAGGACATTCAAGTCTTCATTTGACTCATCAAACATCCACTTAATTAGGTCTTGTTTTATTTTTCAATTCTATTTTGTCAAAACAAATGAAAAGTTGACAAACTTTAGTATGAAATTCCATCTTCAAAGGAAACAGTTGATGATATATATCATAGAATCTGGATAATGTTCTGCAATATGACCAGCATGCTTTCTCCTTTTTAGCACAAACAGGAACTGTGTTAAATTTTGTCTTAGAAGAAGAGGTTTGCCTCACTATATAAAACTAGAACTGAATCTTGGATCAGACTTTTAAGAAACTACTATAGTGACAATATAGACTAAACCCTGAAAACATGTCACTATAAATGTACTTCTTGATTACCTTTATGAAATCATCTGGACCATGATCAACACTGCTGACTGTTAAGTTGTGTCGGTGTGTAATGTTCTCCAGATTAATCCCAATGTTAACCAGTCCACTTAAGTCTGTGTCTGTGGCAGATTTAACATTTTTGTACCCTCCTGTGTTGGGCAGAAAGTTCTTCACCACCTCCCAGTGGTCTGTTACCCACTGGGAGATGTCTGAATTTTTCCACGAGGGTCCCTTAAACCTGTGTTCTGACATTATAGCGTCAAATAAAGTCCCACATACACTGATGGGACACAATCTTCGCATGTTCCTTGGACCTCTGGAGCAAATGCAGGTTGTCCTTCTTGAACATGCTGATTGCTGATGAGGCAGCAAGTTGTCTACTGTACAGTGGCCACAGTTTTGTGGTGGTTGGCCAAGTTTATTTAACAGTGAGGAGTGAAACACTCTAGCTTCATTGTCAATGAATGATTCTATTCCTTCTTTTGCATATTTGAGGCCCAGACCCGCCCTGACCCAGTTAAGGTAGGATTGGTCCCTTATCTGGGCCTGATGAGGTTCAGCCATCTCTGTCTGGTGTCTTAGTCCTTACTGAGATGGACAGTCCTCTCACTTCACCTAGAAGAAAATATCAAAACACATGGTAAATTTTATCAGGCATCTATAAAGTACTGTATAGTATAGCTGAGTGATAGTATGTCCCTCATTTATAGAACTTGAAAAAAAATGGTCCTGTGTATTTAACCATGGCAAGTACACTTAACATTAAGTATATATCGAGTTAACATAATACTGGACACTACAATATGCCACTCCCATATGGAAATCATTTATGTTGGTGATGATTTAAAGGTTGATGTATGTCAAAAGAATAAATTATTTTCAAATGAGGATGTGTATTATTTGTACATGAACACAACTGGATATGTCCTGTTCACAGAGATTAAATATCACACAAACATTTCATGGAACAAAATCATATCATTAAATACCACTGAAAACTTTAATAAAAGTAAATACTAAAAACTAATAGATCTTAACCTTTAACATTTTAAAACAGTTTTTAGAGTGTATGTGTGTGTGTTTCTTTCTTTTTTCTGTCAAATGATGTTTTATCCACCCATAAAATTAATGCCCATATATAATTAAATTTATTGGTTACTGTTATTTGATGTATTAATGCTTGCAAAATTTTCTAATGTAAGTAAAATAATAAAAGTATAATATTTAAATGTTGTTATTATAGTTTGAAGAGTTAAGATTTAATTAACCCTTTACTTCATAGACTCATTTTGACACATCGGCAAACAGAGGAGACCCTGATCAGACAGCTCCTATAGGTCTCCTCTGTTTCCTTATACAATGTACAATATTGTAGTTCAGTTTCTAAACAGATTGTGTGGCAATACAAGTCGATGTAAAATCAAGTGACCCCTGGGTAAAGGCCAATTGACCCTAAGACCATGATTTGAATAAACTTGGAAGAGGTCCACTAGGCCAGGTTACACACCAAATACCTAAAGGCTGTGTTGTTTCTTACAAAAAGATTTTTCTAGTTTTTTTCCTATAATCTATGTAAAATCAAGTGACCACTTAACAAGAAGTACCAAGTGAACAGGGCCATTTTAGACTTCTCTAAAGCATTTGACCAGATGTGGCATTCCCATCTATCAGAGAAATTCAGAAACTGTAGCATCCATGGTAACAAGCAAATTAAGGGATTCATTCTATGCTGATCATTTCCAGCACGTAGTGGTGGAAAATGCATCATCAGCTCACACATGAGTATCATTCTGAAGTCCCTCAAGGCTCAGTGTTTGGCCAAACATTATTCTTAATTTGCAGACTATTGTCTCAATAACAGGCATATCAAATCAACTAAGACATATAAACTTATTCTTTGGAGGGAACTTGAATGACAATGGGGAGTCACTAAGAAGATGTAGTTGAAAGAAGAGAAATGTTTGAACATGCAGTTCATAACATCCTGGAAACACTTAATAAAGATCTGGCTAATAATGTGGCCAGGATTATACTAAAATTTAAACTAGTGACCTATTTTTTACCATGCCTTACCCATGATTTAACCTGACTGAGATATTATCAACACAAACACTTTTAACCTATAAATGTAACCCCTGTGGTGTAAACAAGATTTTGCTAAGGTTTGACCTAGTAACCTACTTTTTGACCCACCCCACCCATGATTGAACTTGACCAAGATATAATCGAGACAAACATTCAGATCAAGTTTGAGAAAGATTCAGCTAATAATATGGCCCCTAGAGTGTAATTAGGATTATGCAAGATTGACCTAGTGACCTACTCTTTAACCCCACCCCACCCATAACTGAACATGACCAAGATATTATCAAGACATACAGTCTGAGCAAGTTTGAGGATAAGAATTGTGGCCTCTAGAGTGTGAACACTAAAATTGTTAACATTGTTTAATATAATTAAAGGGCTATTAACTCCTGACCTAACTGGTCAATTTCAGCCATAATTAAAGTCAATCGAGAGATTATGGTCATTAACATTGTCATAAAGTTTGAAGAAGATTGTTAAACTATAAATGTGTCCATAGGACACAAATGCCCCCACAACCACTTATTTGCTGAATGATAGCATATCAAGAACCTTCATTTAGTCTGACAAGGATATCATAGCAATGTACACAGTGACCTTGACCTTTGACCTAGTGACCTTAAAATCAATAGGCTTCATCTGCTGGTCATACCAATGTCTCTACCAGGTCTCACAAACCCAGGCCTGCAGTTCTCCAGTTAATGATCAGATAAGGATTTCATACTAATGTACACACTGACTTTGACCTTTGAACTAGTGACCTCAAAATCAATAGGGTTCATCTACGTCCCTACCAGGTCTCACAAACCCAGGCCCTGCAGTTCTCCAGTTAATGATCGGACAAGTTTTGATCATACGTATTACTACAGATAGCAGCAAGGCTATATGCCGGCACTTTTCAAGTGGGGGGCATAAAAAATAAAGACGCATGAGTGTAAAGAAAGTGAAATATTGCATTTTTTTTTTTATTTAAAAGGGGCAGAACTGCTGACCTTATTGTGCGATATCAGCTATAATTAATCTTAATCGAGACATTATGATCATAAACATTTTCATAAAGTTTGAGGATGATTGTTGAAAAAATGAAGATGCTAGGGTGTAAACAATATGAAATCTGGCATTTTTTAAATTAAAAGGGACATAACTCCTGACTTAAATGGCCAATCTCAGCCATAATCAAACTTAATCGAGAACTTATGGCCATAAACATTGTCATTAAGTTTGCAGATGACTGCTTAAAAATGAAGGTGCTAGAGTTTAAACACTAAAATTAAGAGATTAACGATTATCTACTATAATCGATGATTGATTGAAAGCTGCTGAGATCGGCAATCATTGATTGTGTTCCTTCATAATTGATTCCTATAATTCCTCTCCTTGATGTTGATTTAGAGTATGTGTACCAAGAAATGAAAGAAAATTTAAACAATAAATGTCACAGGATGTGACAAATGCCCCCAAAAAGCATATTCATGGTTTTCTGAAAATTTCCTGACATTTCTTTTGACTTTTCCCTGACATTTTTAAGAGTGAAATCACTACAGCATTATGCATGTACGAAATACACAATAGCTAGAATCATATGCATAACTGAACCAAAAGTCCCCTACTGATTGTGCATATTTGATTATTTCCATTACCATAGCAACCAGTAGTTTTATCCAAGAAAAATATCAACGTGAGGTGCATTAATTAATCTCCATATTGCCTTTATATACCAAGTTTCACTGAGCTAGCTTATCATATGGTTTTTAACCCTTTCCCTCATAGAGGAAACCATGAAAAGACCTATGCGAACAACTCGCAAGCTGATCAGGTTTTATGCTGTTCCCTGCTCCTCAGTGATCTGGAAATGAGGACTTTATAATTAAATCTGGTAAGGTTTAACTGTGGTTTTCTGCAGATCAGGCTTTATGTGGTACCTATTGTGTGCGTCAAAATGAGTCTATATGAGGAAAAAGGTTAAGTAATCACAGCATACCAATTTCTGGACAGGCGGACGGAGGGCAAACCAATGCACAATCAGGGCTTATGACACTTGACCTCTTAGTGTGACCATGACCTTTCAGCCATGAACCTGGGTATTGTACACAACACATTGTATCATTACGATGCACATTTATGAAAAAAATCAAAATCTATTGAAGGGTGACAAAGATATGGAGCGTACACAAAAAACTAAGTGTGACCTTGACCTTGGAGCTACAGACCTGGGATTGCAGGACATATTGCTTCATGATGGTGAACATTTTTAACTGTAATTCAAAAAGCCATCAAGGAATGTCAGAGTTATAGAACAGACACCAAAAATAGTCCCCATTTCTAACCTTTGAATTCTTAGTTTGACCTTGTCCTTTGAGCTACAAACTTGGAGAATGCCTTATGGTGGTAAGCATTTCTGCCAAGTAATTTCAAAATTCATCAAGGAATGTCAGAGTTATACAGCAGATACAAAAAAGACCCCATTTTTGACCTTTGAACTGTAAGGGTGATCCTGACCTTGGAGCTACAGATCATGGGATTGCATGCGACACATCGTCTCATGATGGTAAATATTTCTGCCAAGTAATTTCAAGGAATGTTATGTTATGGAGCGGAAACAAAAAAAAGACCCCATTTTTTACCTTTGAACTCTTAAGTTTGACCTTGACCTTGAAGCCACAGACCTGTGGATTGCGCGCAACACATCCTCTCATGATGGTGGATATTTCTGCTGAGTAATTTTAAATACATCAAGGAAAGTCAGCGTTATGTGGAGTAGAAATGAAAATTATACCCCATTTTTGACCTTTGAACTCTAAGTGTGACCTTGACCTTGAAGCCACCAGGGGTTTACTTAAGGATTTGACTTTCACTTGTCCTGGGGGCAAGTAACTTTGAACATCTACTAGCCCCCAGTAAAAACAGGATGCCCGATCTTGAAGTTAGCTGGTGTTTGTTAATGTTTAAAACTAAATATGTGTAATATTAAGGGGAATTTTAGTTAATATGTACCAAAGACTATTTGCAAGTATTTTACACCTGATATACTATAGAAAATAAAAAAAAATGAAAGATTTCATTTATATGAATAAACTTGCCCGCCGGGCTATCTTCTTTAAAAAATCACTCGCCTGCAGTGATTTTTACCTGGCGCGGGCAAGTGGGCGTCCACTTAAGAAAACCCCTGAGCCACAGACCTGGGGATTGCACGCAACACATCCTCTCATGAGGTGAATATTTCTGCTGAGTAATTTCAAAATACATCAAGGAATGTCAGAGTTATGGAGCAGAAATGAAAAATAGACCCCATTTTTTACCTTTGAACTCTAAGTATGACCTTGACCTTGAAGCAACAGACCTGGAGATTGCGCACAACACATCCTCTCATGATGGTGAACATGTGTGCCAAGGAAATTTAAAATCCATCAAGGAATGTCAGAGTTATGGAGCGAAAATGAAAAATAGACCCCATTTTTGACCTTTGAACTCTGAAGTGTGACTTTGACCTTGAGACCTGGGTATTGCGCACGACACATCGTCTCATGGTGGTGAACATTTCTGCCGAGTAATTTCAAAATCCATTCAGGAATGTCAGAATTATGGAGCAGAAATGAAATCCGGACGGACGGTTCAATTACTAGGGGCATAAAAAACAAAATTACCACTATCTGAATTCTTTTTTATCTTTTTTCCTCTTATTTTTAAATTATTTTTCAATCTTACATGAATAGCATGCAAATTGATTGCATAATGGATGAATGTCTTGTCCAATTATTTCTGATCATAGATTATGATTTTTTTGCTAATTTTGAAACTCTACTAATATTGTTGACAAAGCATGACGGGCGACAGACACTCACAGGATCACAAAAGCTCACCCTAAGCGTTGCTCAGGTGAGCTAACTAGGAATGTCACAATATGTCTAAAGTGTACCTTGGTTTGCTACAGTTATAAGTGACTGTATATGGAATGCTCTGCCTTGACAATATAAACCAAAATAAAGGCTTTAATCTTCAGTAGCACTGCAGTACATTGTATTTGATAATTACTAGAAATATGACGAGAAAGTGCAAAAACTTGTTTTCAAACAATTAAACGACAGGTAATGATGACTGCATTTGCCAAATGATCCATAGGGACTTGCTCCTGTATGTTTTTTTAAAAAAATCCTACTGTCCACATGAACTTTAAAACAAGAGTGCCAGTGCTACCACAATATACACCACCACAAAATTAAAAGACCAAGAGGGTCCTTTTAATTATTGCTTTTAACATTTCTTTAAGCATAAGCTCATAATAAAGTCTGTGAGACCAATTCATTTAGCTGAACAGAGATAGAACCCTAAAAAGGCTTCCAATATGAAAGTAGGTCAAATAGCAGCATCAATATGAATCCTTTTTTTCTTTTTTCGCATTACTCTTGCAAAAATCACTTAACCAGAAAATCCCTGCTTTATGCACTTTTACCTGTTTAGTAACTTGGGTTGTGTTTTCAAGAGACCATGTTTAGAAAGGCATAACTATTGCAAATATTGATAAACATCAAAATCCCTGCTTTATGCATATATACCCAGTATCGTAGTGACATTGCCCAAGTTTTGAAAAGAGTAGGTCAGAAACATACAAGGACTTGGCACTTGCATTCACAAGACTGAAATATCAATCAGCTAAAGAAACTAAGTTTCAAGGGACAAAAATCTTGCAAAAATTAATGAACAGGAAAGTCGCCACTTCATGCACATCTACCCATTATAGTAACTACTGATCAAGTTTTGAAAAGATTCATTCAGAAATGTAGGTGGAGTTGCGTTTACAAGGCTGCAATATCAATCAGCTACAGAGACTAAGTTTCAAGGGACTCAAATCTCGAAAAAATCAATGAACTGGAAAATCGCCACTTCATGCACATTTACCCATTTTAGTAATGAAATTGACCAAGTTTTGAAAAAATTCATTTAGAAACAAAGGAGGAGTTGCGTTCACAAGATATGGACGTACGGACGAACGTACGGACGTTCTCACGGAAGTGATGTTGTGGGATTTCTCCTTTGATCTTTGGCCCTTTTGCACCCTGTAATTTGCACCCCACAAGCAACAAATTAGCCCACAAGTGCCAATTGTACTACCGAAACCCCATAAGACTAACCCTTACCCACTTTCCTTATCCCGGAGCGTCACTTGAGGGAGGGTGGACTTACGGACAGACGGAGAAGATGACGCCAATATACGACCGCCTCCGGCGGCGTGTAAAAATCCTACTATCCACATGAATCTTTTAAAACAGACTGAAGCAAGTCCCTGTGAATGATCATCAAATAAGACAGATAAGTTAAAATACTGTCAAATACCAGTATAGTACAATGTTTTTCTGTGTGTGTCAAGGTATACCGGTGAACCATAATACCCCTATTTACAAAATACCCAAGAAAACATATGTAGCATACTGGGATCTTTTTAAATAAAACCTAAAACACTGCCCACAAAATAGCAATGAATGAGCATATCTTAATTTACCAAGTTTGCCCAAAATTTTAATATATAAAGATTCATTAAACAGCTACCCACATTAAGAGCAGCTACAATGCAATGTACCAGAAGTCCACATTAAGAGCAAGTAGTCACATTATGAGCAGCTACAATGCAATGTACCAGTAGTCTACATTAAGAGCAGCTACAATGCAATGTACCAGTAGTCCACATTAAGAGCAGCTACAGTGCAATGTACCAGTAGTCACATTATGAGCAGCTTCATTGCAATGTACCAGTAGTCCACATTAAGAGCAGCTACAATGCAATGTACCAGTAGTCCACATTAAGAGCAGCTACAATGCAATGTACCAGTAGTCCACATTAAGAGCAGCTACAATGCAATGTACCAGTAGTCCATTATGAGCAGCTACAATGCAATGTACCAGTAGTCCACATTAAGAGCAGCTACAATGCAATGTACCAGTAGTCCACATTAAGAGCAGCTACAATGCAATGTACCAGTAGTCCATTTCATGAGCAGCTACAATGCAATGTACCAGTAGTCCACATTAAGAGCAGCTACAATGCAATGTACCAGTAGTCCACATTATGAGCAGCTACAATGCAATGTACCAGTAGTCCACATTTGTGTACCCATAATTTGTGATTTCATTCTACTATCATTTTGGCACAGATCCCCTATGGCAAAGGCATAACAGCCAGTACCAGAAGTAGCTTAATTGTTGCACCAAGAGCTGCTCATTCAGATTAACTGCAACGCAACACGATTCATCTGTAACAAACCTTTTAACTTTTAAAAGAAGCCAGACAGCATTACAAATATAATCAACAGCCTGAACTGGACTCCATTACACCAACTCAGAATGAATGTCAATGTTGTCCTTGTGTACACGCCTTGTGTACACGACAGTCAATGCCTTAAGTAGCCATACCAGTGATTTGTTTCCCAACTCCAGTACTGGTGAGGGTCACAAGTGTCAATCAAAGACTTTCCCATATATTATCATATTATCTACCACCAGCAAAGTCGCTCATTGGAACCATCTAGACTATTCCAGTACACTACCTGAGGGTGTTCACGTCAGGACTCGTAGGATCTGAGAGCTATTATAATGTAGAATGTTACATACACATTGGCTTTTATAATATTGGTTTTGGACTTAAATGTTTTTCCCTCACAGTTCAAGCTACATACATGCTAGTCACGTATCTAATGCTGTATTTTTCTTTTAACAGGTCTCAATGTTTTACTGAGTAAAATATGCAATATAACTATGGAATTTAAATATTAACATTCAAAAGATACTATCAAGCCGCCATGGGGCCAGAATTTGCGACAACTTTTTGGAACTCATTTTGTTTTTGACTCTAATTGTTCCTTCCCAATGGAAATATAGTCGTTCCTCACTACTTGCCGGATATAAGATAAGCACCTGGTGAGATGTTTGCCCGCTCAGTATGGTAGCTGGATGTTTCGTACCATAAAAAAAATTATCACTTCATACTCAGATTTTACAATTTTGTACCAAAGGTGTATGCCATTTCGTACCATCGGTCTGCCATTTGTACCACGGTTTTGTATTTTAAAAATTGAATATTCATCTGTATATACTTAAAGAGTGTTAATCAATCTTGTGTATTTTTTTAAGTATATTTCTTTTGATTTAATGAATGCTATTTTAATATGTATATTCACTGTGAATTGATGTGTTTTAAAGTTTTAAACACAGTGTTGATTGACTGCATACAAAATTTTTTGAATGTGATGCCAAATCTGAAAGCCCTTTGCAATCTGTATTCTCTTTTATGAAATGAATTTGTATACAGAGTATTACTGAGAAGAAAACATGATTTGTTGTAAAATAAATAACTAATGTTTTCACAACCCCCACCCTCTTTGGGTTGACAGTGACCTCATAAATATATCACAAGACACATTATTTCGACTTATAAATATTGTGCAGATTTCATTTTAATATACTATTTAAAGTTTCAAATATGTACTTACATCATGTTTTAAGAAAACGATGAAACCACACCAAATATGACTGACATGATTTTCTGAGTGTTTGCCGCTTAGATTGGAGGCGGTGTTTCCTGAAATGGCGAAAGTATCCTTCCACTGTGCAAAGTCCACGTTTGTGTACCCGTTTGTGATATTGTTCTACTTTCTGTTTGGCGATATGCCAGTATCAAAAAATGCGGCTCATTGATAGGTCAGCACAGTGCGCAATAATCTGAAACAAACCACGTGATGCGTGTTATGGCAAATATAATTTCTTAATGTTAAAATAAAATTAAAACAGAGATGAAATTATATTTATCTATACGTAATAACTTAAATTTCAGAATATTGGAACGATCAACCAAGAAAATGGTTATAAGTATCCCAAAAATAAACCCGAGGTAATTACTTGAAAAAAAAAACCAAAAAAAAAAAACCCCATAGTTCTAAAAGAATATCAATTCTTCATTAGTAATCATTCGTTGATTCCTTTTTTTTTCAAACAGCAATCTATTAATGTTGTACCAAATAATGTACTGTCTTTTGGCTTTTGCCGACACAAATATCCTAACCAATTTTATGCTACTGTTTTCTCTTACAGCTGATTTGTATATTGTAATTATTATACAATATGTTTTGTCGGATAATAGCTCTGTGAGCTAAAGTTCTCTGTTATATATAACCGAAGTAAAATAAAGTTTCTTGTAGCTTGTATCTAATATAATTATGTGTAACCCTAAATGAAACCGAAAGTGCGATTCGGTGTCTCGTTAGAAACACTATGTCGTGAAAGAGCCATATCATTAAAAAATGTTATTTGACCAACTACCGGTATTATATTAGACTTTGGTTTGTAATGTTGTAGATGGAGCAATCAATGCATTTATCTGAGGAAGTATAAAACTATTGATGGAATCTGTTCATCTATGACAGCACTTGCATGCTGTAATAAACACCTGCAAGCATGTGTCAAAATAAATCTGATACTTGTCAGCGGTGGACATAGTGTTACGCGAGTAACTCAAAATGGCTTGAGGAAAAAAATGACAAAAAAAAAAAAAAAAAAAAGATTTTGAACTCGAAATATGAGATAAAAATCGCATTTCAGACATAAGGAGGGGTATGCTTTAATATAATATGAAGCAAGGAAAAAATATATTACACTGTCAACCAAAGACTGAAGTCAACTTGCACTGATCAACAAAGTTAACATGTCTTGATCTTGTACAGGGAGAGAGAAATAATGGCTGAATACACCGTAGATGTTTATGATAGATGTATATTTTATTTGCAATCCAATAGGCCTATAGAAAGACCGGAACCTGCCCTTATTTTTTGATGATTAGATACTATACATATTGGCAACTTTGTAACTCTATAATTTACCGGGTAATGTGCTGTTGTAATATTAGTTTCAGTTTCAGTTTATTGGCAAATCAGCATAATATAATGCCTTTGGCCATTTACAAAACAATACATTTACACATGACCAAGACATAAACATACATTTCCATGCATGCAAGTTATAAGAAGGACAAAATAAATAAATGAAGGCTACATAGTGAACATGTAAGCATATTATACCACATGTTAGGCAAAACCTGAAAATATAAATATGTTTAATTTGATGATATGTTTATTAAGCAATAGCACAAAATTAGACAGTTAATTAATAAACATCGAGTATAAACCTAGGTAATTAAATTCAATAAACAGATACATGTATATTATTAAATATGGTTATGGAGCAGTTAATATTTCAAGGGATTGTTTTCTTATCTGAGATGCTTCATTAATAAATTTCGCTGTATTGAGTATCAAATTTTTATTTTCTGACGACATAATGCTAATGAATTTTTGTATAGTCGGCCATGATGAGTATCTGTTACCTAAATATTTTTGTCTTAAGTTAGCATATACTGGACAGCAAAGCAAGAAATGATATTCCGATTCAGTCGTGTTACTATTACAAACTCTACATTTACGTTCATATCTCATATTACCAATAAATCTACCGAATTCAATTTCCAAAGTATGTGAAGTAACTCTAAAACATGTCATTTGCCTGCGTAACTTATCATTTTGGATGTCAGATAAATAATTTTCTAAACCGAAATTTAATTTAAATCGCTTATAATAATCTAATTTCGATGTATTACTAATTTGAGTATTCCATGTTTGTATAAACTGATCGCGGATTCTCTGCTTGAAAGTAAAATTTGATAAAGGTATAGCATTGTAATTATTCCACATGTATCCAAATCCCAGTTTATCTAAAAACCCTTTTATACGGTGACCCCAGGTGTGTTGATTTGATCCATTTATTTGTTCGTTTAAGATTCTAACAATCGGTAAATGTGGATTTCTTATAATTTTAGTCCAATATCTAAGTGATCTTTCCTTAACTATTTCATTTAAAGGCATTCTGCCTAATTCCCCATATACCGCTACATTTGGAGTTTGTTGCTTGACACCTAATATACGTTTACAGAATTTTAAATGAAGTTTATCTATCTCTTTGAAATTATAAATTCCCCACACTTCAGACCCATAGAGGAGAATTGGCATAACAAGAGAATCAAAAAGAGAAAGTTTTGTCTTTATATTTAAACTTACTTTGTCAAATATTGATAACAAGCTATTGTAAGCCCTTAAGGCCTGATCTGAAAGAGATTTTATTGCCTCTTTCATATTACCGGTGTAATAAAATTTAATGCCCAAATAGTTAAATGAATCCACAACTTCTATTTTTTCATCATTTATGAACCAGTCATTAGAATTATCTTGTTTGCGACTTTGGAAAACACAAATTTTAGTTTTACTGGTATTTATCTTTAGACCCCATTTATTCGAAAACGTATTTACACAGTCAAGCTGTTTTTGCAAACTCACTGGGTCTGTTGAAAACAACGCTATGTCATCCGCATATAAAAGCATAAACATCGATAAGTTATTTAAATCGTTTTCAGTTAAAAAGTTAAAGTTCAGAGTGTTGCTTATATCATTGATAAAAAGGATAAATAGTATCGGGGAGAGGGGCTCCCCCTGTTTCAAGCCGAGGGTAACATAAAAAAATCTGAATAATTCATATTTGGAGTCAATTTAACACATGATTTGACTTTTTCATATAGTGATTTTAACATGTTTATTAGTTTACTGCTAACACCCGTTTCAATTAATTTTAACCATAGAGCATCCCTATTTACCGTGTCGAAGGCCTTTTCGTAGTCAATAAATAGTCAATATAGTTTAGACTTATTATGTAATACTTTTTGGATTATTGAATGCAAATTGAAGATACAATCTACTGTACTATGACTTTCTCTAAACCCAAATTGATTATCAGAAAATATGTTTCCAGATTCACACCATGAGTTAAGTCTGTTCCTAATAAGTAATGAAAATATTTTTGCCATGATATTAATCAACGTAATTCCTCTGTAATTAGCTGGGTTCCCACTCTCTCCTTTTTTAAATATGGGTACATTTACCCCCTTACACCAACTATCAGGGTAACTACCGGATTCGTATATTTTATTAAAAAATATAAGCAGGTATGGACTAATAAAGTCTTTACTCTCAATGAAAAAGTCGGCAACATTTCCGTCGTAGTCACTACTTTTATTTCGTTTTAATGTATTGATGGCTTTTAAAACTTCATCGATGATAAAAGGGCGATCCAATTCATCAATATGTAATTCTTCTTGATTTAAGGTATTGTTATTTTCATCATGTTGATAATTGCCGAACGAAAGATTCGACAATGATTTAAAGTGATCCACAAATTCTTCCATAGTTACATCAGAACCATTATTGTTCCCTTTGCTTTTGTTTTTATACTTGTTTATATATTTCCAAAATTTTCTGGCATTACTTTTACTCAGAGTTAATAGATTTTGTCTTTCCCTATAATTATAAGCGCTTTGCTTTGCGTTTAGCATCATTAAATTCTTTTCTACTTTTTAAGAAATTAATTTTATTTTCATCGTTTGGATTGATACTAAGTATTCTTTTGCATCTTTGAAAAACTGCCTTAGCCTCTTTACATGTATTATTAAACCAGGGCGATTTAGTATTTTTGTTGTTTGTTGGACCCGTAGTAAAACGGCGCCCATTTACCTTAAAAGAAATATCATATATTGTACTACTTAACACCTCAATACAAGAGTTTAAATCAATTTCTTCAGACAGAAACTGACGTAATATTTCATCAAATATATACTTCTTATCATGTAATGTATCAGATAAATTTTGGGTATTAATTTCATTCCAAATTATTTTATCATAAGTTAAAACATCATTACGATAAAAGAAATCATTTTCACAAGATAATGAAAATTCAATGGGCGCATGATCTGAAAACTCATTAATTTCTAATATTTTCATATCAGTTATACATGCAAAATTACTATAATCTGTAATTAAATAATCAACTACGCTAGATGCAATTTTTTTATGTGCCATATTGTGACAAGTAAAGTCACCCGGCTCAGCGCGCCCATTTGCAATAATAATATTGTTCTCTTTGCACAATGATAACAATTTACGTCCAAAACTGTTAACACCTCTATCTTTTGATTTTCTGTTTGGCACGCACTGATCAGGTGAGATGTCTTCAGGTAAATCAACATACCGGTTTAGATTAGTTTGTTCAACTAAATCTGACTGGTCACCTGTCCGTGCATTAAAATCTCCCGTTAAATATACGTCACCTAGATCAGTATATTTTCTGATATCATTACTTAATTGATAAAAAAAATCATACTGAAATAAATCAGAGTTTATGTTTCTATAAACATTGGAATCCTCGGGTGGTATATAACATGTACAAATATAAATGTCATTCTCTGAACCAAAATGTTCTTTTTTCAGCTTAATACTTAGGAAAGTTTATATTCGATATGCGATCTCCGAAATGAAATTGTTAGTTAAGATTTATTTTATTCAACGTGTGTTTTTGAATTGGACGTTATTGTTGTGACTGTCAACGTAATCTTTTAAAGTTAGTTATTACAAATTTATTTTAGGTCGACTGTAAAACAAATACTTATCACTCGATCCCTCCTTTCTAATGGAATCCGTCGCCTCGAGAGTCTACTTTTTAGAAAGAAAATCAGGTTGTTAGTGTTAACAACAAGTAGCAATTGGTGTAGTCTTGTACATTTTAATATGGAATTTAACCCAAGCGCACCCTTGAAGTCGGCGGTAGTAGCACGCGGCTCACGTATTCGTTCATAACGTATTCTTTATTTCACATAACCTGGACAAAATACGACACTACGCAATATACTTTTGAATTTGGACAGAAAAAAGAGCGATTTCATCGTCTGAAAAAAAAAATAAACAAACGGAAAATGTATAAATTATTTCGGTTTGATTGTCGGTTCCCTTTGTTTCAGAGTCAGTATACATGTATAAAAAGTCAAAATAATTCTTGGCACAATCGGCAGGAATACACAAATAAATACAAAAATGGCGGCGAAAAAAATGGAGTATACAACACGGAAAATAAACAGAAAAGTATGATATAATTTCTTGTCTTACTATGGATATGAACTTAAAATAAATACAGAAATGCTAGAAAAAAAATAATATATATATATATATACTTTTGGGCCAATGGAGCTACAGAATCAAAACAGGGAGCAACCACTGTTACTATTGTAAAATAAAAACATGTAATATATTAAGGAAAAACATTGAATTTGAATTGAATCATTGCATTAACTGATGCAAAAAATAATAATAATAATAACAAGATTTAAAATATGAAAGTCTTCTATCGTTATTTAAAGAAACTGGACTCGTATAATGTTTATCTGATGACTTCTTCTTAAACTCGTAGGCAACGGATTTTAAAATTTGGTTAACGGATCTTGCAAGACAACCTGATTCATTGAAGCTCAGAAAAAAAGAAAATGTTTTGAGCTGTTAAAATATTCAGATTTTAGATATAAACCGTCTACATGAAAAATTAACAGAAGTTTAAAAATAAGTATTACGGCATAATGTATAAAGTGTAAAAACACACAAACACTATAACATTTGGCCGTAGCGGACATGTCTAATTTACGTCCCTGGACCCAATATGCGGTCCCAGTATGTTAATTTATTTTATTTTAGTTAACCGTCGCTGCGACAATATTTCAGTCATATAGCAACATCCAGCTTATAACAGTTGGAGGAAGGCCTAGAATGCACGGAGGCATCAGAGTAGAACCATCGACCTACCGCAAGCCAGGTGGAAGGCTTCCTCACATGAAAATCCGAGTATGTATTGTGCTTGAAATGGGTAAATTTAACTGAAAATTGCATAGCCTATGTTGTAAAGCCTTGTAAACATATATTTTATTTTATATAGATCATCAACACAATAAAAAATGTCATACTTCTACGCCACGCTACGTTATCAAGGGAAATAATAACTACCGGGAAGATTGCAAATTAATACCGGGACCTGTACGTAAATCCTTTATCAAATAAAATCTGTGCTGATTTTGTTCTTCATCATTGTCCTTCTTGTTGTTGTTGCTGCTGATGATGATGATTTTTTTTTTACATTGACATTAATACCAGCTAAGTAGCTTACCGTCTGGATATAATATGCATCTTGCAGACCCTAACTATTTGAATAAATATATAAGAAAGGAATTACCTCTTGTAATATGTATCCTCATTGATCTATGGATTAAAAAATATTTATGGCACCTCAAATAATCACCACATAATGTGTCTACTATAATTAAAGTATTTTCTGTACTTTTTTGTTCTATATTTCTGAATAATTTGATACGTTTTTTTTTTGTTTTTTTTTGTTTTTGTTTTTTGTTATTTTTGTTATTGTTTTCGGACCTTTTCTGTTTGGCTTTGCTTTATTTAAGTCGTGCTTCAAAAACATCGGCGTCTTTGATGCTTTGCATCAAAATTAGTCTTGTTCTTTTCTTGTAACGACCCTGTTAACACACGGTTAAAGCGGGTTTATAACATTGGGTTTATTGGAATCGTTTGAATATTTGATCCCCGTTTATAAAATTTACGTTGATAAACAAAAGAAATTCGACAATCTGTTCTCTCAGCGCTATCAGTGCTTTGATTTGTAATCAGTTACATTCATAGATTGAAATAACATGCAAAATGTCGTCTGCCACAGTCGATGGGTGGCTTGTACATATTTTCGGATAGAGGTCAAGTGATAGTTTTGCATAGAGAAATTTATTCGGTGTGCTTTTTTGCCATGGACAATTATTTTTTCCCGTAAGTATTTATTTTTGACACATCAGTGATTTTTGAACAGTGTTACTTAATCTCAGAGTTAAATACAATCGTTAGATCATATTTACAATATTGAGAGGTTGCTTGGTTTTCAAAGCTTTCAAATATGCTCAGAATGTAGGTATTAAAGTTGGTGATACTGACGTCACTCACAACTAAAAAGTATAATTTACTTTTACTTGTACTAATAAAACAAGTTAGAATTCGTATTTTAATCTAAGCAACCATTTTATAATTTATTTGTTTCAGAAACCTCTAAATTCACGAAGAGTTATGCCTGATATAGCTATGAAATAGTTGTTTACTGATTTGTCATTTATATTCTGAAGAAAAGCTTGTAGGTCACAAGTGTTATAATGCCGTCACCTTCATTACGTTACTCGTATATACCATGTGTAAATAATCAGGACAACATGTTTCTGTATTACTGAACAGGGTTTTTTGTATACATTTGTGCATTGGACAACATTTCAGGCCTATATCTAGACATTTGAATTTCCCCCTTTTTACTACGCAGAAATATTGTTCAACTTTTTTTTTCTGTCTTATCATTAAGTGGTGATAATTGTTATGTTCATTTAAATGCGATTGCATTATATAAGTAAAATTGTATAAAAATGCGTAAAAAAAACGATGCTGGAGATAATATGCTTAATAAACTGGAGTACAAAGGTAAATGCGCGAGCGATCGCAATTCATACAGATATATTTGAACCAATACTTTAAGCAGTTGTAATTGAATTTAAATAGTTGACCTACTGCCGCAATAGCTCAAATGGTCCGCTTGCTTTTAAAATTATTGCGGGTTCGAATACAGCTGTGGATTTATCTTAATATTAAATCTGAAATATCAATGTACGTATAAGAGAATATATAGATAAAATGTGAGGAAACATTCCTGGGATATATTTTGACTAGGTACATTTATTACATTTTTCATATCTATTCTTGTGCGTTTGTTGCATTATAGTTGGTACCATTTGATTTAAGCGCATTTATTTATGTAAATAAACTATTTGAAAGAGAGGTTTGTAACATTTGGTTTATTGGCATCGCTTGAAACTTTGATCTGTGCTTATCAAATTTGCTATGATACACAAAAAAATACAACATAAACCGTTCTCTCAGTGCTTTCGGCGCATTAATTATAGTACATGCTACTTAGTCACGTGTCTGCCTCACC
>CM037785.1:37694195-37714530 GCA_021229015.1 Solen grandis
ATCTGAAGCATGCGGCATTAATTTTTCATTGCCCTTCATAAATTTCAAGATATAGAAATAATCTTGTTAGAATTAGAAATTCATTATCATATAATGACGTCACGTGACGTCATATGACATTTATTTTCACAAAATGTTTAAGACTCCCAGAGACCTATATACTGACCCAATATCATCTTTCTATCTCAAATAGGACCGATTTTATAAGAATTTGAAAATTTACGACCTTGGTTCGAATCTTGGAATCGCTATAGAACCTTGGACTTTTCGAATTTTGAAAAACGGACACCGGGATGCACAACTAGAACTTAATATACACATTCTGTGAAAATTTGATGAAAATCGGTTCATAAACAATGGCTGTAGACCGCGTACAAACTTTTGTTGCATATTTCCAGTGTGACGTCATATGACGTCATAGGCATATGAAAATCATAGAAATCAAAATTTCAGCGTTTGAAGCATGTGTCTTTAAATTTTCATTGCCTTTCGACAATTTCAACATATAGAAATATTCTTGTTAATATTAGAAATACATTATCATATAATGACGTCACGTGACGTCATATGAGAAATATTTTCACAAAATTTTTAAAACTTCTAGAGACCTATATACTGACTAAATATCAACTTTCTTTCTTAAATAGGACAGATTTTATAAGCATTTAAAAATTTCCGACCTTGGTTCGAATCTTGGATTCGCTATAGAACCATGGACTTTTCGAATTTTGAAAAACGGACACCGGGATGCACAACTAGAACTTAATATACACAATCTGTGAAAATTTGATGAAAATCGGTTCACAAACAATGGCTGTAGACCGCGTACAAACTTTTGTAGCATATTTCAAATGTGACGTCATATGACGTCATAGGCATATGAAAATCATAGAAATCAAAATTTCCTGACGTGGCTAATAAGTCATAAAAATTTCATCGTCCTAGGAGTATTGCAACATAGAAAAATAAGCGTTTAGTTAGGAAGAAAAAAAGAATAATAATAATAATAAGAAGAAGAAGAAGAATAAACAGTACAAACCCAATAGGACTTTCTGCCGAAAGGGCAGAAAGTCCTAATAATAATAAACATAACAAACCCAATAGGACTTTCTGCTTTAGGCAGAAAGTCCTAATAAACATAACAAACCCAATAGGACTTTCTGCTTTAGGCAGAAAGTCCTAATAAACACTAGATGTCATTCGTTTAAACGAATGATAGGACTTTCTGCAACATCTGCTTTATATAGTATATATAGAAGATGACATAATAGATAATCTGTCCAAATTGCAACTTTCTATCTCCTCTATTTCTATATAAAATAGCACAAATAGAACACATTCTGTGAATTTTAATAAAAGTCCGCCCATATCTTGCACATGTAGTTTACATACAACATTTATACTATGTCATATGACATGAAAGAAAAATGAAACAGTGTTCAAATGTAAGTTTCTAACTTTCATCACACATAGAATTTCATCACTCCAGCTCAGTTGTAACCTTGTTTAAGTTTAGCCTCATTAGGAAGAAGTATTGAATATTTGTATAGTGCTATATCCTTTCGACACCTGTAACGTAGTTAAACGTATTTAGCGATTTTGGCGTGTTTGGGCTTCCGTAGTTTTGCCATAAATTCCTGGAATTTCGAACTATGGTGATATTTTGAAAGGTAACATCCCAGCCTACAAACTGATGCAATATGAATATCGTTAGCATAACAATGCAGTTTTTAGATGGTCTAAAATGTGGGGCTACGTGTGAATTTTTCAAGGCTTGCAAACTGCTCGCTAGCTACATAGTGTTGCAAATACGGATTTTTGTCTTGTGCCGTTGTTTTAGATGGTCTAAAATGTGGGGCTACGTGTGAATTTTTTATTAACTGCAATGCTTATTTTGGAAACAGTCAACATTCGACAAAAAACAACAAAACAACAAAAAAAAAAAGAACAAAATCAAGATATAGCCCATTAATTGCAATTTGATTTTTTTTTTTTTTTTTTTTTTTTTTTTTTTAAGTCGTTGCGCAAGTATTTAAGCCTGGTGACCCCTGCGCGTGACCTTTTCCATATTTTTATGATGCATGATTATGAAATATCTTATTTTCCATGTAACTTTCTTATATGAAGTCCAATTTCAATAAACTTGGTACCGTTAGAAAGCTCTTAAAACATGCTACATTTTACATGCATAATGTATAAACTTATCTTCAGTCGTTTCTGAGATATTGACTGTTAAACCTCAAGAAAACAGCATATTATCAGCAAAATTAGCTTCATTTCATTTAGTTTTTTTGCTTATAACTTTGTATTGCGTAAACCAATTTTAATAAACTAAATATCTTTGGAAACGTCAATTATTCAGCTATAATTCGTATTCATACATATATTTACAAAAATCGATATTTATTGAGATATGGCTACATATATGCAGTAGGGGTGAAATCAAAATTTCCTCACGTGCCTAATAACCCATAAACATTTCATCGTCCTAGGACTATTGCAACATATTAAAATAAGCGTTTAGTTAGGAAGAAGAAAAGAATAATAATAATAAACAAATGACGTCACGTGACGTCATATGACGTTTATTTTCACATAATTGTTAAGACACCCAGAGACCTACTAACTGACAAAATTTCAACTTTCTATCTCAAATAGGACAGTTTTTATAAAGCATTTAAATATTGACGTCATTGGTTCGAATCTTGGATCCGCCATATATGCTTGGACTTTTCGAATTTTGAAAAACGGACACCGGTATACACAATAAGAACGTAATATACACATTCTGTGAAAATTTGATGAAAATCGGTTCATAAACAATGGCTCTGGACCGCGTACAAACTTTTGTTGCATATTTCAAGTGTGACGTCATATGACGTCATAGGCTTCTGAAAATCTTTGAAATCGAAATTACAGCATCTGAAGCATGCGGCATTAATTTTTCATTGCCCTTCATAAATTTCAAGATATAGAAATAATCTTGTTAGAATTAGAAATTCATTATCATATAATGACGTCACGTGACGTCATATGACATTTATTTTCACAAAATGTTTAAGACTCCCAGAGACCTATATACTGACCCAATATCATCTTTCTATCTCAAATAGGACCGATGTTATAAGAATTTGAAAATTTACGACCTTGGTTCGAATCTTGGAATCGCTATAGAACCTTGGACTTTTCGAATTTTGAAAAACGGACACCGGGATGCACAACTAGAACTTAATATACACAATCTGTGAAAATTTGATGAAAATCGGTTCATAAACAATGGCTCTGGACCGCGTACAAACTTTTGTTGCATATTTCAAGTGTGACGTCATATGACGTCATAGGCTTCTGAAAATCTTTGAAATCGAAATTACAGCATCTGAAGCATGCGGCATTAATTTTTCATTGCCCTTCATAAATTTCAAGATATAGAAATAATCTTGTTAGAATTAGAAATTCATTATCATATAATGACGTCACGTGACGTCATATGAGAAATTTATTCACAAAATTTTTAAAACTTCTAGAGACCTATATACTGACTAAATATCAACTTTCTTTCTTAAATAGGACAGATTTTATAAGCATTTAAAAATTTCCGACCTTGGTTCGAATCTTGGATTCGCTATAGAACCATGGACTTTTCGAATTTTGAAAAACGGACACCGGGATGCACAACTAGAACTTAATATACACAATCTGTGAAAATTTGATGAAAATCGGTTCACAAACAATGGCTGTAGACCGCGTACAAACTTTTGTAGCATATTTCAAATGTGACGTCATATGACGTCATAGGCATATGAAAATCATAGAAATCAAAATTTCCTGACGTGGCTAATAAGTCATAAAAATTTCATCGTCCTAGGAGTATTGCAACATAGAAAAATAAGCGTTTAGTTAGGAAGAAAAAAAGAATAATAATAATAATAAGAAGAAGAATAAACAGTACAAACCCAATAGGACTTTCTGCCGAAAGGGCAGAAAGTCCTAATAATAATAAACATAACAAACCCAATAGGACTTTCTGCTTTAGGCAGAAAGTCCTAATAAACATAACAAACCCAATAGGACTTTCTGCTTTAGGCAGAAAGTCCTAATAAACACTAGATGTCATTCGTTTAAACGAATGATAGGACTTTCTGCAACATCTGCTTTATATAGTATATATAGAAGATGACATAATAGATAATCTGTCCAAATTGCAACTTTCTATCTCCTCTATTTCTATATAAAATAGCACAAATAGAACACATTCTGTGAATTTTAATAAAAGTCCGCCCATATCTTGCACATGTAGTTTACATACAACATTTATACTATGTCATATGACATGAAAGAAAAATGAAACAGTGTTCAAATGTAAGTTTCTAACTTTCATCACACATAGAATTTCATCACTCCAGCTCAGTTGTAACCTTGTTTAAGTTTAGCCTCATTAGGAAGAAGTATTGAATATTTGTATAGTGCTATATCCTTTCGACACCTGTAACGTAGTTAAACGTATTTAGCGATTTTGGCGTGTTTGGGCTTCCGTAGTTTTGCCATAAATTCCTGGAATTTCGAACTATGGTGATATTTTGAAAGGTAACATCCCAGCCTACAAACTGATGCAATATGAATATCGTTAGCATAACAATGCAGTTTTTAGATGGTCTAAAATGTGGGGCTACGTGTGAATTTTTCAAGGCTTGCAAACTGCTCGCTAGCTACATAGTGTTGCAAATACGGATTTTTGTCTTGTGCCGTTGTACATGTATTAACTGCAATGCTTATTTTGGAAACAGTCAACATTCGACAAAAAACAACAACAACAACAAAAAAAAAAGAACAAAATCAAGATATAGCCCATTAATTGCAATTTGATTTTTTTTTTTTTTTTTTTTTTTTTTTTTTTTTAAGTGTTGCGCAAGTTTTTAAGCCTGGTGACCCCTGCGCGTGACCTTTTCCATATTTTTATGATGCATGATTATGAAATATCTTATTTTCCATGTAACTTTCTTATATGAAGTCCAATTTCAATAAACTTGGTACCGTTAGAAAGCTCTTAAAACATGCTACATTTTATACGCATAATGTATAAACTTATCTTCAGTCGTTTCTGAGATATTGACTGTTAAACCTCAAGAAAACAGCATATTATCAGCAAAATTAGCTTCATTTCGTTTAGTTTTTTTGCTTATAAATTGGTATTGCGTAAACCAATTTTAATAAACTAAATATCTTTGGAAACGTCAATTATTCAGCTATAATTCTTATTCATACATATATTTACAAAAATCGATATTTATTGAGATATGGCTACATATATGCAGTAGGGGTGAAATCAAAATTTCCTCACGTGCCTAATAAGCCATAAAAATTTCATCGTCCTAGGACTATTGCAACATATTAAAATAAGCGTTTAGTTAGGAAGAAGAAAAGAATAATAGTAAGAAACAAATGACGTCACGTGACGTCATATGACGTCACGACTCAAAATATTTGTAGAAATTCTGCAGAACTGCAAACTGTTTAAGTTTCAACTTTCTATCTCATCCTGAAGCTCTCTAATCCTAAAATGAAATTTTCGGTCCTATGTTCGAATCTTATTTCAGCCACAGAACTTCGGTCTTTCGGAATTTCGATTAGCTGACAGGATATGCACACCTAACTTTCAAGATGTACCATCTGTGAAAATTTGAAGAAAATCCGACCATAAATAACGGCTGTAGAGCGTGAACACCATTTTTCACTATATTTAGCTCTGACGTCACATGACGTCATAGTGTGCTAAAGATGCTTTTGTTCAAAAGGGCATATTTTACTGTCATAAGTCTGAAATTTTCATTATTCTGAACAACTGGCATCATGTCAAAATCATTGCCCAAAAATGAAAATTAAGAAGTATGCTTATGACGTCACAAGACGTCATATGACGTCAAGACTCAAGATATATGTAGAAATTCTGCAGAACTGTAAACTGTGTAAGTTTCAACTTTCTATCTCATCATGAAGCTCTTTAATCCTAAAATGAAATTATCGGTCCTATGTTCGAATCTTATTTCAGCCACAGAACTTCGGTCTTTGGGAATTTCGGTTAGTTGACAAGATATGCACACCTGAGTTTCAAAATGTACCATCTGTGAAAATTTGAAGAAAATCCGACCATAAATGACGGCTGTAGAGCGTAAACACCATTTTTCACTATTTTTTGCTGTGACGTCATGTGACGTCATAGGGTGCTGAAGATGCTTTTGTTCAAAAGCGCATACTTTCCTTTCATAACTCTGAAATTTTCATTATTCTGAACAACTGGCATCATGTCGAAATCATTGCCCTAAAATGAAAATTAAGAAGTATGCTTATGACGTCACATGACGTCATATGACGTCACGCCTCAAAATATTTGTAGAAATTCTGCAGAACTGCAAACTGTTTAAGTTTCAACTTTCTATCTCATCCTGAAGCTCTTTTATCCTAAAATGAAATTTTCGGTCCTATGTTCGAATCTTATTTCAGCCACAGAACTTCGGTCTTTCGGAATTTCGGTTAGCTGACAGGATATGCACACCTTTGATTCAAGATGTACCATCTGTGAAAATTTGAAGAAAATCCGACCATAAATGACGGCTGTAGAGCGCGAACACCATTTTTCACTATTTTTAGCTGTGACGTCATGTGACGTCATAGGGTGCTGAAAATCATTGAAATCAAAATTTCCTCACGTGACTAATAAGCCATAAAAATTTCATCGTCCTAGGACTATTGCAACATATAAAAATAAGCGTTTAGTTAGGAAGAAGAAAAGAATAATAATAATAATAATAATAATAATAAACATAACAAACCCAATAGGACTTTCTGCTTTAGGCAGAAAGTCCTAATAAGAAGAAGAATAAACAGTACAAACCCAATAGGACTTTCTGCTTTAGGCAGAAAGTCCTAATAAACAGTACAAACCCAATAGGACTTTCTGCTTTAGGCAGAAAGTCCTAATAAACATAACAAACCCAAAAGGTCTTTCTGCTTGAGGCAGAAAGCCCTAATAAGAAGAATAAAAAAACATAACAAACCCAATAGGACTTTCTGCTTTAGGCAGAAAGTCCTAATAATAAGAATAAACATAACAAACCCTATACGTTTTCCGCAGGTTGCGGAAAGCCGTAATGAAACGGAAAACTGAAGTTGTGCTTATATTATTGTGGTCCCTGGGTATCAAACATGGTACAGTTATTAAATCTGAAGGTGATCTGGCAGTATATAAGTACTTGTACAATTGTACAAACTCTTGAAAGACCTGAGAAATGGCGATTGGAAGATTGTTACCTAAAACAAAGAGGTTTTAAAGGTTAAATTAGTTTTACTTTTTGTCATACTGTTAAATTAAACAAGAACTATCATCTTCCGTGGTTCACATCATCAAGCCAAAGGGATGTGGCACGAAAAGTGAGTCATATACTACGCCGTGCGCTTGACTTTGACTTTTCCAATAATTTTAAATAAAACTGCAGTCAATCTCACTGTTTCAGTAGAAAAAAGAAACATTGTGTAGGCCAATCAGAATGTAGCTCTGCCCCTTAGCTTCACCTGGTTTTTGATTTTTTTCTCAGTTCACAGTTAACTTTCTTGATGGAAGTGTTGGCCGCGATTGACTTGTATTCATTACCCCGACAAGGGTGTCAGCGGTGCGTGCTGCTTGTACATATTGGAAAGTCTATGAAATGACATTCGGGGATTTTAAACGAAGTGCTGCAATTAAAACGGCTAGATGTGGTTAAAAGCTACACGTTCCTAGACCATGGTAACAAAGACGAGTCACGCTCACTGTTTGACAGTAACTACGCCACACTGCTTTTGCTGCGTTTTTATCAATTCCAAGACACAAACTCACTCTTGCTAAAACACCCCGAGGTTAAGTGTCACCTATTTTGTTTCCACCTAGTTGTTTAAAATTATTCATTATTATCTAGCAAAGACCATCACTTGCTTTCTTTCCCTGCAGCATGGTGAAACGTATCAATTAGCGTGATGAAACAGATTACACAATGTGACATGTACCTGCAGTCAATTCATAGTTCTGCAAGTTATAAAAATAGAACTTAAACTCCTCTCGCTAAAGAGGCGTGGTATATATTTGTCAATTGAACGACGTCATATTTGACAGGCGATAAGGTAAATGGAATATCGATTTTTTTGTTGAAGTGTAAATGAAAAGTCAAACTCAATTGCACGGTGTAGTATCAATATAATTATAATACGAGGGATACTACTCACGATACTAACCTGTGTCAATATTCTTGAAATGAAGGGTAGTTTCGAAATGCAGGTTTTCTTGCAGGATACTTACGTTTGCATGGGTGAGAAAGTTGTATTTTCTGTTACATAAATGTAAACGTTTGCGATAGTTGCAAAGTATTTAGATAGCATCATAAATGACTGAGATATTAGCATTTTTTCAAGGAGAGTATGAATCTTGGTTAATTGCCAGTTGCATTGGTAGTAGTATCCCTTGTATTATACAGTGCAACGCCGCTATATCGCGGTTCTTGGGGTCCAAGCCCAAATACCCATTCTATTGGACCACGTAGTAGGTTTGAGAATGCTATATGTGTCTTTGTGATAGTCATAAATTCTTGAAAAACCCTAATATAAAGCAATAAACATTATTTTATTTACAGTTTAGTTATTTTAAATAATTCCACAATCATTGAATCTGGGTTTTCTTCTGTTTTTATTTTTTTTATTTTTTTTTTGTACTGTAACTGCTGATGATTCGGATTCAGAGAGTAGTGTGTATGGTATGGTGATGTGAAGTGGTTACGTAACTCTTCAGCATATCTCATTATAATAAATTATACGCCATCCATTGTTTATGAAAACAATGTCGGTGTGAAAATTGCCATTCCACTACAAATTATTGCCATTTGAAATTAAGCTGAGGTGTACTTATTATGATGTATTGATATGAGGAACCTTGTTAATGTTTAAATGAAACAAATTACCGGGTAACGCTGATCTAATTATCATTTATTGTTTACTTCCAGTGAAAAAGATTGGCTATTTTCCGGGACTTTTTAATCCATGGTAAAATTGTGCACACTAGCATAATAAACAAAATTACATTAAAGGAATACGCTCGGCTGATAACAACTAGGTTTTAATTGAAAGATATTGATGTAAATAAACCAATTTAATTACTCATTTCATTGAATCAATCGTAATAAGAAAGAAATTGCAAGTTAAAGACGTCCATTTACACCAATTTGCTCCGAGACATGGGCGCAGACATTGTTTACGTCTCGTGGTCTCGCGAGACTTTTTTTACAACAATCGTGACGTCACAGACACACTTCCGGTTGCGTACATACATTGAAATATAGAAGGGAATTACGTGTGTTGTGGAGAAATTTTACCCCCAAAGAGAAACAGGAAGGCAAAAAGTAATTATAATTACTTAAAGGACATTTTAAGTGTATATTTTATTTGAATATGATGAAAATATATTATTAAAAGATTAAACTATGATCATTTTATTGTTTTCTAACTCGTGAGTGAGAGAGTCTGGAGCCCTCGTCCTATACCCTTTGTATGCCAGAATGGTAATGAATGCAACTTCTAAAACAGAATCATTCAGAACTAAGGTGTGAAAGTCCGTATGGTCCGTAATGCACGTAAGTTCATCTAAATTTCCAACAACCAAGTCACTCGATTTGCAACATACATTTTCCATATTGGATGGCATCATAACACAGTTATCACACAGACAAAAGTCCTCAGCACATAAATATTCCTCCTCCCGTACGTCATTGTCTTGAAGCAGTTGCAGCTCTTCCTCAGTATATTCGGGCTCAAAGTCGTAAGGAACTATAAACTCCATTTTAAGAAATATCTCAAAAACTTTATTAAACTTCCTGCTATAGTGATCGAACCATAACTAAAGTCAATACCCCTTGTCACGCAATCATTTATGCACATTCTCACAAACATCGCTATTTTAATTGCGCAAATCATTACAGCAATTATCAACAATTTTTAAACAGTTTTTAATCAAACATATAAATATATAAAAGGGGCGGTATCATGTAAGTAGAAATCTAATTGCAATGACGGTAACTGTGAAATACTATAGAGACGAATCAAAGGGACACCGTGTTGTAATTATGATTAACACACCTAATTGCTTGCAATTTAGCAAAATAATGTAAATTATGCTAACTACTTTCTGTATATCACACTAACATGAGCTCATTGCGATTTTTTAAATTTTTCCGTATAATTTTAATATAAAACGTGGATTCAACACTTTTCTTTCATATTTATATAATGCATTTAGTATGTTTGTGGTGATGATTATACTCTACATGTCCGTTTCAGTAAAACGTGCACATCAATTGTCTGTTGACATGGTGACTCGGTCGCACGCTTCGTTTTATGGCCGTGTTTTATGGCCCTGAGGTGCGATTTTATATGACGCTTAGTCTGTTACAAAGACTTGCCAGTGATTTCTTATCCAATCAGTTTAACACCACACAACTTTTCAATAACCGCAGTTGCAAGCATTTCACGGTAAAAATGACAAAGATGTATTATAGAAATAAAAAATATCGCGGAGCAAATTGGTTTAAATAGACGTCTTTAACTTACAATTTCTTTTTTATTACGATTGATTCAATGAAATGAGAAATTTAATTGGTTTATTTACATCAATATCTTTCAGTTGAAACCTAGTTGTTATCAGCCGAGCGTACTCCTTTAATGCTTTTATCACAACCCCTATTAATCACACTCATCGATCGGGATATGGTTCAATGGGTATTTGTGACGTCACAGAAAGGTAAGCATGAACAAAGATGGCGGCGGCCATAGCCGATCGAAATCACAAACTTTAAACAGCTATATCTTCACAAATATAGCGTGTATAAAAATGAAAGTCATGTCAAAGTGATCTACACTAAAAGGTTTGTTGATGGTTAAATTTTCATTTCAGCCGAGCGTATTCCTTTAAGGTTTATGCAGTGGATTTTTGACAACGTTTGTGTATTTTATCGAGTATCTGCTTGGTATTGAATGTCCATACTAATTAAATGCTGATTACTGTGGTTGGATAATTATACCGACAAACCTACATTGTTGCCAATCATTAACACTCGATTGCATAATCATCAACTGCCCCCAAACACAATAGCTTAGCACCTGGGGTGTTTAATTGTTATCACTTCCGCGTGTCAGTGCACTATCATGTTAAATACTGACGCAAAACTTTTTTAAATACATATAGATATAGAAGGGGATAGATTAGTTTTTAAGTAAGCCTATATGCAAATAACGTGATATATTTTTGGGTCCATAGATCAACCGCGATATATTGGTCAACGCGAAATAGCAGTCCGTGATATAGCGGGGTTGTACTGTATATAGTGATATAGGACTCCCCTTTCATTCCAGACCCCTGTGGATCCAGCACTGCTGAGATAAGAACTTACATTGAAAATGCTGACCTATCAAGTTAGCGAGTTTTTTTTCTTTTTAAATAAATGACATGAAAGAAAAATAGAAGTTGTAAAGGGGCATAACTGTCCAAGAATGTTTTATTTGCCCTTTTGAAATTGTATTCGAAGTCAGAAATGAATACGTATGACGGTTTCTGAGAAATCAACTTGAAACAAACAACTTAAACTATGAAAAGGGGGTTTTACTTTCCAAAGTTACTTCCAGGCTCACCTGCCCACTGAAATGGTTTCCACTTTCGATAGTGAAGCATTCCAATTTTGCAATAAATAGGTTTGCCAAACTTAGAAGAAATAGACTTATATAAACTCAAGATAATCAAAGAGGTAATTATTTTCATAAATAAATTCACTGATACTTACGGACGGAAAGACTTATTTAATATAATGTGCTCTCAGCAACTCAGCGCAGACGCACACAAAATGGCTGCCCCTCCTGTTGTTCAATGCACATGTTGTTTTCGGCGGGAACCCGGAAATTCACGTGCGACCAGAGTGCGACCTGAAACATCTGAATCTGAAACAAATACGTTGTAGATCCCAATACTGAGTTTTACATAACGGAAGAAGAGCTCCGCACTATTGGCGGTGGCTCTTTAAGGCATTTTTGAATGCCTCAACAGAGCCAGCATGCACTATATTATCAGGGAGATGATTCCAGTGAATTCCATGTGGTATTTGACGTCATTTCAAGGTTCGTGAGATTATGGCGCAACAGTAATACATGTATATGCGTAGCACAGGTCTGTGATGTGCAGGGCTCATTTGCAAATGATGAAGAAATAAAATACATATTATAAAAAGTTCATTTTTAAAAAGAATGGAATGTAAACCAAACGTGTAAAAAATAAATGTTTTAATGGACGGGTTAAAATAAGCATACAGCCCCCCCCCCCCCCCCCCCTATGTTTAAATCAAAAGGAAGCAAATAATGCAAATTAACAAGAAAAAAAACTAGTATAAATTAAAACACACTATCCATATAATAGCCGATGCAAGTATTTCCAAAGACTGCAGTGTGTTACGTTTGAAACAACCTTCTTAATACTTTCATTCTTTTATTTATGTATGCTATTTTTATTCAATTAAATTTTATTATACTATTTCTTTTAATAAAATAAGAATTCTAATTAAAAAAGTCTCATGCAGCTGGGGAACTTGCATAAAACATCTAAACGGCTCTTTTCCCGATTGAGCTAATTCCACAACCGATGAACATGCGTGCAAATGAGGTTATTTATAGGTAATTAACTGTATCAAAACAACATCAGCACCACACAGTTTCACTATTTTACTGCATTAACAACACCAAACGTTCATTTTACGGTTGCGTATTAAAACTTGAGAAAAACATTACGCATAGCTACTTCCACACGTCATGTCATAAACAAATAACCATGTATTATTACAAGCACAATACAGTAGACATAATGTCCATTGTCCAGACCAGAATGAAACTATATCTCTTTTGTCAGTTTTCTTGCATAGTCGTATAATTGTTAACACGATTAGTATCTTAAATACTCCTTTTATCGTCTTTTTTACAGACTAGGATTTTTTTAAACCATTCGAACCCCAAAAAAATTCGCGAAATAATTTCTGATTGATTTTGAAATAGCTTGCCACAAATCTCATGTCAAGAAAATGTGTCTCGCGAATTAAGACCTGGATACCGGATTCATGGGTCTATATCATAAACATCATATAAAGATAATGAATGTCTTGCTACACGATTTTGGCAAAGAGACATATGAGACATTTAACTTTGTCATTTATGAATATATTCAAAATAAACTGGAAACAAATTGACGCCGCCAAATATTGTTATGTGAATTGCACATATGGTACCTCTATTTACAAGCATAATAGAATAATGAAATGTGTAGGTTTTTTAAAGTTCAGTATATGGAACTAAGTTTGACATATTTTATTTAGCGTCACTATGAGGTGTGTATGTGTGGCGTGTACATTAAACACGTTAATGTAATACTATAATGTACTACTTTACTGTAATGTATACAATTCTATAATGTACTAATCATTATCACTTAATTGTCATCATTTTCATATTTATAATACAGGAAATAAAAGAAGATAATTAAAGAAAATTAATTTAAAAAATCATGTTAATTATGCACAAAAAAGTGGCTACATTCACAATGATATAATTTAGACTTCATGATAGTTATATATATGCTGTTCGAAGAACTTGCAGGTTGACCTGGCTTCTGACTGACTTTTCAGACCGAATGACAATGGGATATGTCCAACTCTAAAATCTGTACTGAAATGATGGATGGCTGCTTTAATTGTTTTCATAGGCATAGTTTTACTCCGCATACGGTCACGTTTTGAGACACACCTGTAACTGTTCAAACTAATGGCAGTTCTGTCATGAGTCACGTGATTGTTATATCGTATGTGACTTTAAGAAATTTTCTCGTCCTTTTAAATAGTTATACAGTGAATGTATACACTTGGTTGCACTGATTATTCCATTAAAGCGAAAATTTGATCATCGTTCTATGACGTTTATGGGATAATGAACAAAATACAATCTGATACAATTTAAATCAATAATTGTTTGTTAAGGTCTTAGATGTGAATGCGTGCGCTCGCATACACATCCGAAAGTTTGTAAAATATTACTCTACCTATTTGATCCTTGATCAAAGGGTTTTCTCTTTTACCGCCATGCCTACCGTGCTAAACATAGAGTTTCCTATCACCCTCTTAATTAACAGGGGTGGGACTCATTTTACATTTGTGGCTGGATCCGTGCCTTGAATTATAAGCGTCATATTTTAACCAAACTTATTCGAAAGTCCGCATAGCAAACAAATTTGATTCGGATACTACAAGAAGGCAAACTTGGACTTGTTAGGAACTTTGACAGACGGCAACACATCTACAATCCAGACATCCATAGTGAGTATCGTTAAAGCCGCATATCGTACCTCGGCTGATCTCAGTGCAGCACAAAAATGTAATTCCAAGAGGCAGAAGACGAGACTACAAGCCCTTCTGGAATGAGGTCTTAGAACCTGGGCGACGCCAGGGATCAGATGGAAAGAGAACCATCAGCAGAAGCCAAGCACAACTCCATAAAAGCCACGTTCAAGAAGAGAAAGACATACCCCCCCCCCCCCCCCCCCCCCCAAAAAAAAAGAAAAGAAAAAAAAACTGAAAGGAAAAACTGCAACATTGAATTTGAAAAGGACACAAAATTATGGTTGCGCTATGTTGCGGACAAAAATGCTAAATGATTATAACCGCAAACACAGACAGACAACACCTTCACAGAAAAGGCTGGGTGGCAAGAAAGCAGCAGCCAACAAACTAGCAATTTCAGCTATAAGTACAATCACCCTATCTCATGAAAGAACCAGGGAAGTCAGACAAGAGACTAAGCAGCTAAAAAGAAGCACGTATGTTCAAATGATACAGAATAAAGGGGCTAAAAAAAGAAGAAGGCGTCAGGAACAGACGACACTACTAATGAAATACTGATGCATTTTGGGCTGTAAAACTAAGAGAACTGTGCTACAAATCTTCAATTTCAGCTGGCATTCAGGAAAATTTCCAGCCATTCGGAAAGAAGCCCACATCAGACTCAACCTGAAAAAGAGAAAGAACAAGGGCAAACCTAATCAAAGCGCACAATGCGCTGAGAGACGGCGACGGGATTAACATTCTAAACCCAGCATTTCTGAAGTTATTGAAGCAGTCCACATGACGACAAAAACTCCACCCGCTGTTGCTACAGAGGTTCTGTTTGTAACATAACATTCCGGAGTAAAGGCCCATGAACCTTTCATTCATAAAGAGCTGCATACTAAGTAGGTCATTCTCTTTCCCCAGTACTATGAATTCTATCTGTTTTTTTTGTATGTGTAGAAATTGACCGGGTATTTGATTATTTAAGATATTAGAATGTTTGCCTATCTATTTCAAAGTTAAGAAATGCCCTGGGAGGAACCTAACTCGCCATCATGCAAAATATTGTGTGGACCTACTTTAGGTCAATTACATACATACGGAGCACTATTTTTTTTTTACAGGAGTAGATCTTCATGTACGTAAGATGGGTTGCTGTTCTGATTTAAAAAATGTCACGGATTTTTTTTTTCACGCTTAAAACGATGCTTCCAGTGAAAAAATAAGGGCTAAAAAAACATGGTAACAAACAATAAACACACTAAAAGCGGTTACGGTTATGTTTTAAAACGTCTGTGTAACATTTTCCCCACTCGTATTCGTTAGTGCAGATTCGCATTGGCATGGATCCTCACTAAGCGCGGAGAGGTACAGTTAAAATTGTTGTGGAAAATATGGCAATTAAAAAAGTCCTGATTTCGTTTTTCAGAATAAGACGGCTATCGCCGTCTAAAAACTACTGACCAGTAAGCCTACTAAGCTACATTTAGTAAACAGATGGAAAGAATCATAAACAAAAATCGACTTCATCATCTAGAGGGTTAAACTAACTCATCCAGCCAATACAGCCTGGCTATTGTTTACACACAACACAAAAGACCAGCTAGCCTCCTTTATACAGGAAAGTAGAAGATGCTTTTCAAGAAAAGAAGAAGTTCCTTGCAGTCTCCTTTGACCTCTTAAAAAGTTTTGATACTGTATGCCAGGAAGGTCTCCTGCTGAAGCTACTGCGAGTTGGGGTTGGAAAAATGCACAAATGGATCACATGCTTCTTGTACCAAAGAACTGCAAGAGTTTCACTAGATGGCACTCTGAGCAATCTGGTGAAAATGAGAGAAGATATTCCCAAGGAAAAGTAATTTCACCTACTATATTCATCATGTACATCAATGACGTGGTTTCAACCTCGCCAAGAAACGTGAAAAAAACCCCTCTTGCATGTGAATGACCTGCCATATGGTGTACAGAATCCAGCACAGCCACAGCCCAACAAAGAACACTATAGAAAATGTGTCTGATTAGGGAAAAAGTGGACACTAAGCATAAACAAGTCAAAACAGTGACAAACACTCTTCTCTGCCACATTTGACTCCTACTTCACATGGAAGCCTCACATTGAAGCAATAGAAAAAAGCCTATAACAAGCCATCTGTCATGAAGAAACTTGCTGGAACAAGATGGGGGCCCAAACAAGAAACTACCTTCGCCTGGGTTTACGTGGGCTCTATTCGTCCCATCATTGAATATGCCTCATCTTCGTGGGTCACAGCCTCCAAAACCCCAAAAATGGATTAGACAAGGTTCAAAATGCAGGACTTTCCCGGATAATCCTTGGGGCCATGAAAACAACTCCAATCCAAGACATGGAGATGACAGCAGATATTTGAGTCACTAGGGACAAGAGAGAGTACAAGGCATTCCAACAGGCAAGAAGCTTAAAAGGCTCCTGTCACATCCCCGACAAATTGGAAAACCTAAACAAACTATGCTGGAAAGAAAAAAACTCAATCACATTGTGAAGCGTCTGAAGAGAGACAAAGCAGATGTCCTAGAACCAGGTAGTGAGCCTTTGCAATCAATCCCTGGATTCCAAGACTCTTATTTCCGAGATTCGTTTAGAAGTATCTGGAAAAAATGAATACATGTATCAGGATATGCTAAATCCCTTACACAGAATATGATTTGTGAAAGCTATCCAAAACATACATGGATCCAAGCATACACAGATGGTTCAGCAGTGAACGCTGGATAGAAATGTAGGAAGAGGAATATTCATTTCGTTTCCAGACAGGTTCTCAGTCAGTCAGCTTCAACTCTCTCCTCAGGGCCCAAAGATCCATTTTTAAACACTCTAGGAAAACATAACAGTCCCTTTTTCAATATAACAATATGACTTTTCCTGGACCCCATCTCTCTGGCATACTAGGAAAAGGGGTTGCTGACAAATTAGAAAAGGGATCGAAGTAACAGACTCCCTAAACCCACCCTCCAACCTCATACAGGGGGGCTAAGAGCCTTAAAACAAAGCTTAAAGGCAGCCGGGAAAGAAAAAAAAAAAGGGGGGATACAGCCCAGACCGGGACCACATCCACAGCCTGAACATGCGTGCCAAAAAATAACCGTCCGCCCGGGAACGACACTGCATGTGGCCTAAAGAAATCACTAAAGAGGCCTGATAGACACAGCACAAGCCAGGGTGGTTCAGATGAACAGCCCAATTCACCTCATCCTGAAAGTCTGGGCTTCGTCATCAGCAGACCGTTTCGTATTGAATACAAAAGGGCCAGAAAAAAGGGAACACAGAAAAGAAAAGAAAATATTCGGGTGTAATTAGTTTCCTAAATGGCATTTTTAGGTTTTATTTTATAAAATTTGGTACATTTTAAAAATTTAAAGAAATTTAAATTTTTTAAGTACAACATAATGCTTTCATGGTTTTTCAGATTATCGCAAAACTGGTTGCCTCGAAAATATAATAAGCTACTTTTTTATTCCCTCTCCCACTGGCCTCGCGCTCGCGCGAAGGGGACAATTGTGATACCCTTTTGCCCATAACACAAAGAAAATTTTCTGATTTCAAAATTCTATTTTAATCGGTAATAAGACATGGAATATATTTAACGACAAATAATTCGTTTTTAAATATTTGGGGAAAAGCTGGCTTCCATACTTTTAAGTTTAAAATTGATCACTGCTTAAAAAAAAGGTCCCTTATATAAATAGAGGCACATCAATTATTAATACCCATACCTTCCAGGAATCGCTACCGTCTGTTTTATCGTTCCCAAAATTTTCGAAGACATGCCAACTTTACCACTTACATCTCTGCAAAAAAAGCTTTGGGATGCAGGGTTTGGATGAATAAGAATTTAAACATTAAAGTTCACAAGGCAGTCCAAAGGACACATATCCCCCGCCGCGGGCCAAAATATTAGAATTTGTTTGGTCATGGGATTATGTTCACCTTTAAACCTGGCATGGTTGTAGCAACATAGAAGATCAGTTTAAGACAATTTAATTTTCCGGAGTTATGTAAAATTCTCAGAATTTGGAGGCCATATATTAAAATTTTACTGAAAATTTTACATGGGAAACAGTCAAAAAGTGAACATCAATGAAATATAGGTGTTTAGGTAACCACAAAATACATGTTAACTCAATTAAAAACTTTATATACTGAAATAATTTGTAGATTTTGAACATGACATACTATTATTTACTGAGTACAATAAATCACTGTGGGAAATGCAATCCAGGTCAAGAAGGGTCTGTGTAAGGCAAGGGGAACACCCTGAATGAGATATGGAGCGGGCACGAAAAAAACATTTTACCTGCAAGTATGACCTTTACCTTTACCAGCATGAGACTCATGCCTTCGCAATCACTCAATAGGTTAACATTTTAGCCGATTTGAAGAAAATGATCCAAACGTTCATAGATATGGGGCGGACACGAAAAAAACCTTTGACCTTTAAGTATGACCTTGACCTGAGCCACGGACCGCCTCAGCCCTTTTGCACATCACTCAAGAGGTTTTAAAATTTTAGCCCAGTTTGAAGAAAATGTGTCCAAGCTTATAGATATGGGGCGGACCGAAAATACATTTGACCTTTAATATGACCTTTACCTTAGCCAGCTGACTGTCTCATGCCTTCTGCACATCAGCTCAAAGGGTTAACATTTTAGCCGAGTTTGAAAAAATGTGTCCAAGCTTCAGAAATGGAGCGGACAAGAAAAAAACATTTTACCTTCAAGTATGACCTTGACCTTGAGCCAGCGTACCGCCCATGCCCTTTTCACATCACTCAATAGGGTTTAAAATTTTTGCCGAGTTTGAAGAAAATTGTCCAAGCGCATGAGATATGGAGCGGGCACAAAATAACATTTGACCCTTTAAGAAAGACCTTACCTTTACCAGCGTGACCGCCTCATGCCTCTGCAATCAGCTCAATGAGGTTTCACTTTAGCCGAGTTTTAAAAAAATGTGGCCAGCGTTATGGATATGGAGCGGACACAAAAGTGTTTCGGACACACTGACGGGCTGACGGACGGACTGACGGGCGGGCGGACGGGCGGCGAAGGGGATTCCTATAACCCCCCCCCGCTTCGGGCGGGGGATTAATAATGCTATCTTAAAATAAACACATTGTACAAAGACTTTTTTTGTGACTGGTTGGCCAAAAGACTCATTTTCCCTCGATACTTTTTGTCATTTTTTATTCAAATTCACGATAAGTAAAGCGTTAATAGGCCAACATTTTTCAGCACGTGAACTTTATTTTTCCAAAAAAATAAACAAGAGGCCAAAATGGCCCTAATGGTCGCTCACCTAGAAAATGATTGCTCAAGAAATAAAGATGCTTGAGTGTAAAAGTGAAATCTGGCTTTTTTTTATGGGGAAATGGGGATAACTCCTAAATTTACAAGTCAATATCAGTTATAATTTTAACCTGATTGTGAATAAATGGGGAAAACAATGTCTTAAAGTTTAAAAAGTTTTTAAAAAAAGAAGTTGGTAGAAATGAAATGAAAATCTTTCATTTTTTTTATTAAAAGGGGCATAACTCCTACCTAAAGACCCATCTCACCCAATTAACTCAATCGAGACATTATGGTCATTAACAATGTCAAAAGTTTGAAGATGATTGCTAAAAAAAAGGAAGATGCAGAGGTAAAGAATTTAAATATGGGTTTTTTTTTAAAATTTTAAAAGGGGGGATAACTTCTGAACTAATTGACGGATCTCAGCATTAATCGAACTCAAACGAGACCTTATGGTCATAAACATTGTAATAAAGTTTTTAAGATGATTGCTCAAAAGATAAGATGCAAGTGTAAACAAAGTGAAAATGGGATTTTTTTATATAAAAGGGGGTTAACTCCCGTCCTAATCAACTGACTCAGTCAAACTA
>CM037785.1:37714630-37742743 GCA_021229015.1 Solen grandis
GGACGGACGGACAATTTAACAATTTATTATGACAACAAGGTTATTGATATCGTTTCTCGTATTTATGAGTAGAATTTACAACTGGGAGGGGGTCGTTTTCTTAAGTACAAAAAAACATATCTGGTCAAGCTCTTAAAGGTTATTTATGATGAATAAATTACTTTATAATTACTTTATAAATTTACTGACATATCCGTGCGTCATAGATTAAATTTATTTGAAAAACTGATTTTGAATTATAGTTGTCAGGAATAATACCGTTTATTTATATTATTATATGGCCTCTGGCCCAAAATACAATATACAGATATTAATACAATATGAGTAAACTAAGTTGTGTCCCTATGTTCATTCACTCTCCAATTACTTTCACATTCATTCAACAAATGATATATATAAGTGCATAGTTTAATTAATTTTGATTGTCATCAGAATGGGGTTTTGTTCACGGTAATAGCGAGGGTTCATTTACAATTTTGTAAGAGGATTTATGTAAAATTATCTACACAAAATGATTTTACTTATGGTGAGTTTGGAAGAGTGGATTTTAAAACAACAAGATTCTTCAATATCATAAAATATTGGCCTAAAACTTTAAACTATGTCGATAAAAAATATATCAAAAAGATTTATTATATGCTTAAATCAGAAAATGAACTTCATCCCAGAAAAACAAATTGGTGCTCTTTGTTAAAGGATGTACTTTGTTCATTTGATCTATGAGGCATGTTTTTTCAATATGTTGGAAAGGAAGAACTCGTTAAACAGCGACTAAAAGACCATTTTATTCGGGGATGGACGGGGAGATTAAATGATCTGTGACAGGGGCGATATTTTACGGTATCAGGATAAATTTGGTGGTCGTTATCCTATTAGTGTTTTCTCCCTTTGTTATACAAAGGTAAGCTACCTTTGGTGGTAAACATTCTAAAAGTAGTGTCCACTTTGAGGTCATTTCATGGGTCAGCGATCTTCCCGCCTTGTTCTTTCCCGTGCAGTCGAGAAAAGATATTTGGACAGTGTAGACGTGTTTTATTTTACCCGGCCTTCTTATTATTTCTTTGAATAATATTTCTCGACAATCGGTTTGTATATCTGTATATTTGTCATTGGTTCACTTTGATATTACTGTGTAGCGACTCTTATTTTTCATTTCTATTTAAATTTACTTTAATGAGTAATTTTGGTAATTCTTTGATAGTTTAAACAATGGTTCAAGATGGCTTTCGTTCTTGGCGGTAACTGCATTTTAAATATAATGTTCACAATTATCTGAACCTGTTTCACACTCATGTTAACTACTCGCAGGCTAACAGAAGTCACGGGAGCAGATGACATGATGTAAGCGGTCAATTCCATAAGTTGGTGAGTTTGAGTGTGTACTTGTAATGTTTGTAATACTCGTGTGAACATGTATATTTGTTGTGAACCTGTAATGTTATATTCGTATATGTACGTATTTGTCTTAATTGTCAGTTATAAATATATGAAGATAACTACGACAGATTTATGGTCACAGACATTATTTATGATTAATTGTTGTCTTACTATATGAACTGAGATTAATTTATTTACTAAACTCAATATTGGGAAACTCAGTTGTACGGATTTTGATATAACTCTGCTTAGTGTATTTTATATATGTTTTACAGATCGCCGTACGCTGTACGCCGTACGCACCATGGATGTGGCAATAAACTATATATGTTGAACTGAATAACTTTTTGTGTTGACTATACTAGCCAGGTTTATATAAAAAACACCAAAAGTTACAATGGCGCCCAACGTAAATAACTCACGTTTGAGATGACTACTTTTTTGGCACATCCAGAGCGGATTTAGATGTTTATATACGGATTGCAAAATTGTGTTATGGATTTTGGACCCGCATTTGTGTTTTAATAGTAATACTGCATTACAGTGACTGAGCTGGTTTGAATGTTTATAATACTGTGTGCACGAAATGACATCCATTAAAAACGCTTGAAACCCATGCATGGTAAACACCTGGACGACTCTATGATCAACAAGAAGAGGACCATTGGGATCTCCGTGACACGTGATTTGGACTTTGTTGTTATCAGGAGTGATTTTGAACTTTGAACTTTAATTTGATTTGTGCCTGTGGCCAGTGTTGTAGTAATTGATGCTAGTGTTGACATTCTATTGAGGTTCACGTGAGTAACTATTTTTATAGATATTTGCATAAGTTGCAGTAATTTTGAAATCCAAAGATTTTGTAATATTTGTTATTTTTTAATACAAAATAACATTTTCATTTATGCAGCTTGTGTTAAATGTCTCTTGTATGATATTGTAGTATGAAAGTGAGCACTTTCACCTTGCATGCGTAATATCTTTCTCTACTTGGGCTTGGAAAAACTTGACAATCTTCTTTCTTTTCCTTAAAGCAAAGCTGTTTTGAACCATTTTATTACAGTCTTTTATTGAATACACATATAATTTACATCAGGGACCTTGTCGTTTTGTTGTTGTTGTTTTTTTTTCTCTCTCTCTCTTTGATTTGTTTGGCTTGTTTTCTTGGAACTACTTTTTCTTTATTTCTTTTAACTCTAACTATTTTTTTATTTCAATTCATACGCATAGCTCGGAACTTTTTTTTTTCTTTTCACTCCTGCACTTTTTTCTTTATACCGAATTCATCCGAATAGGTTGGAACTATTTTGTATTTATACTCCGGAACTATTTTTTTTTTTTTTGGTCCAAATTCATACACATACCTGGCTATTCTGTTTATTGAATTTGCATCGTTTTGTGATCTTCTTTTTTTCATTGGTTGATATTATTAGTTGGTCCAGGGATTCATTTATTTGACTTGACCGAATATTTTCAGATGTATACAACTGACCTGACAGTTATTTATAGATAGTCTAGTACTTAAATAAAAATAGTAGAAAGATACATTTTTAGGTAAATAGTAAAAGTAGTTGTATCTTTTGGTAGTTTAGGTGGATCAAACCTAGCAGTTTATAGGTACTTTTGCACAATTTTGTACACATGTAATGCTGTAGTTACTATAAAATTGTACTAATCCCCCCCCCACCCCCCCCCACCCCCACACACACATTCCAACTCAAAGGTCTGTGCATACCAAATCATTTTTGTTTACAAATATCTTGAAACAGTTTGGTGACTTAGCATTTACTTAACTGTTTCAGCTTTTTGAATATATTATGAGCATTTGATATATGCAAATATTATTCAACATTTTAGTTGAAAAATATTTGATATTGTGATATTTAACAGCATTCAAGTTTAACAACTTTGTTTCTGAATTTGATTTAATTCAGAAATAAATTTGTTTTCATTTATAATTACTTGGTATACCATACGCGTTCGCGTGTTCGTACGTCGTTAGTCAAACGCGGACATTTATTCCAACTCGCGATATTTTTTAAAAAAAAAATTTTCTTTGATGGTTCTCTTGCAGGTATATTTATAAAATAGCTTGGTTACAGGAAGAGGTTGATAATTATATTGTCTGACCCAAGCTTAGTGGAGTTGGACTTATTTATTTGAACATCACATGTTGATGTTAAGATTTTGAATTTCTCATCAACAGAAAGGAGTAGTAGAATAAGACAAAATGGAAGGTAATAGTGCTAGATCACAGGAGCTTTCGGAAGAGGAAATGCGAGTGCTGGATACATTCCATGCTTTAAAGCTAAAGAAACAGACATTGGGAGCACGTGAGATGATAAGGCTGCTGTCATTAGCTGATGAGGATGAAGTTAAAGAAGAAGAAGAAGAAGAGTATGAGGATTAAGCCTAGGGAAAGAAAACAAAGGAAACAGATGTGGATAAAGAGAAAGATGTGCCACAGCAGAGAGCAAGTAGTTACCACTATCCTAAGTTGCCAAAGTTTTATGGCGAAGAAGGCAAAGGTGAAGTGAATTGGTCAACTTTTAAATTTGAAGTAGAGGCACTTCAAATAGAAAAGAGTTTTACGGAGGAACAGATCCTGTTTGGAATTAGGAGAGCATTGATGGGACAGGCAAGTGATAAATACAGGAGAATGGGTCCAAATGTCAACCTTGATACACTTATGGATATGTTAGAGAGCGAGTATGGGATATTGGACACAAAGGAAACTATATGCAGAAAGTTTTATGGATGCCAACAAGGAGAAAAGGAGTCCTTATCAGAGTACACATCAAGAGTTGAGGAATGCTACTCACAGGCAGTGAAGCTTAAGGGTATTGAAAGGAATTTAGATCAGTTGAAAAGTGTCATGTATGAGGGATTGCGAAGAGATCTGAAGAGGATGGCTCAGTATAAATATGAAACAGTAAAGGATTTTGATAAATTTAAAAAAGAGTTAAGGAAGATGGAGATGGAGCTGAAGGCAGAGAAAGCTGAGGTTAAGAAGTGTAGTGCAGCTGTAAACATAGAGTCCAAGAGTGAGTTGGGAGAAGTAAAGAAGTTATTGCAACAACTCAACAGCAGAGTAGAACAGTTAGAGAAAGAAAAGATGGAAAGAGGAAACGTACAACAAGAAGTTTATGCACAGTCGCAACCATTCTATCATTACAACACGTATAGAGGACCAAGAAGGGGTAGAGGAACACCTTGGAGAAGTCAGAGAGGTAGAGGAGATAGACCCTATAGAGGGCATGGCAGAGGTTCAGGCCAGTATGAACCGTATAGGCCTTCCACTGGTGGCCCACAGTCTATGACATGTTGGAAATGTCATGAGCGAGGCCATAGGCAAAGTAATTGCCCAAAAGTTTAGGTGCCTTTATGGTTGGGTCGCATCAGGGCACCAACAAAACAAAACGAGACCCAAAATTAGTTGGAGAAAGTAATGAAGTAAATGTAATCATAGGACGGGCAGCAACAACAGCATTGCTTGATAGTGGGAGCTGCATTAGTGCTATTGCTGAAAGCTTCTGGAAACAGAACTTGAGTGATTTACCAATCCAACCTTTGACTAACTTGATATCCATCGAATGTGCCGATGGAAATCCTTTGCCGTACCTTGGGTACATCAAAACTGAGCTGAGAGTCAGTAATGGCATACCTAAATCTGAATCACTGCCATGTTTATTTCTTGTTACACCTGACACTCAGTACTCAGCCAAAACACCCGTTATATTGGGTACAAACATATTGAAAGAGCTATTGGATGAATGTAGCACTAATTTTGGTCCACAGTTTTTGCAAAAAGCCGACTTACATGTGCCCTGGTATTTAGCTTTCCGTTGCATTCTAATCAGGGACAGAGAACTAAAAAGGAACAAAAACAGATTAGCTCAACTCAAGTCTGCAGAACCAGGAAAGATAATTTTAGGACCAAATGAAACCAAGGATATTAGATGCTATACAGACAAAGAAGTTGATACAATACAAACAACAGCCATTACAACTGAGACAGATAATTCTGGATTGCCTCATTTTGTTGACATTACACCATCTGTTGTCAACTACCAGTATGGGCATGGAATATCAATGATAGTTAACTTATCAAACTTGACCACAAACAGTGTTGTAATTTCGCCCAAAACAATAATATGTGAGCTACAACCAGTAACTATTGAAGATGATGCGTCCGACATTGATTCCAGAAGAGGTTCGAAGAGTATATTACATGATATAAAGATTGATGATCAAAAGATTTTAAATCCAGATCAGAAGAAACAGATATATAATCTTCTTGAAAAACACATAGACATCTTTTCAACTGCTGAAGACGACATAGGTAAATGCGATATGATTCGACATAGAATTGACCTTGTAAACGACACACCTTTCAAGCAGAGACATAGACAGATACCACCTCATATGATTGATGAAGTCAGGAATCATCTGGAGCAACTTTTGTCAGCAGGTGTCATTCGAAAGTCAAAGTCGCCATGGTGTTCAAATGTAGTCCTTGTTAGAAAGAAAAATGGAAAATTACGCATGTGCGTTGATTATAGACAACTGAACAATATCAGCGTTAAAGATGCTTATGCCCTACCTAGGATTCAAGAAGTTTTTGACATTCTACATGGTTCTAAATTTTTCTCAACAATAGATATGAAAAGCGGATATCATCAAGTCGAAATAGAAGAGTCACATAAAGAACGCACCGCCTTTACTGTTGGCCCACTTGGATTTTTTGAATACAACAAAATGCCATTCGGATTATCTAATTCACCCGCTACCTACCAACGCCTTATGGAAGAAGTCTTAGGACCGTACAACATGAAGATTTGTTTCATCTATTTAGATGACTTGATTATTTTTGCAGATACCTATGAAGAACATCTCCACCGTTTAGATTTAGTTTTGACACGTTTGGCGGAATGCAACTTGAAATTATCTGGTGAAAAATGTTTTTTTATCCAGGAGAGGATCAAATTTTTAGGCCACGTTGTATCAAGTGAAGGCGTTGAAACTGATCCAGCAAAAGTAGACAAGATTAGGAATTGGCCAACACCTAGGAACGCAGATGAACTCCGATCATTTATTGCATTCGCTGGTTATTACAGGAGATTTGTTGCGGACTTTGCCAAGATTACAAAGCCATTGACCGACCTACTTCCTCCAACTACAACTAAAAAGAAAGGCAGCAAGAAAATTCAGAAAGAATGGCAGTGGACCGAAACAGAGCAAGACATCTTCGACAAGTTGAAATTAACTCTTTCATCTCCACCTATTTTGGCGTACCCTGACTTCGATAAACAATTTGAACTTCACACAGATGCAAGTTGCACAGGTTTAGGAGCAGTTTTGTACCAGGACAAGAAAGTTATTGCTTTTGCTAGCAGATCCCTAACAAAGTCAGAACGAAATTATCCTGCTTTCAAGCTCGAATTTCTGGCTCTTAAATGGGCAGTCACCGAAAAATTTCATCAGTATCTGGCAATAAAATCATTTACGGTTCTAACTGACAGTAACCCACTGACATACATCCTAACGTCAGCTAAGTTGGATGCAACTGGTCAGCGATGGGCTGCAGCACTTGGACAGTATAATTTCGAAATCAGATACAGATCTGGTCTTCAAAATGCCGATGCTGATGCCATGAGTAGGTACCCACACAAAATAGTTTCAGAGGGCAATGATGATTTTGTTAGGCTTGGAAATAAAGAAGTAAAGGCCATCTGTGGATCTGTTGTAACACCACCATTTATTGAGGTCTTACCAACTAATACAATTGACATTGTTGAGGCAACAGAACATCCAGCTGGACAAACAATGGCTCAAATAGAATTCCGAGAAATAAGAAGAAAACAAAGAGAAGATAGTTTGATAGAACGATGGAGAAGAGCAGTGATAGACCAATGCCTCCCAGGATTAGACAATTGTAAATCAAAAGAAGATCGATCAATGCGGAAACAATTTAACAACTTTAAAATGATAAGAGGAATTTTATACAGAGAAACCAAAGTCGATAACAACAATATTACAAAACAGTTAGTTTTACCATCAGTTTACAGAAAGGATGTTCTCAACGGACTTCATAATGACATAGGCCACCCCGGCAGGGATAGAACATTGTCGCTTTTGAAACAGCGATACTATTGGCCAAATATGTACTCAGACGTCGAGAAATGGGTAAGCAGATGTGATCGTTGTTTACGGAGAAAATCCTCAACAAATGTGACAGCTGAGTTAGTCAACATTATCACTCAGTATCCTTTGGAATTAGTCTCTATGGACTACCTGACATTGGAATCTTCTAAAGGTTACGGCAATATATTGGTCATTACAGACCATTTCACCAAGTTAGCTCTGGCTATACCAACAAAAAACCAGACAGCCAAAACTACTGCCGAAGCATTTTACAACAACTTTGTTGTTTATTATGGAGTTCCTACCAGGATACATACTGATCAAGGGACTAACTTTGAGTCAGATCTGATGAAGGAGTTGTGTAAGCTGATGGGGATACAGAAGTCAAGGACAACCGTATACCATGGAATGGGGAATGGATGCGTGGAACGCTGGAACAAGACGCTCTTGAACATGTTAGGCACTCTTGATCCAGACAAAAAGCCAAATTGGAAGTCCTATGTACCATCATTGACTTACGCATATAACTGCACACCCCATGAAACAACGAAGATAGCCCCATTTGAATTGATGTTTGGCAGATGCCCAAAACTACCAATAGATGCCAAATTCGAATCACTTGAAGATGATTCTGTAAAAAAATCCGCTAGGGAATATGTAGATGAGCTAAGAGATCGACTAGAACAGGCGCATACAATTGCTAGAGAACATGCTGGAAAAGCTAGAGTGAAAATGAAAAGTGATTACGACAAAAAGGCAAAAGCATCAAAGTTAGAAATAGGAGATAAAGTTCTTTTGAAAATTCTGTTTTATGAAGGGAAACACAAAATAGCGGACAAGTACGAACAAGAAGTATATGAGATCGTGGATCAACCAAGAGAGGACATTCCAGTTTTTAGAATAAGGTCGAAATCGGGAAAAGAAAAGACAATACATCGTAACCATCTCTTTCCGTTATGTTCATCTGAACCCGAGGTATCAGATGATGATGAAAAATTGGAAGGTGAAAAGGTTGACAATACTAAGGTGTTGTCAGAGGAGTTAGCTAAGAAAGTGAAGGAGGCTAAGATGGATAAGTGTGGCGCCACGAATGGAGAAGAAACTGAAGATGATGACGATTCGTGCGATGAATGTGTAGAATGTGCACATTTTGGTGGGGACGCCCACAGCACTGAATTCAAAGTGAGAGAAGCAGAGCAAGAGATTTGGAGACCGAAGCCAGCGAAGAGAAACAGGGATGCGCATCCACCAGCAGGAAGAAGAAAGAGAGAGAACGAAAAGCAAACTGACAAGCAAGATGATCGTACAGATAATCTAGAAGGTCAAGTCACAGAAACCGGGCTGAGGTTCATAGAGAAGAGATTGGAGCAGAAACGGACCAAGAGATTCAAGAGATAGAAAGAGAAGACGATGTAGAAGAGGATATACCCGACGTAACAGTTAGAACTACGCCCATTCCAGCGCCTAGAAGGTCGGGAAGAGTTCGTAGACAGCCAAAACGCTATGAAGACTACTATATGGCATCTATTAACACTGTAAACAGACGTAGAGACCATCGGTTGCACGCACTTGATGTATTTATATCTTCAGGAGCACTTGATGAAGTAGACACAGATGTTGTCCAGAAGGTGATCAACGCAGTTATGAAATGATGTTTTAAAATTTAAAACTGTAATGTAAAATGCTATAACATGCATTCAGAATTTCAATTAAATTAACTACAATTATTTGTGTACATAATGATTTTTGTTTTAATTAAACTCCAAATATTTTAACTTATCTACATGGTTGGATGGTAACCTCGTGTTGGGAACACTTTGTTAAAAGGGGGGGAAGAACCTGTCAATTTAACTATGTTGAACATGTAGCACATGTTTACTGCCTATCATGATGTAAGACGATAGTACATGTAGTTGAATTTGTAGTTTGTGTAGTAAATATACGCAACTAGTTTAATCACTGAGGTATTAGTGTGATTTGACAGACGAATGACGGGACGTCATTTTTTTCGAACAGGGGGAGTATGTGACAGGGGCGATATTTTACGGTATCAGGATAAATTTGGTGGTCGTTATCCTATTAGTGTTTTCTCCCTTTGTTATACAAAGGTAAGCTACCTTTGGTGGTAAACATTCTAAAAGTAGTGTCCACTTTGAGGTCATTTCATGGGTCAGCGATCTTCCCGCCTTGTTCTTTCCCGTGCAGTCGAGAAAAGATATTTGGACAGTGTAGACGTGTTTTATTTTACCCGGCCTTCTTATTATTTCTTTGAATAATATTTCTCGACAATCGGTTTGTATATCTGTATATTTGTCATTGGTTCACTTTGATATTACTGTGTAGCGACTCTTATTTTTCATTTCTATTTAAATTTACTTTAATGAGTAATTTTGGTAATTCTTTGATAGTTTAAACAATGGTTCAAGATGGCTTTCGTTCTTGGCGGTAACTGCATTTTAAATATAATGTTACAATTCACTTTGATATTACTGTGTAGCGACTCTTATTTTTCATTTTTTTATACATTTACGGCTAACAGAAGTCACGGGAGCAGATGACATGATGTAAGCGGTCAATTCCATAAGTTGGTGAGTTTGAGTGTGTACTTGTAATGTTTGTAATACTCGTGTGAACATGTATATTTGTTGTGAACCTGTAATGTTATATTCGTATATGTACGTATTTGTCTTAATTGTCAGTTATAAATATATGAAGATAACTACGACAGATTTATGGTCACAGACATTATTTATGATTAATTGTTGTCTTACTATATGAACTGAGATTAATTTATTTACTAAACTCAATATTGGGAAACTCAGTTGTACGGATTTTGATATAACTCTGCTTAGTGTATTTTATATATGTTTTACAGATCGCCGTACGCTGTACGCCGTACGCACCATGGATGTGGCAATAAACTATATATGTTGAACTGAATAACTTTTTGTGTTGACTATACTAGCCAGGTTTATATAAAAAACACCAAAAGTTACAAGTAGGGATAATTTTTACGGATGGTTTCTATGATTTCAGATTTCAACCGTATTTAGATATTGTCAACATTAGTAAATTCAGATGTAGTATAACTAAATTGAGAGTATCTTACAGGCTGTGTATTGAAAGTGGAAGATAGGCTGGTAATATGCATACACCTATTAATGAAAGAAAATGTGTAATATGCAACAAGTTAGAAGTCGAATATCATTTCATACTTGAATATGTTCTACGAATTTCGGGGGAAAAATATACTTGTATATTACATAAGGCGCCCGAGTATAATCAAATTAATTGAATTGTTCCAAAATGAAGATCGTAAAATAGTTAGGAATTGAAGTATGTTAGTATTCAATGCTTTTAAAATACGAAACAGCAGAAATTACGTTACATACTAACTGAATTATATCTGTATATGTATAAGTGTCTTTCATGTGTGTGTGGTGGGGGTGTTTTGAACGTTTACATCAGGTATGGCCATGAATCCAGTTTCCCTAAACTTTCGTTTCGTTAGGGTCTCTAGTAGGATTTATATGTGCGTGTGTGTATGTGCATTTTCTTTAACATTACTCATATGTTTCCCTAATTTTCGCTTTCTTTAGGGCAACAAACAAGAATGTTAATTATTAAATGATATTTAAAATTACACTGCGTATTTCTGTGTTATTTTGATATGCATGTATTTCACTGGTCATTGTATTGACAAGCACTGAATATGATTGATATTATACTTATAAGCATTTTGATTTGATAACAATTCATAGTGTATATGGATTTATATTTGTAAAATATGTGCATGCTGTATTTATATAAACTGCCATCGTGTTAAATAAATACCACATGGGTCTACGACCTTCTGGAATTTATAAATAAAAACTTGAAAAAAAAATCTTTCATGGAGATTTGACTTGGCTTAACTTGGCTATATGAGTTTACCGTCGCCTCGACAGTATTTCAGTCATATGGTGACGTCCAGCTAATTACAGGTGGAGGAAGACCCCGAATGCAAAGAGGCATCCAGGTAGAACCACCGACCTACCGCAAGCCAGCTGGAAGGCTCATGGAGATTTAAGCCTGTTCTATTTAACCTGAAGCTACAACTCTGTCTAGCCTTCTTGAATGCATAAACATGTTGTATCTTTCCATACAATGCACAAAATATGTTCATGAGAACACATATTAAAATGATTTGTATCAATTACACTAAAATGAGACAAAACAGTATTTCTAGTCTATTTATTAAAAATATATACTGTTTATCCAAAAATCATATTTTACTTTATTTTAACAAGAGGAAGTTCATATTTGCGAAACCTTAGGTTTTTGACTGTTGTCCATTGAAAATGGCTACGAGAATACAACTTACATTCTGATCCAAGACTGTTTCCATGGCAAGCGAAGATGCAAATAGCGACAAGGAGAACAGCCGAGAGACACCGACTCATTGTGATTCTGAAACCAATATGCACACGTATAAAGAACAATGTATATGACAGTCATGCAGTACACTGACCCCAATATAACCCCCGTTTCAATATTTAAGGCAATTCATCCATCATTAAATTAAATCATGATCGCTCAAATGATTAAAATACTTCAGTGCAGAGGCAAACATCCACTGAGTTCAAAGCCTATAAAGATATGCATTTATTATAAAATTCCCACGATAATTTGGTGAACTATGTTCCCAATTTAATGATGGATGATTTACCTTAAATTTTACATAAATGAAACCTTAAACAGTGACATGTTGAACTAAGAGCGTATCAAAAAGGACAAAAACTTCATACATAAAAAGATACGTAGTAGTTATAACGAGACATGTTTTTACTTCTTTTGTAATAAAAATGCATCAAATGCATCTTTTCTGTGAGCATATACATGCAAAAAGTTAAACCATTTTCTGAACAAGTTTTGATGCAAATCTGCAAAATTTCGTTCATTACTCTTAAATGTATGTACTAAATAAACGCACAATTTGAGAGTGTTACAAACGTTTGCATAATAAGCTAGTTCAATTGAAAATTTACATTTTAATTTTGCTTAAAATCAAAACGCTAAACACTATAGTATCTAAGTGTATTAGATCTATGAAATTAAAAAGTAGATAAAGTTGAACTAACTTTTTTCTACGTACGGGCCAATATTGATGACAGATTCAAAACTGTTTGACCATAGACTGCGGTCTATGTGATTATATTACGTGTATATAATTGCTTATTAAGGGGGTTATCCTGCTCAAAATCCGTGTTTTGGATCACTAAGTGGCTCTGACAGACGAAGATAAACCATTGTCTGTTTGAACTACTGGTCAGCTTCCTGAAATAATCTCCGTTTAAACTTAAATTCTTCATTTATTACGTCTGTACATTAATTTAGATGAAACAAAATTGTAATTCAAATAAATTAACACAAGGAAACAAGTTGTTGCAGTAGTTAAAGATAATTCAACAATCAGAACACCTCGCATGGTATCTACGAAAATCAGATCACAACCGAATATGGCCTTATAGTTACGATTGTCTGTTCACTTAATAATGCTGATTTCAATAAATTCATATTGTTTATCGAAATCATTTTGCTGACTTCATCACTATTTCAAATGATGTATTAAGCAAAACATATTAGCTTGTAAACTTGGTTCAGTCATTTTCTGTAATTATTAAAGAAAGTAAAATATTTGGGATTTCATTTACATTCCTATCAATTATTTTTAACAAGACTTATCATATATGTAAATAGAACTATTGATACATTTTTAGCAATAACACATCATACACGTTTTGTACAGTCATGTGGGAACATACGCTGAGGTCCATTACGTGCGTTACGCAATTTGTGGTGTGAATTGAACCTCAACGTGCGTTACTGCATGCATCCGATAGACTAAAATCTTATGCACTTTGGGTTCAGAACTTTGAACATGTTATGAAATAGCATACATACGAATGAATCGAAAAAAAGTTTCCATAAGTTTTTACCTGTCTTAGCAGTGAATTGGCTGATATAAAATGCATAAAAGAGGTTTATGGAACTTTTTGGACACATTCTACAATTAGACATAAATAAAACATACATTTTTAACAATAAAACATGAAATCTCGTTCAGAAGCTGGATGTTATTTTCTTAGACTAAATTACTGCCCGATGTCAGGATAATGTGACTGGGTGTGGTATCATACCACAAGTCTACGGCGTGATACTGCAGTGTGGCAGCACTATATCTGTTTTAAGTAGACATCGTCTCTAAATGACTGAAATACTGTCGGGGGCCCGTTTATCCCAATAAACAAACTAACTAACCAAATTACCATAAATTTGTGGAAATATGGAGACGTCACGCAAAATTCGTTTTATACCACGTTATATTACCATGAAAATAATTTACATCATCATCATCACCATCATCATCATAATCGTCATCATGTTTTTAGGTAATTTTACGTATAGTTGACTACCAGTTTTCGGGGTATAACAAGTTTTCGGGGTATTTTACCTTTACACCGTTTGCGCGTGAGAACGTGATATGACGTGTTGTTTTTGCTGTCCCATATGATCAAAACAAATGCCAGCCATGCTCTAATATTCAAATTAAGACATCATGTGACTTCTTGTGTGAATTCAGGACAATGTTTTAGATGCAGGTCCAGTTCATTAAAATCTAGAACTCGTCTTTGAATAGCCATTTTGTAGATCAAACTTGTCTGAATTATTCAAATTTACATATTTTCAAATAAAAAACCATTCATAGTTTTTATTTAAGTTAATACACCTTACATGTTTAGTATTTTGCGCAGAAATCAAACTAAACGTTATCAATTACCCGGATAATAAGTCACATGATGGCTTAATTTGAATAAAAAAAATGGCGGATATTTGCTATGAATTTTAAGTGGTTGGAAAATAGCTTGTGCAAGAAGCTTTTTAAGGTGTGTAAAGTATATGTTTTGTGATGAATATGTGTAAAAATATTTCATTTATCCATATGTGTCATCAATGGTAACTGTCATTAAGTTTAAAATGAAAAAATGATCGTTGAACGGGGTGGGTGTAGGATCAGCAGTTTTCCCGGATAAAGTTGCAACTTTTTCCCCGTTTTTCCGACCGTGGATGCCAATCAGAAAAAAAATTTATCAGATCAGCATCTCGGACGAAATAAAGGCTCTATAAATATCAAATAATAACAGCAATAATTCCCTGAAATGGAATTTTGATGCATATTTAACTTACAGAGTATGTTGAGCTTAATTTGAAAACACCCCGAAAACTTGTTAGTAACTTTTTATGTCATCACCGTTGACCTACATTGGAATGAACGCTGCTCTGTTTTGATCGTGATGAATTTAAGATCGCAAATGTGTACAGGAAGTGACAAAATTTATTGTTACACCCCTTTATTCTAATTAAATGAAAATTTTAATGATATTTGATATATAAATATGGATCGATCTCGTTAGTACCCCGAAAACTTGTTAGACCATCATATAATGAAAAAGCGGACCTTACGTACGTGACAGATGTCGATTGCTTTACATGGTCTAGCTATATGATACTGTAGTGTACCACATAAATGCACATATATAAATACTGCTGTTCGCTTATGAAATAAGGAAAATGTTGGAGTTTTCTCTCTAAACAGACAGGTGTCTATCTGAACTATCATTGCCTTGGAATGATTGTTAAAAATTCAGTAACTGTTTTTAATTCTGGTCATTAAGGCCTGTTTCGCGCATGCGCTTCGCATTTAAAAAAAAAAGATAATATATTGTGTTGAAGGTGATTGCTGTACTTGTCTTACAAATGTGGTTACAACATATAAAGACTCAAACAGGATATGCAAGTATAAATGAAGTATGCATTTAAGTACTTTATTATGTATATCAAGTCATATGCACTTTACCTCCTAGCAGGATCATTATCTGATCTTTTTAATATTGCTGTGACTTAAACCGCCAAATTCTTTATTTTAATAATAATTTTACTATTTAACAAATTTAGCAAATAAATATAATTTGTGCCGCCAATATACCAAGTGAATAATAGATCATGGCATATAATACCATTAAACATTATGCGTTTAAACACACACACACACACACACATTAAATACCTGGGCAGGTATTAAGACAAGTCAAACAGAAGTTACATGTTCTGTATTCTCTATCATTTCCAACATGGCGTCCATTTTCAAAATTAATGACATGAACATCTTAAACATGCTAAAAAAAATTAACTTAAAAAGAAATATTTATTGATACATACTTTCTAGTTCTAATAAACTTTTATGATTTTGTAAAAATCACAACTAGAACAGTTCTCAATTTTGTGCCACAATTGTCTCATAGAATTCTCTAATATTTGTTTTAACTCAAAAATAAACAAATTTACATCGCCATCATCTTGAGATATCCAAACAAATCATATTTAAATAAAAGATCTTTCACTCTTTATAAAATACTTCTTAAAAATTATGTAAACTATGAAATGTTTCTCAGTTATATATTTTCAAAAGCATGATATCCAGTTAACTTAACTGAATATGTGGTTGGCAATAGTGGGCATTACCAGTCATTTTTTTCCTGTTAAGATACCTAAGTGAATTACTTGAAAAGTTTCCACTTGCCAGATACTAACTGAATATGTGACATTTTTTGAGAAATGTTTCGACAAAGCTAAGTGGATTAGTGGCTGGCAGAAATATGCCACCATATATCAAATGTACCACTGCAGATAATTACACAGGTCATTTATGTTATTATCGGGCTGCTTATGTCCCCTTGATAAGTTCCGAATTCTTAATTGATACACGAGAGAAAGGCTCTCTGGTGTGATCCGCCGCAGTAGTTACTTCCCCTTACATTTGTCGATAACCACTGCCACCACAAGACTAGTAGATTTCGGCTGATAAAGACCGGAATTACTTTTTTCACTTTTGACTTTAGTTTTGAATATATCATATCAGTTTCGTTATATTTCACGAAAATAACATTTATGATATTAAGAAAAATAAAAAAGAATAAAATCAAATAACATTAATTTGTAAAATTATGAGTGTTGGTCACATGATTTTAACTATCATCACGTGACTTGTGTGGTGGCAGTGGTTAAAGTAGCGTAGCGTGACGCAACGTCTGAGACCCACGTCCAATGATAATTTCATCGGCCGTGGGATTAAACGGTCTATTTCTGTCGTTTTAGTACTACAGCAAAGTTGCAATTTGATTGGATGCCCCGGATAGCTCGGGGCAAATTGAACAGCCAATCGTATGGCCTGTTCCTCTCTGCTGTAGGATTGATCGCAAAATTGGCTGCCTCCTTAGATGGAATCCTCGAATCGGCATTGATGGAGTGAAACGTAACAAATCAGGCGTGGGTCTCAGACGTTGAGCGTGACGTTACCGGTGCGCGGAGTTTGTGGTGCGAAAAGCACCGGGATCAGGAGTCTCAGGACGCCATGTTCAACCCTCTTATCAAATTCCATGTTCAGTATAAACACACGGTAGTACATTTAACTGACACAGGGCCAACCAGTCCTGGAATTACCCTTATATGCTGAGCGCCAAGCACTTGATAAGAAACAAATTTTATAAAGGTATTATTGCTGCTGTTCACAAAAAAATACTAATAAATTAATGAAATACTTCAATAATAACGGTATATGTCATGAAAACATACAACATAACCAATATGACCAGTGTATGAAATATGACTTGACTTGACTTGACTATTTGAGTTTACCGTCGCTTCGAAAGTATTTCAGTCATATAGCGACGTCCAGCTAATTACAGGTGGAGAAAGACTCCGAATGCACGGAGGCATCCGCGTAGAACCACCGACCTACCGCAAGCCAGCTGGAAGGCTTGCTCACATGAAAATCCGAATTACCCTGCCGGGATTCGAACCCAGGCGGTGAGGGGCGGAATATAAGTTCATATATGGGTTATGCATAGATTGCAAAGACACTGCTATAGCAATAGGAGCCAAATGACTTATATCGCCTTTTATGATACAAGAATATGGGTCAGATATGGGTAAACCTACAGCGGATAAAGGATCGTTTTCTTTCATAGTTACAGTTTAATAGTGGGATTATTGTTAAAACTTATCGGGTAAAATTTGCTTAAAATCCTTAGGCTGAATATGTCCAAATACAGTTCTAGGACTGCTTGTCATAAACATCATCAGCCGAGTACCCATCCTTCTATGAGAGTTTCGCCCCTTATCTCGGAACTCTCTCCAGATGGCGGGGCAGTAGTGGTGATCAGGTCACTACTTGTTTATGACGGCTTCCACGCAGTGTCATTGCGTCTTAACCAGAGCCAACTTGACGCTCGCTCAGCAGCTTTGCCCATAGCCTGGACTGCACTCTTCCTTGACTGTCCATTGATGCCTAAGGCTCCAAACATTCTCCACAGCGACTGAGCTGGGAAACCCCTACTTCCAACTTCAACTGGGAATACTGTTGTTTTCCATCCCTTGTTGTTGCAAGCATCAGCCAGGTCTTGGTATTTTGCTAGCTTTCTCTCGAAGGCCTCTTCTGTTCGGTCCTCCCATGGCACAGTCCGCTCCACCAGTATCATCCTCCTTGGAGACTTTGACCAGAGAACAATATCTGGTCTAAGTGTAGTCTGGACCACTTCAGGGAAAACAAGCTTCCTCCCAAGGTCCACTCGCATTTCCCACTGACTTGCTTCCTGCAGTAAACTTGGTTTACAGGTCTTGGAAGTGGTAACTGTCTTCTCTCCCGGTTTTACAAATGGGATGAACTGTGGTCTTGAAGATTTGGTTTTCCTTTCCTTCTTCTTCTCCTTCTCCAGGATATCGGCCATCACCCGAAGCACCTCATCGTGGCGCCAACGGTATCGTCCTTGTGTTAAGGCAGTTGAGCATGATGACAGTATATGCTGAAGAGTACCTCTGCTTCCGCACAACTGGCACAATGGGTCTTCTGACATTTTCCACCTGTGGAGGTTTGCTGGAGTAGGCAGCAGATCATACACTGAGCGAAGTAGAAAACTGAGCTGGAGTGGCTCGTACTTCCACATTTCTTGCCATGAAAGTTTGCGCTCAGGTATGCTCCATTTGGTCCATGCACCTTGAACTGGCATTTGGACTGCCTTTGCTGACCTAACCTCATCCTCTTCTTTCCTGATCTCTGTCTGCACCATTTTTCTTCTTTCTGCTTTGCCAGCATCCTTCCATTGCGCTCTTTGTCTTGTGCCAAATCCTTCTCTCCCCAAATTTGTTGTGCCGACTATGTCCTTGTGATGAAGCCTGCTTTCAGCTTGTTGTACTGCCTGTTTCGCTGACCACTTGCGCCCTGTTCTCACCTCAATCGCCTTACTTATCTTGTCATCTGAAGAGTCTCTTAAGGTGAGCAGGAGTCTTGCCTTGGATACCTTGAATTCCTCAACTAGTGAGCTTAGAGGGAGCTGCAGCTTTGTTGATCTTCCATAGAGTCCAATTGTGGTAAAAGATGGTGGCAGGCCAAGCCATCTCTTAATGTGTTTACTGATGGACGTCTCTAGCTTCTCAATGTAGCTGATAGGAATGTCGTATATCATCAGTGGCCAAACTAATCTTGGCAGCAAACCATGCTGATACACCCAAGCCTTAAACTTTCCTGGAAGTTGAGACTTGTCAATCTTTCTGAGTCCTTCTTGAACTTGCTGGCACAGTATGTCCTTACTGTTCTTGTCTGTTAGCGTTGAGTCGAACCATTTGCCAAGGCATTTAATTGGATTAGAGATCAGAGAAGGAATTCCTTCATCCTGGATAGTGAGTTTGAACCTATCTGTGGTCTTCCCCTTCCTGATCACTAGACACCGTGATTTCTTCGGTTTAAATGCCATTCTTGCCCACGTCACAGTCTCCTCCAAAGACCTCAAGATCCACCTTGCCTGTATATGTGTTTCGGTGGTGATGGTCATGTCGTCCATGAACCCTCTGTTGGACGGCAGACGTATTCCTGAAGTTGTCCTTGGGCCTCTTGTCTCCCTGTCAGCGGCCTTGATTATCATGTTCATCCCCATGATGAACAGAATAAGTGATATGGTGCAGCCTGTGACAATGCCCTTCTCTAGCCTTATCCATCTAGTTGTAAAACTTCCACAGGAGAATCTCATCTGTATGTTGGCGAAATAGCTCATGATAAGATTGCTGATGTGCTTTGGGATGTGATAATGGTTCTATTGTATATCTTTTTATTCTACACTGTATTTTACCTTTGTGTTCTAGTTGACTATCAACTATCATTGACTATTTAATATGATTTTAGGGTTATGTTGATGACTATGACTATTGACTATTGGAGTTAACCGTCGCTCTGACAGTATTTCAGTCATATAGCGACGTCCAGCTAATGACGGGTGGAGGAAGACCCCGAATGCACGGAGGCATCCGGGCAGAACCACCGACCTACGGATTATGTTGATGAATTCAAAACAATATGTTTATTACAGGTGAATAGAATTTGGTATTTTTCGTGAGAACATTATTCTTTTTTGTCACTTACGATATATAAATTTAATGTTGTTCTGTATTTTAGTCATGTTAATTTGTAGGTTAAACATAATTATACCGTCCCCGGTGGCCGAATGGTTAGAGCGTCCGCCTCGGGAGCGGGGGGTCGTGGGTTCGATCTTTCGGCCGCGGCAAACCATAGTCGTATAAAATGGTAGTTATAGCTCCTTTGCTTGACGCTCAGCATATAAGGGTAGTTGCAGGACTGATTGGTCCGGTATCAGGATAATGTGATTGGGTGTGGTATCATGCCACATATCTACGGCGTGATACTGCAGTGTGGCAGCACTATATCTGTCTCAGGTAGACATCGTCTCCAAATGACTGAAATAATGTCGGTGTGACATTAAACCCAACAAACAAACAAAAAACAAAAATATTTATACACAATTAGTATATCAGTATCAGAGTTAAATGTTTTGTCGTGTATGTATTCATGCTTCTATAGATCACTTATAGAAATGTTCCGATGGTATCTTCCTAATTCCCCATAGTTCCACCTAGGAAACACAATGAAGCTATACCAGAACCATATTTTATTACGTTGGTTTGTCGCGGCAAGGGATCGAACCCACGACCTCACACTCCCGAGACGGACGCTCTAACCACTCGGTCACCGGGGACAGACATTGAGTACTTGTGCCAAACATCTTTGCCTCAAATTTCTATTACTGAGAAGGCCTCTAGACTAACTGAGTACGTTCAGAATTAACTGTTTTGATATCACTTAAATTTCTCCTTCCCAAATCAAACGAGTACAAAATTCTATGTGACTGGCTTTACGGAAATGGACGCGTCCTGTGTGTTCAGCATAACATAATTTGGCGAATAGAAGGTCTTTCTGGAAAATATTTAACAATATGATTGTCTCTGATTATCATAAATGACAGTTGTAACAAGTAATTTGATTGGTTGACTAACTCGTTCCCTCGAGTTATTATCTCGTTCTCTCGTAAACATGTGGCATGATACCACAACCAGTCATGCAACTACCCTTATATGCTGAGCACCAAGCAAGGGAGCCATAACATACCATTTTCTATTTCGCGCCCGGGGATCGAACCCACGACCTTACGCTCCTGAGGCGGATGCTCTAACCACTCGGCCTCCGGAGACGGTATAATTATGTTAAACTTAAAAATTAAAATACTAAAATTCAAGAACAACATATTTCATCAAATACAGAATGACACTAAATTTATATATCGTAAGTGACAAAAAAGAATGAGAATAATATTCACGCGAAAAGTACCCAATTCTTATTAACTGTAATAAACATATTATTTTAAATTCATCAACATAACCCTAAAATTATATTAATAGTCAATAATAGTTGATAGTCAACTAGGACACAAAGGTAAAATACAGTGTAGGATAAAAAGATATACAATAGCACCTGCTGTCAGCTTAAGAATTTTAAGCAAATTTTACCCGATAAGTTAAAAATTATCCCACTATTAAACAGTAACTATGAAAACAAACGATCCTTTATCTGCCCTAGGTTTCCCCTTATCTTATCCATTTTCTTGCATTACAAAAAATGGCTCCTATTGCTATAGCAACGTCTTTGTAGTCTATGCATAACCCATATGTGAACTCATATTTCATACACTGGCCATATTGGTTATGTTGTATGTTTTCACAATTGCACTGACATATACCGTTATTTTAAATTTTAAATTTTTTTTTTTGTTGTTTTGTTTTTTGTTTTAAAAAAAAAAAATAAAAAAAAAAAAAAACATTTATAAAAAAATATCAATTGCTTGGCGCTCGGCATATAAGCGTAATTCCAGGACTGGATGGCCCCATGTCAGTTAAATGGGACTGGGTGTTTCATGCCACATATCTACTGCGTTATACTGCAGTGTGGTATCACTATATCTCTCTCTAGTAGACATCGTCTCCAAGTGATTAAAATATTGTTGGTGGACCGTTAATTCCAATTAACAATAAACACGGACTCAACATATGGACTCTTGATTGCAATATTTGACTGGTTGATTAACTCGTTCCTTCGAGATAATAAATCGTTATCTCGAGATAATTAACTCGTTCCCTCGACTTATTATCTCGTTCCCTCGAGATAATAAGTCGTTCCCTCGAAATAATAAACTCATTCTCTCGACTTATTATCTCGTTCCCTCCACATAAAAAAGAGTAGTGAATGTCACCTCTATTCCACCGTAGTTCTATTTGTTAATACACCGCATAAAACGCATGTCAGACGATCAATACTTGTACACCCGAGCCAAGTATTCAACTTAGGTACAGTTGTAATCTAAAAATAGAACACCATGACTGAAGAAAATGCGGTATTCAAGGAAGTAAATTAGATTTGTTTATAGTAACTAGGGAAGTGACGTGCACACACGATGTGGGATATTGCTTAAAGAAGGGTTCTACCAAACGTTAAAGGTATTTATCTTATTTGTTTGATGTTTTAATCTCAGTTGCTCGAAGGTGTTCAAACAATACCCAACACCAGTCATTTACTTTAATTTAAACAATCTAACAAGTCAACATTGAAAAGAAAAGTAAATAGTAAATCCCAGACACTCAATGAATCGCTTTTAATTTTGCCCTGTTTATTTTAATCATATTGTTTATATAGAGCCCCAGTTGGTCCTTTTGCCCACTGACCGTTGCTAGGCGGTAACTGTTGGTATTTCTCTATTTATGTACTGCCTTGTCTCCGTGTCTTGTCCTTTTACATATACGTCCTTCTGGAGTTTGTTCATTTGTAATATATGTCCTTATGTTGCGTTGTAAAATGCAACATATTGTAACCGATTGTGAAAATGACAATACCGGATATCCAAATTCAGCGTCCTCTAGCGCGCAAGATATACGTGCACCTGTTTGCACAGGCGGGAAAAATATCAATGAAAATACTATGATTGAAACTGTGTGACGTAAGCCTGTAACGTGCAGCAGTTCACGCACCTCTGACATGTAATATATCCTTGGTTAATCTAATACGAATATGGCAAATAAAATTAAGTCGTTCGACCCTCGCAGCTTCAAGATCCATTTTATAAGGGAAATCAATGAGACGGTTACAAATACAAGCCACACTTTCTCATTTACTGTTCCAGATTATGCTCAACGCAACATTAAGACTCTCGGTCCAATTTTTTTGTCTTTGCGTCTTTGCTTAATCAAGGTTTTACAATCAAAATATACTCACTCCTTTCCTGCTTTCATGAATTGAACGTAATTGAACAGGATTTTGCACATACTACCATTTTACATCAGAAACTGGTCACTCTAATCATGAATTACATTCAGTAGTCTTTTTTTACATTACAGCAGCGCTTTTTTGAGTGTTTATTTTGTCATTTTCTTTTTTTAATGTTTAGTCATATTCAAACTGCTGGTAAAAAATAAATTAACATCATGATAACGTCAATAAGTGAAATATCCATTGTAAATTAAACCTAGGTCTAATTATATTAAATTAAACGCATTAAAAAGGACTATTACTATAAGTGTTTAATGTATAATATCATAATATATCCCGGATACTTTTTTTAGAATATAGGAAGGAGAAGAATTGCTACCTATCGAGCTTCATCAAGATGGCCTCCAAATCCAAACAAAAACAGCCCATTAAACAAACACAGAAGAAAGCTGCTGATGAGTAAGTAATCAACTTTGTTTGCCTAATTACTGTAAAATCAAAGCACTCAGTGCACTGAGAGACTGTAGGAATGATGTCACTGAAAAGCTATAGCTCTAAACTTAGCGTTTCAGTAGGATTAAAATTGACAGAGGCAAAGGCCATATAGGGCCGAGAACTCGATACGTTTTTCTACAACTTTAATTACATTTGTATTAGTCAATAAGCTGAACTCGCTCTTTGTTTCATGATAACCCCACCGACAGCCTTTCAGTGCCTTGGGCGCTTTGACTTGTTTCTTAATAGTTTCAAGTTTCAAGTTTATTGGCATAAATCAGCAAATCAAATTTGCCTTTGGCCATTTACAATATATATTTTGAAGTATGGCAAAGACACAAATACAAAGATATACAAAACAATATTATACATTTAAGAAACAGCAAAATTGTTAAGGGTATTTTTTCGAATATCAAACGCTTCTTTTATAAATTTTGATATTTTATGTAGCAGCTTTTTACTTTTTGTAGACATCATGAAAACAAATTTATTAACAGTAGGCCATGATACACTACCTAAATATTTTTTACGAACATCAGAATATCTGGAACAACATAGAAAGAAATGATATTCAGATTCAATTGCATTCATATTGCATAATTTACATAACCTATTTTCTCTTTCAATTCTATTATGTCTTCCCAATTCAATTAAGTCATGTGAGCACAGTCTTAGTCGAGTGAACTGCTTTCTATATGATTCGTTATTAATTATGTCTAAGTAATTTTCATAGCAAAATTAAAAATTTAAAATCAATTTTTTTTAATCATTCTTATAGATTTTAACGTTTTGACCAACAAGCACCAAAAATATTATTACACTGATCCGTATACATGTGTTTTAATGATGTATTTGACGAATTCATTATTTTTAACCAAAATTTAATTGACCTTTCTTTAGCTAGAATAGATAAAGGAAATCTTCCTAATTCCCCGTACACTGCTGAAGTAGGTGTCTGATTACGGACCCCTAAGATGTATTTACAAAATCCGGAGTGAGAGTCATGACTCTCATTCCATTTATAACTTGCATACCTAATGAGGTCATGACTTTACTTCACTAGTATCTGTTGCTGCGCGGAGTAATACAGTGTAGTTAAATCGGCTGCGATAATTATGCAATTCAGCAATGCCTGTTTTTGATTTCCCGTATAAGCAATTTAATCGACATTGTTTCAAGAATATAGCAATAATAAAGAAATATTTAATTTACAGTAGATAAAGGTAGTTTAAACTGGAATCGATTACAGTAGCAGGGGCAAAAGCAATGAAATGGCAGTTGTAGAGGTTGCAGAAGTAGAATCAACTATGATACTTGAAGCGGCAGAAGTAACAACAGCAGCGGTGATGATAGTAGTAGCAGCAATGTTAGAACTAGCAGAAGTAGTAGTGTGTGTGTGTGTGTGTGTGTGTGTGTAGCAGTATGTTAGAAAGAGTCATCACTTTTTCCTGATACTGAGTCAACCATTCCTTAAACGGATATATACCAGTTCAATATTCAACGACTTTGTAATGTTGCAGCTTTGGATCGAACATTATGACCGAATAGAGCCATAAAGGGGATAAATAGTGACTTAGTATCGCAGTTGTTTAATTAAAGGTCGATGAAAAATAAAAATAAATGTAACTAAAACTGTAGTAGCAGAAGCATATGAAGGTTAGGTTATCCTTTAAGAAGTAGTTGTGCTACTTTTTTATCAAACTTTTTACCTCAGTGACATGCAGACGTGTTTTAAAAAGGTAAAAGATTAGTACCCTGTGATATATATAGACAGGGGGCGGTCTGGTCCAATGGTACAATATAAAATTTGAGATCTGAAAATTGTGGATTCGAACCCCAATCAGGCAAGGACCTTCCGAGTCGCAAAGTATTGGACCAAGCCAGTAAACGTCGAGATTTGTCGAGTAGTGAGAGCTTGTTTTCCAATCATTAAACGTAGTACATGTAGATCTATGTAGACAAGACTGCCTTAATTTTTATTATAGAATATTGTTCAGTATATATTCTAATGAATATTTCATAAAATAAATTCCATTTTTTTTCTTTTAAAAAATAGTGAAGTCGCAGCTCTTCGCAAGGAAGTTGATTCACTAAAGCTTGAAAATTCGATACTACGAAAGGATTTCGATCCGTAAGTAATATACTATTCTATATATTTTTCTAATAAAACACACTAAGTACAACCACCCCTGTCTCAATCAGACTTTACTCATGTCATTTGGCAATATTTCTTTTTGCAAGGACAAAGATTAATATTGGCAAGTAGGTCTGACAGTAGTTATATCACCGCTGTGGGCTCAAGTCCCTATCAGATCACTCGCATTATGTATGTATGGATGCCTTCAAGATCGATGGTTCTACTACCCAGATGCTCCTTGTACACCCTGTGTCTTCCTCCATCTGTAGCTACGTGGTTAACTCCAAAACAACAACTGCTAAGCTCGGATGACCGTTTAACAGAAGTCAAAAGAAAACAGAATAATGAAACGCTATTTTGTAGCTTCCGGAAGCTAATTGCTGAAAATAGATTTGCCGCTCAGTACATTGAAAACCATTACAAGATTAACATATTTCTCTTTACAGAACCAAATACTGATCATTCTTGATTTTATATTAAAACAAAATTATTATTTTTTATATTAAAACTTTCTTTTCTCAGGTAACTAAGTATCATATGAATATGCTTTTGTTTCAATATTTTAGGGCAAAGACAGGGATAGAGGAAGAAACTCTTATAACTCAATTTGAAGACATAATTATAAGGTATATTAATAGAGTCTACCAAAATTAAGTATTAACACTACTATGTAAAATATAGTGGTAGATTTATTACTTATTATTAATAATGCAGGCCTCTGGCAAATCAACCGGTCAGTAGCCTGCAAGTCCCGGTTGTAAATCCGGAACGATTTTTGTATTTTTCAGAGGTTAAGCGGGAACCAATCAGATGATCGCATGTGTTAGTTCAACCATGAAGAATGTGAATAAGCGATAGCGTAAATTGGCTGAAAATGTTGAAATTCGGCGCTAAAATTTATTTCATCCAAGTAGTAGTTCGAGCTTTAATTAGTCGCAATATAAAATGTAGAATTTGTTTATGTATACGATGTAATTTCAGAAGATGTTTTTATTGAGTATTTAAAATACACACGACATATTCAAACAAATTTTCATCCATCAAATTATCAAAATATTCTTCTTCCTTATAGTAAGCGTGATGTCTGTTAGTAACCCACTGCGTGTGTTTGGGGTGCACTTGACTCAGTTTGAAATAGTACAAAGTTAACTTATTCTTTGTACACGTATTCCTTAATATTTATAATTATGTCCATTATTTCATTAGATTAGAGATGGAATTGAAAGAAGCGCAGGAAAACAGACAAAAGACAAGGTATTTTTATTCATCCGTTCAATTGTTTAAGCGACATATTTATCCATCGGCAAAAGTGTTAACATTTTTATAAAAAAAAGCCGATAGCGTGTGGAACTGAAGCCGAAAGCAATCATAGCTTGTTTTATTTATATGCCTAAACTTTTCCTGAGTGGGGCTTCCGTGGCCATATGACCAAAGACAATGTTTTTAAACTACATGTACGTTGCCCTCACTGCTGTAGGTTTGAGTCCTAGTAGGATCACTCTTTTTTAAGGAAGGAAGTCTTCTTGCTGGCTAACCGTAGGTCGCTGGTTCCTACCATGTGCCCCATGCACCCGGAATCTTTCTCTATTTGTAATTAGAGCAGGTCGCTATATAACAGATATATTGTCGCTGCAATGGTAAATCCCTGCAAAATAAGTATCTTACTGAACCATTCCATCATTTCCATGTCATTATACAATACATCTACAGTAACTGTTGTCATACTTTGGTCACAGGTGCTTTATCATCTACATCTGAAGGTGAGGCATTGTTAAATTTATTGGCTATGTGTTCTAACTATAATTTGTCTTTTTTCCTTGTATACAATGCTACAAACCCTTAAAGATGACAATAAACACTACTATTCTCATATTTGAAAGTTATATTCATTTTGCGAGATAATATTTCGTGAAAAAAAAAAAGAAAAAAAAAACTCAAACACGGTAGGTTCCCTCTGAATGGTTCAATTTAAGTTGAGTTAGAAACAATTAATAAAATTATTTGTATACTTTGTTTTCTATGCTAAAGCACTTAATGAAAATAGATTTGGATAGAAAATTTTGTTTGTATATTTGCTTTTGTGTGTGTGTGTGTGTGTGTGTGTGTGTGTGTTTTGTTGTTTTTTTGATTGCTTTTTTCAGTATTAAACGCATTTTCAAACTCAACATAGACTTATGGGTGTAATTTTTATTAACATTTTCATTACTTTTTTTAGCACAGAAAACAGTGACAAATCGCTGAAAGAACTAAAAGAAAAATA
>CM037785.1:37742843-37758959 GCA_021229015.1 Solen grandis
GGAAGCAGACGACACAGTGCCAAATATCATCGTAGACAAGTCGTTCAACATCAGAGATAGAGTCTTCAGCCACCCAGAGAATCCGGCCGATGAGTCTCTACAAGATACTACACTTGACGATGAGTTTCCAGAAGACGTGCCAGAGACGTATGAGGTCGTTGAAGGTGGCAGTACCAGAGGAGGCAAGAAATTAGTGAGCAGCCACGGATATAGTTACACTGTTAAGGTAAGAGACTGATACGGCAATATTTTATAAAATGCAGACGAAAAAGTATGATATGATTTCAAATTAATAATTAGCATTATTAAATATTAATTACCCATGTTATTATAAATTCCTTATTTTTTTCTGATGATACTTGGCCAGGTTATTTTCTTTCTTTTTTTTTCAATTTATATAAATATTGTTGTAGAGTGTCCTAGGGAAGCGGACGTACTGGACGTGCAGCATACGAGGGAAACAACACAAATGTCCGGCCAGCGTAAAACAGTTCGGAGATATGTTTACATCAGGTTCAGCGTGTCACTCTCATCCTGCAGACCCCAGCGCGGCAAAGAAAGTAAAGATCTCAGTGAAGGTAGTTAAGAAACAGCAAATAATGATTTATGATAATAAAAGAAAAGAAATTTAGTAAATTATTAAAACAATTCCTATGTTAAACTAATCATAAAAAATCGATTTGCATAAAATATCATTTAAATCTTTAACTGAGGGTATATGAATTGTGACTTGATCAATATGTTTCAGGTTAAGAAGATTGCGCGGAACCAGTCCCCTTGAAGAGTTATCGTTCGTTTTCGGCAACTCTTTAAATTCTCTTGGCTCGACAAAATGAAGAAACTTAGTCTGAAAAGAAAGCGTAATTCGGCTGCGATTAAGCAAACTGATGATGATAATCCATTGGTGTTGTCATCTGAATCTGAAACGGAGGTGGAAAGGATTAAAGAACTGAAACAGAATATTGAATCGAGTACGGCTTCAGGCTCCAACACAAACCATAACAAACGAGGGTATGAATTCGTACATTTTAATTGTCGTAATTATTTAAAATGTGACATGTATGAAAATAATATCAGACTTATTTATTATAGGACATTTCGATCCATTCAAAACTTTTGGACCAATTAAAAATAAAATTTATTAAATAAAAACTATTAGCAAACATCAATGAGTACAAAGCATCAGGCCCTGATGAAATCAATGCAAAATTATTAAAAGAAAGTAAAGATATCATCACCCCGATTTTAACATTAATTTTCAATAAATCTCTTCGCCAAGGAAAAATCCCTACAGATTGGAAACATGCAAATGTCTGTCCAGTATACAAAAAGGGTGACAAATGTAATGCAATAAACTATAGACCCATATCTTTGACTTGTATCTGTTGCAAACTCTTAGAACATGTCATATCTAGTAAAATTATGACTCACCTTCAAAAACACAACATATTATATGACCTTCAACATGGATTCAGATCATCTCGTTCCTGTGAAACACAACTGATTTCCTTTTTACAAGATATAAGCAAACTTAATAACGATAACATCCAAACTGACATAATCCTGATGGATTTCTCCAAAGCATTTGATAAAGTCTCTCATAAACATCTACTGTATAAGCTTGAATACTACGGAATTAATTCAAAAACATTAAATTGGATTTCTGATTTTCTACTTAATCGAACACAAACAGTGATACTTGATGGAAAATCGTCAAACACTATACCCGTTTCTTCTGGCGTGCCTCAAGGCACAGTCCTGGGCCCGACCTTATTCAACATCTACATAAATGATTTTGCTGATTATCTTAAGCATAGCACTTTAAGGCTTTTTGCCGATGACAGCATCATATATAAACCTATCAGGAATGTTGAGGATGCTGAACTCCTCCAATCTGATCTGAATGCTGCTGTCAAGTGGGAGCAAGATTGGCTCATGGCATTCCATCCTGACAAGTGTAACACTCTTAGTGTGACACGAAAACGACGCCCAATAAATTTCTCATATAAACTTCATGACCATATTTTAACTAGAGTAAATTCAGTTAAATACTTGGGAGTTACCATCCAAAATAACTTAAAATGGGATGAACACACAAATAACATTACAAACAAAGCGAATCAGACACTAGGCTTCCTACGTAGAAATCTTAAAATTAATTCACAAAAAGTCAAAGAACATGCATATAAAGCTATTGTCAGACCCAAAATTGAATACTCGTCTACAATATGGGACCCATACATGAAAAATCAAATAAACCAAGTAGAGAAAGTCCAAAGAAGAGCAGCTAGATTCATTACCAATAGATACCACAATACAAGTTCTGTCACTGACATGATAAATACTCTCAATTGGCCATCCTTAGAAATTAGAAGAACAAAAATCCGTCTTATTATGTTTTATAAAATTGTACATCAGTTAGTTGCTATATATCCTGAAAATATACTCATCCCTGTTAACACTAGATTAAGATATAACAATATGAATAACTTTAGGCACATATAAGCACAACAATAGACTCATATAAATATTCATTTTTCCCACGCACTATAGTTCAGTGGAACATGCTACCTGTTGTGGCCCAACAAGCAGACACAGTTGACGCTTTTAAAGCTCAAGTAACTGTACCTGTCCTCCTATCTTGCCTTCATCAGTAAACAAAAACCTACATGTATATAGTTTTAACTATTCACCTTGTAAAATATGTTCCTTATTCACATTTAATTGAATCAAAATACTTTTTCACATACCAGCGCTGACACATAATCTTCAAAGTACTGAAGGAGTGTCAATATCATAAAGAAGAAGAAGAAGAAGAAACAACAGGCTAGTCATTTTCGATAATCGAATCCAGATTCTCATTTGCCCTACTTTTTTTCGCATTATTATTTTATCTCCCTATGATTTCAGATTATACCATTTCTTCTGTTACAACTGATTATCAATATTTTGAGTTATGGTAGCCAAATGAAAGCAAAGATTGGCCTTGGCATTTCCTGGTTTCAAGTACTGGTCCAACCCAGGAACCGTCAAGGAGAGTTTACTTTAATTAAGTTGTAAGAACTTTTCCCAATGTATGGAAGAATAAGGATGACCTGTGTATGAACTGATACTATATGATGTCTTGTTATTGTTATAAAAGTATAAAATCACACATACGGCTTAAGTCCACTAATCAGTTGAGTTTGATAGAAATTATAATCAAAAAGGTTCCTGAAAAAAAGGTTAAATAGATTATGGTCCTTATACTGAAGGTTTAGTATTTATAATGTTGGGTTTCCAAGGTACCGTGGTAACACGCATGATTTTGGATCTAAAGGATGTGGGTTTGAATCCTGTTTTTTTCTTCATAGCAAAAGTACTGGTGCCACCCAGAAAGTCAAGAATTATTAGTTATTTAGTAAAAGTTGTAAGAGCTTGCTTTCAAATCAAGTTAAAACTTTTTTTACTGTATATATGTAAAACAAATTTGAATTTAATAGTCCTGAAAATTATTTTTCTTTCTCAGAAATAATGGAAGGAAACAGGAGAGCTTCCTAGATGTACAAGATCCTAGCTTGTTAGAGCTTAGACAGATGGTTCTGAAGTCTGCTCTGACAAATTTCAAAGATGTATCAGAGTTGTCAGCATTTCCAGCATACACTCAGGTATGTGATCAATGATAGTTTTATGTCATAACATTCCAGCAGCAGTTGACACTAACAGCGTCCTGGGATCCTAAGGGCAACAAAATTTGGGAAGGGACACCAGAATTGACATACCAGGTGTTCCGTCAGGACACTTACTTTTCGATTAAAAGTAAATTGAACAGTCATATTTATTGTAAACCAGTGTAATCATTTTCATAAAAAATTCTTACCAGTAACCCTCTTTGATAAAATTGTCACTTTTCAAGCAATGGTTGTGCAAAGAAAGCCATTATATCCGTGTAAGGTGACAAGGACTCCTGAATTTCAAAGCAGGTGTTCCATCGGGATATCTGGCTAAAAAGTTAGTGTCAAATGCAGTTCAAGGCATTCTGTAAGGAACATCAAACATAATTGGTGTAGGCTATATTGGAATCAATCTTGTCACACCCCTATAACATTACATGAACATGGAGGGATCTTAGGGTATTAAATACCTTAAGTTATATTTCTTTTTTTTTCTTTTTTTATGCCCTGCCATGAAATGGCAATAGGCATATAGTGTTACACCTGTTCATGTGACTTGTGTGTTTGTGTCTATGTGTGAAAGAAATTGTGTATTGGCTGTCACTTAGTTGTGTATGGTTATGTATTAAAATAACTTGAGCACAAATGATCCCTAGGACAAGAAGCTGTGTTGAGAACAAGAACTTGGTTTCTAGCACAAAGTCAAAGTCACAGTACTTGGTTGACCTTAAAATTATGCTCTGGAATTAATTTTGTAACTGATTGTGTTTTGAAATATCTTGGCACAAGAGATCCTAAGGACAAGACAATGTGTCATCAACAATAACCAGGTCGCTATCTTGAAGGTCAAGGTCACATCACTAGGTTAAGGTCAGATTCAGTATTACCAGTTTATCAATCATATTCACCAGCAAAAATATCAATAATAAAACAAAATGGTGAGGGCATTTGTGTCCTTTTGACACATTTCTAGATGTGTGTGAGTTTTTCATTGCCTGTATTAAACCGTATTTATCCTTTAGTTTACATATAATAATTATTTATTCCATGCTTTCAAGACTGAGTGAAAAATATCCATGAATGATAATCATATTTTCACCATAGAAGATAAGATGTTTTAATATCCTTTGCAATTAATCTGTCCTGCATGGCTTAGAGTTTTCCTTTGATATTTTCATATTGGGGATAAATGACCCCTTGTTATATACCAGTAGATAAAGAGACAGATTTTGAAATATTTGGGGGTCATTAACACAATTCTAGGGTCAAAATGGTCAATTTTGTGCACCAGGGGAAAAAAACCCTGATGTCTGTTTCAAAGGATTCACTTTCACTGAATAAAGACATCAAATCAATAAAAAATATGTCAAATTAATAAAAATGATGTCAAATCCTATTATTGAAGTTCCACATAGTTTGAATTGATGAAATAAATAGAACATTTGTTGAATTATTTTATTGCAAGTTTGTGCTTTCTTTAGTTTTTGAGCATAAAACTTACTTTTTATGCCCTTGCATTGATAAATCGGGAGGCATATTGTTTTTTGTCTGACAGTTTGTTGTGTGTCACAAAACTTAAACCTTGACCATAATAGTTCCTAGACCTACAGCCTCCAAACTTCACAGGTGCATGCACCTTGATAAGATCTATCCACCAGGTGACCTTGACCCTCAAATGACCTTGACCCCAAAGATCTAAGCTCCCGCAGGGGCATGGCGTTCATTAGAATGTTTCACTTTTTTAATTTTAGTTTTCACTTGTGCCTTGCCTAATTGTCAAAATAATTTTGTCGCTGCCATTAACACTCTTATCAGCCCCTCACTGCATGGGTTCAAGTCCTGGCAGGGTCATTCAGATTTTCATGTGAGGAAGCCCTTCTAAGCTGGCTTGCAGTAGATCGGCGGTTCTACCAAGATGCCTCCGTGCATTCGGGGTCTTCCTCCACCTGTAAATAGCTGGACATCGCTATATAACTGAAATACTGTGGCAGTGACAGTAAATAAAAAAAATCACTCTATCATAATAATTTTCTATGACTACACAAGTCATGTAAAAATCATTAAATATCTTCCATGCAAGTGTGTCAATTATGTATTACATGTCTGAGTATAATTTTTATAATATTTCTGTTTCAGGGACCTTCATCTCAGAAGGCTCACTGCAAGGAAACAATTCAGGGGAGACTACTCACACACTTACCAAAAAACTCTGAAGCAGAGTTGTCTCCCTTCCCTAAATCTTGCAGCTGGTGCAGAAAACGGGCAGCATTATTCAACTCTAAGGAGTCTGATTCAATCAATATTCCGCATTCTGATCACTGTCATGGGAACACCTTGTCAAGCATCAACAAAACAGAAGCAAGAAATTTTGATTCAGCTGTTTTTGTGCAGCAGAAAAATAAGGCATCATGGGATACCTCAACATCAGCGTCTCATCGTGGCTCCGGATTTAGATCTGCCAGTAATTCAGTTAATGAGTTGAAGAAGAGTGCAAATAAACAAAGACACTTGGATAAAAATCCAGAAGTGATTGTTGCTACACCATCTGACAACTGCCAGTTAATGAGGGACAGGAACTCTAATTACTATTGCCTTCAATCAAGGAATACTCAGGGTGACCAGAATGCTAACAGTGATGCTAGTCAAGGTATGAAAAAGAGGTCAGTAGGTTCAAAAAACCACAAGGACTCAACTAAATCCAATTATAGTTCAGGAGACAGTAATGCAGAGGATAGTTCTGGTGCAAGTGGTTCTTTCAAAATAAAAAGAATGAAAATGTCAAGCTCAGAGCAAGGATGCACTGGTGATCAAACAGCTGTGTCAAATGAGGCATTGCTGAGTGCATTAGGCAGTAAGGAGACAGTATTATCTTCGAAGGTCTGTGATACAGTATCCCAGCAGGGAAATAGTAGATCATCACCATCACATGCAACTTCATCAGCAGCTGGGAGAAGTTCAGGTGTTTCTGATACTAGTTTAGACAGTGACTCAGGTCCTGAAGTCACAAACCTACCAGCAGATGTCAGAGGAGGAAGGAGAGACGCTATCCCAGCCCTGCCAAGCTGTCCCCTCTGTCAGACCCATTTTAAACAAGGGTAGGTAATGTTGGTCTTGTTTGTTGAGTTTAACGTCCCACCAACAGTATTTCTGACAAAGACCTATTCAGCAGAGATATGAAACAGTCTGAAAAAACATTTTTTCTTGTGATGAAAAAAACAAGTGAACAGGATCTGAGCAAGCTCTCGCTGAGATGCTTAACATCTTGCAGATGCTTAACAGACTTTACAGTATCACTCATGAAAGAGATCTAATGAGAGACATACATATTTGGTTTAATCAATGATGAACTGAAGAGAAAACTCAGTATATTTATAATTGATGTGAGCAATTTTACACATTTCGCGTTATCTCACGGTCACATGATCATACACATAACTTTAAGAGAGCTTCTTTGATTGCTCTTTACCTATTTCAGAGTTGCAGATCTCTGTAGCTTATCAGGTCTTTGTCTCAGGTATTTGGAGAATATGTCTACTTAAAACAGATATAGTGCAGCCACACTGCAGTTTCATGCCACATCATACAAATGATAATTCAGAACAAGAGGACCATGATGGCCTTGAAGTCACTCACTTGAGAAACATTGCCTTGATTGCCTGTACAAATTACTATATTGTAGCAGTCATACTAGATACCTTATCCATACTGGAATACAGCAACCACACTTGAAACAGTACCTTTGGACTAAATTTTAAGGATGTGGCTTAAAAATACAAAAGTAGGTCACTGTGCCATGGTTAAGGTCTGTCATCTAAAGTCAGAGTTCAATGCCACTCACAAAACTGTACCAGTGATCCAAATTTGAAGGCCATAGCTTAAAATATATCAAAAGTAGGTCACTGGGTCATGATCAAGGTCATCCAAGGTCAAAGTTAAATTTCACAAACAAAATTGAATTTGTGCTTCAAAGTTGAAGGTTATAGCTCCCTGTAAGTCTATGTAAAAATCAAGTGAACATTGATTGGGTGTGGCAAATTCTGACCTGGTAGGGCATATTATTTGAACAAATTTGGTAAAGGGACACACCAAGTATCTAAGCTGAAGGCCTTGTTGTTTCAAGAAGATTTTTTTTCCAATATGCATGTAAGTCTATATAAACTCAAGTGACTGCTTGGGCAGGGTCAAATTTGACACCAGGGTCAAGATTTGAACAAATTGATAGGGGTCAGTTAGGCTATGTTACAGAGTGTTAAAAAGTGTACTCAAAGTGTAATCTGGCATTCTTTCATCAATCAAGGGCCATAAATCTAGACCTTAAGGGGAAGGTATCAGCCATAATCAAACTAAGGTGAGAGATTATGGCTATAAACATTGTCATAAAGCTTGAAGAAGATTATGAAATGAAAATGAAAGTGTGTACACAATGTGAAATATGGCATTTTTTTTATCATTTAAGGGCCGTAATACAAGACATAATGGGCAGGTATTAGCCATATTCAAACCAAGTTGGGAGTCTCAGTATGTCTAAAATCATTGTCATGAAGTTTAAAGAGGATTGCTGAAAAGATGAAGATGCTAAAGTGGACCTATATAGAATATCACAGACACTGTCTGGACCTATATAGAATACCACAGACACTGTCTGGACCTATATAGAATATCACAGACACTGTCTGGACCTATATAGAATACCACAAGAGAATGTTGACGAATATTGACGAATGTCAGATGTCTTGATGGACATTGACTGACCACAATAGCTTTCCTTGAGCAATTCAGTTTAACAGTTTAGAGAAGATTAATTTTTTCCCCAGTTTGATAATGTCGCAAGCATGGCTTGAATTCACAACTTTTCATGTTTTCTCATCATTGTAAAACATTATGTTTTTACTGATATTTGCACCAAGCAGTAGGGAAATCTCACCATACTTGTACTAACTTGTCTCCAACCAATATGGCCACCATTCGTAAATTGTAAATTCTGCAGAGATCTGAAAAAAAATCTTGAGAAAAAATTATTTGAGAATTAGCCCATGTTCAATGAGAGATTTTAGCACTATGTATGACTAGTTTACATTTTTACAAGGGATTTTTATCTCCATTTAAAAGGCAGACGTGAAAGAGAGTTAAAAAAAAAAATGTCTCTCAAAATCTCTCAGATTATTGTGTTTTCTTTTTAGCTCACATGAGCACAACGTGCTCAAGGTGAGCTTTTCTGATCGCCTTTTGTCCGGCGTCCGGCGTCCGTCGTCCGTGCGTCCGTGCGTGCGTGCGTCCGGCGTCAACAATTGCTTCAAACAACATCTCCTCCTAAACGGCTTGGCCAATTTGAAAAATATTTTGCAGGAATGTTCCTTGGATGAAGCTCTACTAAAGTTGTATAAATGGTTCTGGTCCATCGCATAATTAGGTCACAGGAGCTAAAAATAGATTTTAAAAATGAAAATTTAAAAAATCTTCTTCTCTGAAACCACAAGGCCTAGCCTTTTGATTTTTGGTATGTAGCATGATCTTATGACTGTCTACCAGGATTGTACAAATTATGACCCTGGGGTCAAAATTGGCCCCGCCCCAGGGGTCACTTGATTTCACATAGGCTAATATAGGAAAAACTTAAAAAATCTTCTTCTCCGAAACAACAAGGCCTAGCCTTTTGATTTTTGGTATGTAGCATCATCTTATGGGCCACTACCAAGATTGTACAAATCATAGCCCTATGGTGATAAATGACCCCGCACCAGGGGTCACTTGTTTTACATAGAGTTATATAGGAAAATCTTAAAAAATCTTCTTCTATGAATCCATAAGGCCTAGAGCTTAGATTTTTGGTATGTAGCATCATCTTATGGGCCACTACCAAGATTGTACAAATCATAGCCCTATGGTGATAAATGACCCCGCACCAGGGGTCACTTGTTTTACATAGAGTTATATAGGAAAATCTTAAAAAATCTTCTTCCATGAATCATAAGGCCTAGAGCTTAGATATTTGGTATGAAGCATCATCTTATGGGCCACTACCAAGATTGTACAAATCATAGCCCTATGGTGATAAATGACCCCCCACCAGGGGTCACTTGTTTTACACAGAGTTATATAGGAAAATCTTAAAAAATCTTCTTCTATGAATCCATAAGGCCTAGAGCTTAGATATTTGGTATGAAGCATCATCTTATGGGCCACTACCAAGATTGTACAAATCATAGCCCTATGGTGATAAATGACCCCCCACCAGGGGTCACTTGTTTTACAAGAGTTAAATAGGAAAATCTTAAAAAATCTTCTTCTATGAATCAATAAGGCCTAGAGCTAAGATTTTTGGTATGTAGTAGCATCTAATGGTTCATTACAAAGATTTTCAAAGTCTTGGCCCTACGGTGATAAATGACCCTGCGCCCAAGTCTTCTCTGAAACCATATGGCCCATTGCTTAGATATTTGGTGTGTAGTATTGTCAGGGGTAAAATGTTTTAGATTAAGTTATATCAGAATCCTTGTCTGTTTAAAAACCTTGACATCAGTTGAAGCAATGGTACTCAGGTGAGCGATTCAGGGCCATCATGGCCCTCTTGTTTCTATTATTTTCTCATCCTAGGTTTCTATAACCTTGCTGTACTGATTGAAAAAATAGACAAACATTTTAAGTATTTGACTGGCTCTATGATTTTCATGTCATCTTTTTGATTGGTTTTCCAGGAAATTTTCTTGCAATGTTTCATATCTACTAAAATGAATTTACAATAACTTGAGTGCCTGCACAGTGCAGACTGGTCATCAGATAGTGTAGTGACATATTGATGGATGCATTGTAAGTTTGCATAATGCAGTCTTCTTCTTTGAGTAGCTTGTCTGTTTCTATCTTTCCATTGCATCTCTTTATTTTTAGCTCAACTATTCGAAGAATATGAGAGCTATTGTAGTCGCCCTGGCGTCGGCATTGGCGTTGCAGCTTTTGGTTAAAGTTTTGCATGAATTTGAATTAAAAGAAAACAGAGCCCATATTAAACCCCCAGATACAAAATATATTTGGGACTTTATTGGAGTCACATCCATCAGTCTGTCTGTCCGTCTGTAGTCAAGAATGATTTATCCACCCAATTTCTACTAAGTACACTGTACTTAGCCTAATTGCCCATATCGTCGGCACATCATGATTTGCTTGCTTTTGAATGAGTTATGGCCCTTTATTATATTTCTCAAGACTGTCTGACATGGTAAAGGGAACTGTGACAAAACGGTATCTTGGGTTATTCATCATCTTTAATGATAATTCTTGTATTTTCTTAGTTTGTAGTGATTTACTTGGAAGTATAAATAATATATATGATGAATACACAAGGCACAAATGAACAAAGCATTCAAATTGATATTATCCTGCTCAACGGTTGGACCAGTACTTGGTACCTAGGAATGCCGTGAAAAATTCTTGTTCCCATTTGATCAAGTTTTAACCCACAATATCTGGGAAAGAAGTCATGTAATGTACTACCCTCATAATGCTTTGATAAAAATAAGACAGTGACAAGAATCCTCAGGTCTAGGAGAAGAAGTTTTTTTTTCTCACAATTTTAGCTCGACTATTCGAAGAATATGAGAACTATTGTAGTCGCCCTTGCGTTGGCGTTTGCAGTTTTTGGTAAAAGTTTTGCATGCAAGTTACTATCAACCTTATATCTCAATAACCATTTATGGTATTGACTTGAAAGTTTATAAATATGTTCAGGGGCATCAGACAACCAAGGTAGATAAATCTTGATGGAATTTATTACAAATTATAGCCCCCTTTTAACTTAGAAATTTTGGTTAAAGTTTTGCATGCAAGATATTCTCATGCTTATATCTCAATATTCAGGCATGTGATTCATTTGAAACATCTTTAATACGCTTAGGGGTATCATACTTTCAAGGTAGACAACTCTTGATAGAATATATTACAAATTATGGCTCCTTTTTTTAACTTAGAAATTTTAAGCTCACCTGAGCACTTGTGCTCAGGGTGAGCTTTTGTGATCGCCTTTTGTCCATCATCCGTCATCAACAATTGCTTGTGAACAATCTAGAGGCCACAGTTTTGGCCCAATCTTCATGAAAATTGGTCAGTATGTTTGTCTACATTATATCTTGGATGAATTCGAAATTAGGTCACGTGGGGTCAAAAACTAGGTCACCAGGTCAAATCTTAGAAAAAACTTAGGACACTCTAGGGGCCACAGTTTTGGCCCAATCTTCATTTCACTTGGTCAGGATGTTTGTCTACATGATATCTTGGATGAGTTTATCATTGGGTCACATGGGGTCAAAAACTAAGTCACCAGGTCAAATCTTAGAAAAATCTTGTGAACATGCTTGAGGCCACATTTTTGGCTCAATCTTCATGAAACTTTGCCAGGATGTTTGTCTTTATGCTATATCAGATGATTTGAAATTGGGTCATGGGTCAAAAACTATGTCTTAGAAAATCTTAGAAAAACCTTGTTAACACTCTAGAGGCAACAGTTTTGACCCAGTCTTCATGAAATTTGGTCAGGATGTTCGTCTACATGATATCTTGAATGCGTTTGAAATTGGGTCACTTAGGGATAAAAACTAGGTCACCAGGTCAAATCTTAGAAAAACTTTGTGAACACTTTAGAGACCACAGTTTTAGACTAACCTTAATGTAACTTGGTCAGAATGTTTGTTTACATCAAATCTCAGATGAATTCAGAACTGGGTAACATAGGGTCAAGAGTAGGTCACCAGGGCAAATTTTAAAAAAAATCTTGTGAACACTCTAGAGGTCTACATTTTTGTCCCAGTGTTCATTAAACTTGATATGAATGATGACTACATGAATTCACAGTTGAGTGCAAATTCAGGTAGGATCAAAATGTAGGTCACTAAGTCAAATGTTAGAAAAACACTTTAGGTGCCAGATTTTTTGTGATTATGCCTAACACAGCCATCTTACTCAGGTGAGTGACACAGGGCCATCTTGGCCCTCTTGTTTGTTAATGTTTTGCATGCAAGGTACTTTCATGCTTATATCTCAGATTCCAGGCATGAGATTGATTTGAAACATCTTTAATATGGTTAGGGGTACTATACTGTCAAGGAAGATAACACTTGATTGAATGTTATACAAATTATGGCCCCCTTTTAACTTAGAAATTTTGGTAAAGTTTGGCATTCAAGCTACTATCCAGCTTCTATCTCAGAAATTGTTTATGGTATTGACTAGAAAGTTAAGGAGTGTATTCAGGGGCATAAGAAAACCAAAGAGGATAACTTTTGGACTGAATTTTTTACAAATTAGAACCCTTCTCTAACTTGGTTACTTGGTTAAAGTTTTGAATGCACAGTATTATTATCCTTATGTCTCAGTAACTAGGCATGACTTCATAAAAATATTAAGGGGTAACAGACTATCAAGGTATATCATTTTTGACTATTATTATATACAGGGTATGTGAAGAAGATTTCATTTGATTTACCAACAAGCATTTTGAATAGTCAAGCGTGCTGTCCTCTGACAGCTCTTGTTACAAAAAAAGTCACATGTCATAATCGGTTTAGAATAGCTTCAATTAGAAATGTTCAGTCAATCACTGATGAGGTTAATCAATAATCATGCCACAGCACACTTGCAAAAGGTGTAATTATGCGATGAGTGTGACAGCCATTGCACCATCATGTTCAAGTGGTTGTCTTATGAATGAGGTACTGCAATTATTCTTTGATGGAATCTAATTGAACATTCAATTGATTGCATCTTCCAAATCATTGCACTTCCAAGTTCTTGCATTTTTTATTTTCATCATGTGAAAGACACTATAAAAGGAAAGGACATGAATGGGTTTCGTGCATGTTGGCTTCTCACCAGGAGTTCTGGACTAAAAATTTCCAAACGGCAAATCTTTGTCAAATCTTTGTTATTTTTATGCCCCTGGATCAAGAGATTTGATGATATTGTTTTTGATATGTCTGTTTGTTTATTTGTCACGTAATTTTAACCTTGACCATAACATAGAAGTACTTCCACCTACAGCTACCAAATTTCATAGGTGCATGCACCTTGATGAGCTTTACTCACCAGGTGAACTTGACCTTCAAATGACCCTGACCCCCAAGGTCTAAAGCCCCGGCCCCCAGGGGGCATGGTGTGTATTCGAATGTAGCTTGTTCTGACTTGATTCTAGATTTTTGGAAAGTGTCCGCCTTTTTTTTCTCATATAATTTGATTCTGGAACTAATGAGAGTTTTGTCTGGGGAATTCCTGATGAGGATCGAATTAAATACAGGGATGCATTTGTGAGAAGCTAAGAGAATGTGCCATTAACATTATGCTATCTAGTCACCTTGCTATTTCCTTGATTGCCAAAATGTGGATAATAAGTTTTTACCTGTTTGTTTTAGGACCAGCCAGATGGAGATCGACAGCCATATTGCTCAGTGCTTATCAGCAGCAGATGATGATGTCACATGGTGACTCTTCATCATCTGCAAAGATTTTTTGTAGTGCTAGAACTACCATCGCTACTTTGACGCTATTTCATTCATATATTGGCAGTCAAGTATACATGTGGAGAGGACATAGCATTTATTATTCAGGGATAGCTGCTTGTGGAACCAGATAATGTGGGGAGGGTAGGGAGCTGCCAGTGATCTCATAGAGACTTGTGAGATTGGATTCCCATGTTGCTTTAATATATTTCTGGGACCATATTCTTGAAATATCTTACAATTTACTTAAAATGTTGATAAAATTTTACAAATTTTATATACATGTATATGTATAATATTTTCTTAAATAACTTACTTTCATGCTTAAGAAGTTAAGAGCAAATTTGTCTACAATCTAGAGAAATTAAGGTACGGTACTATTCTCTTTAAATTTGTGACTTAAGTAAAAAAAATGACTTATACTGCTTAGTGAATACTGTCCCTAGACATTTTCATATGAATCCTTTAATGACCTTCACTCTGCCTTACAGACTATGATTTTTTTTATCTAATGCATGTATATTTGTTGATCAGCTTACAAGTCATTATTTTGAACATGTTATGAATCCCCTTCTGTTATAGCATTACTTGCTACAACCCAACTACCCCTTGGTAATGTGTGTGTGTGTGTGTGGGGGGGGGTTATGCAGTATAGTCACACCACATGGTATATGGCATCATTTTAAGCTATGGCGAACAGCATATTTTGCGTCAATTCAGAGGGGAAAAACTGCTGCATTGTATGTCATTATTGATTTTAACGGTATATAGTGCATTAATTGTGCCCTACACATAGGTTCCTATGTCCCTGTGATTCTTTTGTCAGATGTACAGTTTCTCCTTACTTCAGGAAAACCTTCCGAGGTTGTAAAATTTAGCTCAACAATTTTTCCCGAATGTTAGGAAATACTGTACATATGACAAAAGAATCATAAGGGCTTTTGTGTAGTGCACATGCAATCTTCCATTTCTCATGCGCTATATCATATTAAAATTGGCAAAGAAATAAAATACTTACAGCAGTTTTTTTTTCGAATGGAGGCAGATTATGCTGTTGCTGATAGCTTAAAATGTCATATACCACATGATATGGCTACACTGATATAGTAGCCTCTTTGTATGTCTTTTCCATACACCCCAAATTAGCCAACGGAAATGTTTCTTCATGTAAATACATTGTAACATCATTGACAAATAGCAGGGTAGTTTGGGGTATCAGTCACTCTCAGTGATAGCTCTAGATATAGTTATACTTTCATATAGTGGAATCTTTATTTCTTTATTGATGTTCCACATCATTTGTACTTTCTTGTAAAAGTTCACTTTCTTTTGGATTTATGTTAACATGAAAATGTGTATGACCTTTACATAAGACCATTTCTATTTGTACACCCCCGCCATTATTGCCATATGTATCCTAGTCTGTGTGTATGTACTTTCATACAAGTCCTAGATGCGCTATGAATTATACAATGAAGTGTTCATTGCATATCTTTTTCATGGTCTGTGACTTTGACCTTTAACCTTTTATTTCCTGTCAAGCATTTTTGGCTTTTTCTGCCATATAACATGATTTAGGTATTCCAGTTTTTGTTGCCATACAACCCTTTCTGATATATTGGCCTTGACCTCATTTATGTAACTAAGAAAACCTTGTATATAAGAAACATGGTTATTGAATGCTCAAGATTTCTGAAATCAGAAACACACTCATTAGTCATGGGAACATGCATGGCAAGGGTCCTTACTCAGAATTCATCTTTTTTGTTGTTGTTGTTGTTGTTGTTGTCGTTAAACTTCACACAAATGCTATAAGGAAAACCTATGTGACAAGGACTATAATCAACAATTAAAACTATAAATGATTAATGCCTTTTTATGCCCAAGCTGACCGTTTATCATCTCTGACTAGAAAACTTCACAAAACCTATTATAATATCTCCATTACTATTTGACTCTTTGTGCCTCAGTATATAATTCAT
>CM037785.1:37759059-37771481 GCA_021229015.1 Solen grandis
TTTCAATTCTGCTGGAATTTTTCTTTTTTGTGTTTTAGTTTTTTTTGTGACTTCACAGATCGCTTTTTAAGATTCATAGTTAAAAAACTGAACTAAACTGCTTCAGAATTTCATATTTCGGGCGAACGGAGTTGCCGTGACTAACGAGAGTATAGAGTTAAACTGGCAAAAGATTATACGTGAAGGTTTCATTTTGCTGGAGTTTTGTTAAGCGTTCTAGTACACCTAGAACAATAGTTGGTGATTTTCAGTAAGAACTCGTATTACGTTGTATGATTATATTCCAATCTGCCTAAAATTTATAATTGATTCCACTCTTGCTCGTGAAACTAGATCTTTTTTTTTCTATGCCACATTGTCGTATACCTGAATCAATCATATTGCAAAATCCAGGAAATAATAAATTCGAACTTGCAATTGCAATATATCTTCATTTTTCTTTCCAGCCAATGGTTATAAAACATTTAAGTCAATATGTTCTTAGAAGTACATCGAACTCGATGCATCTACATATACGTGCTTTAAGGGCATAAGCTCAATTGAAGGTATGTTAACTTTCATCATATACAGTCAGTTTAACGATTTAAAATTTTCGTAGAACTACATTTCTGCTATATATTCATAAACTGTCACACTTTGAGTTCATAAAGACGTAAAGAGCGTGTTATACAACTATTTTATTAACGATTTGTGGAATTTGTTACTTTAACATTGCTTGAACCTTTTTTTCCAAAATTTCTTTTGCATTTTGATAAACCCTACCATGATCACCAAGAGGATTTTTGACGAGTGCAGCATGTGTGTGAAAAAACTTAGAATGAAGCAGTTGACTTTTAAGCGCTAATGTTTTAGAAATATGAAGTTTTTATAAATGGATTTTAAGTGATCTGTGCAACCACAATCGATTAAGTCGCCTCTGGAGAATTGAGCAGAAATTATGTTTAAGATTGAAAATTATACTCCCAGGAAGCAAATACATGTATGAGATGTCTTCAAACTGAATACAGTATAATGTATTTACATACTTATGGGATTAGAGACATACTTTCATGCATTAATGTAGTTTTCTATTCATTCTTAACATTCTAGTAGGGAGCTTGCGTGTCGCTATGGCAAGTGAAATTTCGAAACGCGTTAAACCAGTGTTTCGTTTGGTCTGTCCGAATCACGCCCCTTATTATTATCATCAACTTTTTTGTTAGGTGCCAACCAAGTCAAACACGACAAATAAATATCACAATACCCCCAACACCACACTATACATTTGTTTCGATTGGCGGGTGCCAGGCTTCAAGTAGAATTTTTGTGTTTGGCTTGGCAGGATCTAGACAAAACTTATGAATTTTGCAACGAAATTTATATTCGCTCAGGTAAATACTGGTTTATTGTAATTCGAAACTGAATATATATTTATAAATCTTGAAACACTGTAAACAGCGATGCAGTTTTTACAGTAATGATTTACTTATTTATTTGCAAATTGACGAAGAATTACATGAAGTAATACGTGCAGGGCTTCAACGATACATATACTTATCAGCAAGTTTTCTATCATTCGTTTCGAAAATTAATAAATTAAATGTATTAATATATATTTTCTTCATAGTAGATGGTTTTACGTTCTAAATGCTGATTCGTATTAGATGTGGTTCTAGTTTTACAAGCAAATTTTGCGCGCTGTAGTTTTATTTTCCAGTCCACATCCTATTTGCGAAATGCATCCACAATACCGAGTATAATGCTGATTGCCAAATTATTCAATCTTATTCATCATATGTTGCTTACCAAGTTTTGGGCTGAATATTGTCGTCAAGCAGATTGGTAAAAAATAGCAGACATATGCGTAATCTAATGCATCACCCTTTATCAAAGCAACGAACAAAACATTTGCGATTACGACCTGAAAATCGAAATCAACTAAACCGATGCGGTTCTAAATACAATCATTTCCTTTCTGTCTGCATGTTCTGTAACTCCATCAATTCCTAATGCTATCTCATATATCAAAAAAAGTTTCCAATCAAAACACCGGCTGGGTTACCACATTCTCTTTACAAATGTTGACTTAATGTCTGAACAGCATTATAAAGAAACTAGCTTCAATAAATCTAAAAATAATGTTTGTTTGTTCATTATCATCATAGGCAGCATTTAATACAGCAATACAAGCTGGTAGTGTTTGTCGCATATCCGTTTTAATCCTCGCGATTTGAAGTATTAAACAAATTTGCTATTGACTGCGAAGTTGTTTGTGCATTTCATCCCATATCTCCTTACTCTTAGTGCTTTCTTGGTACATGAATTGATGATGTCTTTATTTAGAATAAGCTTAAATATTCTCCCGAAATAAAGTCATGATTTTCATTGTGGTGTTCCTAAACATTTTTGTGAATGAAACCAATCTGAAAACAGAAACATATTAAGAAAAGATATAAAAAATTGTGAAAAGCTTGTTTTGGATTAATTATGACACTGAAGTAATTGAGATGTTATTTGCGGGCTTCATTTTTAGCAATCAAAATACCATTTTAGTCAAAACTTACTTAATTATTTAAAATGCCAAACACAATATTTTGATCGCTGCCTATACTGCAATGCAGATGGGTTTAATGTCCAATCGGCAGTATTTCAGTTTCATCGGAAACTAATACCTCGATGCGATATCACACCGTCGACAAGTAACATGATACCACACCCAGCTATTTAACTTGAAACCAGGACACTATCCTTACAGGCTGAGCGTCATGCAACGATTAACTTTTAGTTCAGATCCTTTAAAATATCAGGGCATTCAAGACTTTGTGAATTATGTAATAACTTATCTAGTGATATTTACATACACGCATCTTATCTCTTGTCATATAAGGGGGGAATGCAGAGAAAGCTATTTTATCTTGCAGCATTCGAGAGAACTTTTTATAGGTGTGAGTTAAAAATGAACGGATGAAGGTATACCTTCTGTAATCATTTAAGAGTCGAAAACAATGAGAAAAGGGATGTCAAACGATATCAATGTATTCCCTGCAATGAGCATAGTGCACCACACCTTTTTTTCTCTTCCTAGTTTCGGCGCAAGTAGATATGTGCGAATGTTTACTCTCTTGAATTAAACTGTAGTGCGATTTGCATTCTCGCGCATTTTGCCATTAATAACAGTTTATTCGATATGTTACCTTCAGCATAGGTCATTAACATATTTTAATTCAGATTTAACTCCCATAATGCAATCGTTTTAAATAAACAAAGAATCTCAAAATACTGCGTGATAGGTTGGACTGGTAGAAAAGGAAAGTCTGAAGAAATATCGAAACACAAAGTTGCCATAGGCATAATTATGTGCTGCCTTAGTCTAATGTATTCGACTCACCCCTACCGATATTTTGCGGTGACGAACATATTATCGAATCGAAGCAAATGAATGTAAAACAACCAGTCAAACATCGGTGAACCGTTGCCATCTTAAATACATACATGGAAGCAGTTTTAATGTGTCTGTTCATTCGTCTGTTTGCTCTGTTTTTCCATCATTTTGTTATGCTAATATCTTTTACAGTATTGTTCACTATCAAAGAGTTATCGTTGGCTATCACATGAACCTCTAAAGCAAATAATGGCGACTTCACCAATCAGATTTACACGTAAAAAGGCTGCGTCTTATCTAATTCAAATAATGTCAGAGTGTTCACGTTCATCACGTTCTTCAAGAGCAACCTTTTCGAATCCTACTTTTCACAACATTATACAACATGTATACTAAAATACTGGGAAAAAAATGAACAAAAATGGTTGTTGAAAACATTTCCTGATCTTGACTATGGAAGGGCAACCAGGTCAGAATTCTCTTCCGCTTGTAACTTATTCTGTTGTTGTTAAATACAATCTACATTTCAAATGTAATCATTTTACGGATATTGATGTTGTTATTATGTGTGTAAATGCATTTTTATAATTGTGAAATTTGTAAGTGTCTTCTTGCTTATGACTGTCAATTCTTGCAATCTGTTAGATCTACATTGCATCCCGTTTACAACTATTCGATTGTGAAACAAAAAGCTAACTCTGTTTGTGAACGGTGTGACTGTATCTTTTTCCTTTCCCTTTCTGGAGAGCATTTATTGCACGTCTTGCGTGTCAATATTCCAAGGAGATACATGTCAATTTGTTTTTTTTTGTGTAACATACACATGTATAAAACACGTGCTTTATATTCATAGCGAACAACTAGTGTATAAATTCACACATTAAAACGCCATAAATGATCAAGAATCATTTTATAAAAAAAAATAAAAAAATAAATAAAACAAATAAATAACAAAAATAATAAAAAAAACTCTTAAAATGAGAAATAATTATATTATGCATTACCTACACATCTCTATACTACATGATCTCTCTTTCTATCTCTCTGTCAATGTGCGCACGTGTGTGTGTAGAGAAAATCACAATAACATTTACCTACGGCATCTTTCCCCCTTCACCCCCATCCCCATCTCTCTCTCTCCCTCTCTCTGAATTGAAAAATACGTGATATGCTTGTAGGACACTTGGTTGAGACACTTGAAACATTTATTCAAATCTAAATTTCAAAATCAAAAATCAAATTCTCTTTAATATATTATTAACAAAAATAATATATAGAAGCTCCCAACTTCCACATTCTGTAGCAGTTTTGAGAGCTTCTGTCAAAAAAGGTACTAACATACTTATACATTATTAGGAGATAAACCCAGATCAACCTGCAGGTAAACTAAAGTCTTTGCAATCAGTATAAATATAGATCGACCTGACAGTTACAAATGTAAAAGAGGTTCATGTATATACCAGTATCAACATGCAAGTAAGCAAACGTTTATACAACAAGCATAAGCCTAGATCAATCTTAAAAATAACTGATTCGGGAACGAGTATAAACGAGATCAGCCTGCAAGTAAAACTTGTATATACAGAGATACACAAATCGATCGATTCCTTAAAGTAAACCGACCTATGACTTGACTATTTGAGTTTACCGTCGTTTCGACAGTATTTCAGTATAGCGACTCCGTAATTACAAGTGGAGGAAAACCCTAAATGCACGGAGGCATCCGGGTATACCCACCGACCTACCGCAAGCCATCTGGAAGGCTTCCTCACATGAAAATCCGAATGACCCTGCCGGGATTCGAACCCACGCGGTGAGGGGCTGAGTGAGTGTTAAAGTCAGCGACTTTACCCTCTCGGCCACGGAGGCCCCAAACTGACCTGTGTACGTAAACAGATGTATGCAAACCAGTATAAAGACAAATCAGTCTAACATGTCAGCATGATGCAGCCAGAATGTCACATGTTAGCATGGAATGATATCGTTTCATAGTAAAATCGGTGTCTACATGTTCGAAACAATAGTATCGTTCTTCAATGTCAATCAATTGCGATAACTGCAGAGCTCATCATTTCTAGTGTACGAGTATTTTTAACATTTCCCAGAAGACTGAGAGTTTTGTTATGTGGGATACATTGTATGATGCCATACATTTTTTCATTTCATGGTCACTATAACCTCAAGTATGACATCCTTGTCAGACTGGACGAAGGTTCTTGACATGCTATTATTCAACAAAAAAGAGGTTGTAGGGGCATCTGTGTCCTATGGACACATTTCTAATTTCATTCGTTGTTATAACCTGAAATTGTGAACCTAAAAGCCAAATATTTTTTGTTCAGTTTCCCTTCTGATTCACAAACTGATGAGTTAAAATTAAGAATATTTTCAATTCTCTTTATTTCTTTCATATAATTATTGCTCATTAACTTGGATACTAAATGGTACTTCGTCATTTAACTTTCTTTTCAAATTACGTCATTTTACCACAACGATTGCTTCATCTTCATTTCATGGATGAAATACGAGAAAACTTAAATAATCAGCGTAAAATAAGAGGATTGTTGTTATTTATCTATTGAAAAAGACAATCATTGGAAATGCACATGTATATCCAATTACAGTACCTTACTATGAGTACATAATTTCTTTGTTTCGAAACATATCACCGTTTCGAAACATATCACCTTTGATTTCTGTCTACATTAAGTTACAAAAGATCGATAAAAAACTGTATATTATTTTCATTACATGATATGTTAACACCCCCCTCCCTTTTTTTTGAAACCATCATAAACAAGTTAAAGATATAAAGCGTTGTTATATAAAGAATGATGTTTAAATTTTTATTTTGATCGTGAAGATAATATGTTTTATTAATAAATTAGTGTTTAATTACAAATGTTTTGTATGCACGCATATGACGCTATGATATGAAGCGCCCAATGGTTATGATTCAATGCTCTAATTTTGACTAGTTTCAGGTAACCAGTGATTTCGGTTGCGCAAACTGCACGTTCATTGTACTTCAGTACGAAAAATCACACATCATTTTTTTTTTTATTTAAACAACTCCAATTATCTCCCTTTTCAAGGGAATTCAAAGACGGTTTGCAGGCATTTACGATCGCACTCGAAAAATCTTTAACTTAGAATGTATTGCCATCAGGGCCTTGGAATAATGACCCGTTGTTGTATAACAAAGTGTTAATCGCAAAGCGGACTGTTTATGAATTGCAATTAGTGTTTCTTTTTAATACGTTTGAAATACAAAAAAATATTCCATTGTGAGTGTTTCTTCGCTAATTAGATGTTTTGATAATGCTTTGAAATCTTTTAAAAAAAAAAAAAAAAAAAAAAAGATATCCAAGAAAAAAAGAAAATCATAAAGATAAAAACAGAAGACATTTAAGTTAATTTTTTGTCTCAATTAAGGATTTTAGACTCTAATTCTCAAATTTTATTGCAAACAACAAGACAGAAAACATCAAAAACATGTTTTTAAGGATAAATCTTGCAAAAGCGGACAAAACAAGTCCATTAAATGTTTTAAAAATATCAAAGTTGCCATTAATTTTTTACTGCCCGTCGTTCCTGAAGATAATTGTCAAATATCACTAATACATCAATGTGATACCGGCAAAAAGACATGCACATGATTAAATAACGACTAGAAGATCTATATTAGAAGGAACACGTATTATGGCGTTGAGTTATGGGGATATAAAGGACCCAACTCCTTCTGTTTTGATGAAAATCGATATGCTGATATTGAGAAAAAATAGGAATTGAGGTTTCACAATGCTTTTTACATTTTAATATGCTTATTATTGTTACAAAATACATATTATGTTTTCAAAATGCGTATTACAATCGTGAAATTGTTACTTGAAAATCGAACTTTTAACGATTTAGTTTTTGTTAACGTTAAAAGTTTGAAGCTGAATTTCGCATGTTACAAATTATAAGATGCAGATTCTATATTGTGGTTTTCAGTGGCTTGGTTTTTTTTTAAGATTTACATTTAGGATTGAAAGCGTTCGTTTACATCGGAAAGGAGATTACTGTATTTAAAACTACATTGGTTCAGTTTTTTTTCAGCTCGTCGTCAGAAAGCGGGGCGATGCATCTTGTTTTAAAAAAAATGTTGTGTTTATACTTGACCAATAACACATGTGGGTATAAAATATGAAGGCACTGAAGTTGTGTGTGTCTCAAGTGAAAGAGCTGCAGATTTACTTTTTTTTTTTGCCAGATACTAAACTTTAATGAAAAAATGAACGATTGTTGTTTTTGATTTGCTTTCTTTTGATTTAGATATGCATATTTATATAAATCTTATAAAATGTAGCAAGAGAAATAGGGAATGTAAGAATGGCGATGTGCTAATTGTTAGCAATCCATTGAAGCAAATGGTGTGTTCATCTTTTCTCGTAACGATTTTTTTAACGCACGGTTAAAGCGGGTTTAAAAAATTGGGTTTATTTGGCATCGCTTGAAAGTTTGATCCCCGTTTATGAAATTAACTTAAGAATTTAAGAACAAGCGACAATCCTTTGTTTCATCGCTATCAGCGCTTTGATTTGTACTCAGTATGTGGCGGTAAGTCTTTACAGAAGTAATTATACAACAAGTTTGCTGCGAAGGTCAGTGGGTGGCTCGTTATTAATGTCGTATTGTAGATATACAGATTTTGGTCATTTTATAGTGTAACAAATAACCCCAAAGGTATCTGAAGTCGACAGCTTGATGTGATTATCAATATTTACACGGAGTTGTATCGGACTTCAAGCTTTCTACATAGGTTATTGTAACACCAAAAAATGACCAAAATCTTCATATTTGTTATCCAAAATTATTTACGAGCCACCTTTGCATCAATCAAATTATATTCCTCCGCATGGTCAAATGATAGTTATGCAATATCATAGAGAAATTAATTCTTTGTGCTTTTAAACCATAGATGATCATTGTTTTGTTTTTTTTACTCAAAATTGATTTTTTTCACTTTTGCTTAATCTCAGAACTACCTTATATATAATAAGAAGGTAGGTATTTTTAGAAGCGAACACTTCTGAAGTCAGACAGTGGATTTTCTACTTATAATCGCATTTCCGCCACTTATCCATACATTCGCGTTGAAAAATAGTACCACTGGTTGTAAAATTCAACACTGCAGTTTTGATAAAAGTTGGATATATTGCAGGATTTTGAAAGCATTGGGTATAATAACAATTTCTGTGCAAATAAAACTGTAAAAGAAGCAAATTTATATTGCTTTTATTTATTCAGTGGTCATCCGCAGTTTCATTCATTAAACTACCTATAAATAACCTTATTTGCACCCCAAATTTTCGGCTGCGGAATTAGCTCAATTGATAAGAGCGTCGATCAGAATTTTGTTCTTGCAAGGGTTCGTGAGTTCTAGTCCAGCTAAGACCTTCAGTTGAAACATTTTGTTTTTAATCTTTTCTTGTTAGTGTCTCAAATGACTCTAGTCGCATCTGTATGTCATAACTCATAAAGTACTTTAGAGATAGGGTTTATACTTCATATAATGTTCAAGATTTGCTTACCAAGAACAATAACTCTATCTTGCTTCATTCTATTACTTAATTGTATGGTGAAATTATGTTTTTCTAGAACATATTTTAAAATTTATTGAGGCATGGATATCATTCTTTACACATGGGAAGGATGTGAAGTGACAAAAAAAAAACAACTTTATCTTGTCCCATTTTCTTGCTTTTCTATAAAAAAAATATTTCTGTCTGCAGCAAATTATGAAGTGTGAACCACTATTCCTTATCCGTTTTTGTTTAATTTGACAGAGACCAATAAATAGAATAATCTATTTTACCTGTTTTAAGAAGATTTAACTTCCCTGATTATTTACATGCATATCACAAAAAAATTAAAGGGATTGACTTTATAATTCACACATTTTAACTTTCGCTTCTGACAGTGCTCTCGGTGCTTTGATTTTCCATTGAATTCGTACATCATGCTGTTTCAATTGCCATAACTCCTTTAATCATTGATAGATTTTCAAAAATTGGTCATATTTTGCGTGGAGGGATGAATATACACGGACAAAATCACCCCTTGCCGGAGGAATTGCCCTAAAATGTTTGCGAATTCAAAAACACGTTTGGTCGGAAGAGATCTGACCGACAGAATCGTGTAAAACTATAGAAAAACTAAAGCCACAATATCAGTGTAGAAATGTGTGAACAGATACTGGTAAAAGAAACAAATATACCTAAAATGAACACTTGTGTTGACATGAAAGCCATTGTTTTGAGAGATTTTTGTGACTAAAACGAAAACAAAACTACATTAGCAATGTCACCGAGACGCTCGATAGGAACTGTAGAGAATCCACAGTTTAAACATAGCTGTTAATCGGTCAAGGGCGATCGGTAGATATTTTAAAAAGGCAGAAAAAAAAGCTGCATAAGATTAAAAAATGAAATAACAAGTATTCATTTTAGGGTTATTTTGTTTCTTTTATCAGTATCGGTCAAATCCCTTCCGACACATTTACGACTTCTCGAACATTTTTAGGGCGATTCCTTTAGAGGGGAAGGGGAGGGGGTGTACTTGGTTGTCTTAATTCATCCCTTCCACGCATAATAACACCAAAACCAACGGCAATTGAAACGACATGATGTACGTTTTCAATGGAAGAAGTTATCTACCTTCTTATTGTATATCAGGTCATTGATGATTTAATGGGGTACCTTTGGTTCGATCTTTTTTTTTTATAAAATTGAAGGTTCTTCGGTTTTCAAAGAAGAGAATCGAATTCTTAGAGAGTAGGTACTATAGATGTGAATGATTACGTCACATACATCTAACAAGAGGGCCATGATGGCCCTAAATTGCTCACCTGGATTCAACGGCTAGAGAGAAAATGCTAAAGTAAGGACAAAATTACACAAAATATATAGTGATTAAGAAGCAAAGGGTCAAAACTCTGTAATAAATGTGTTGATATGGACAAATGGACTTGATACTGATTCATCATGTTCTTTTGAATTTCATCAAGACATGGCCAGTGTTTAAGGAGATGTCATTTAAAGATAGTTCTATTCTAAGTACTGGCGGCCATCTTGTTCAGGTGACCAGAATGATTTTTTTAGCTGTTTTTGTACAATACCATCCAATGATCATTCCTATTGAGTAACATCAAAATCTGCTTTGTTTTGGAGATGTCGTTTGAAGACTTTTATATTTTTAGCTCTGGCGGGCATCTTGGTTAGTGGACCGGAACCATTTTAGCTATTTTTGTGCAGTATTACTCAATGATCATTTCTAGTGAGTTTCATCAAAATCTGCTCAGGGGTTAATGTGGAGATGTCGATAAAGATGTTTCTATTTTTAGCTCTAGTGGTCATCTTGGTTTACGGACTAAAATGATTTTCGCTTTTTTTGTTCAGTGCCCCTTAAGGATGATTCCTGTTAGTTTTATCAAAATATGCTCAGCGGTTTAGGAGGAAATGTCTTTTAAAGCAAAAGTCAACGAAGCACGATGGACAAGAGCAGATTACCCGTGCTCAGGTGAGCTAAAAATATAAATTGCGGATATCCACTCCCTTTACCAAAATGGACAAATATTTAATTTTTTCTGGGATGCGCAAACGGTAACAGCCCATGATTGCCGGGCACGATTTTTAAACTGCCATAGCAGTTACGGTACAGACAAGAAACGTAATGGGATGTAGCCAAAAAGGACTGACGCAACAAAACATGACAGTACGTAACATACCGTAATACAAGTTGAAAGCGATTAATTCTAAAACTCAGGATACGATGCTTGCTGTTGCTGACTGAGAATTTAATGAGAGTCCCTCTGCAGTATCAAACTGCATAGTGTGCATATTGTGCAGAACCCGTAGTGATACCCTCAATCCTTATAAAGATAAATACCGAACCCGGTGGCGAGTGGTTAGAGCGTCCGCCTCAGAGTCGGGAGATCGTGGGTTCGATCCCCGGCCGCGACTTACCAAAGTCGTAGAAATGGTACTGGTATAGCTCCCTTGCTTGGTGCTCATCATATAAGGGTAGTTCCAGGACTGGTTGGCCCAGTGTCAGGATAATGTTACTGAATGTGGTATCATGCCACATGTCGTGATACTGCTGTGTGGCATCACTCTATTTGTCTCAAGAAGACAGACATCGTGTTAGTGGTTAAGTATAAACAAAACTTATTTTTTTAAAGACGATGCATCGCTCCTTTTTGCGACGAAAATCTAAAACAACCGAACACATGTTGTTAAAATATAGTCATCTCCTTTCCGTCTGTTTGCTCTGTCATTCTTCATCGCTTAAATGCATCTCACATGTTATAAAATGGTTTTCTTTCAAAGCACCGGCGTGGGTTATCACATTACATCTTAGCAACTTCTTAGCAAATGTCGACTTATTTTCTGCACAGCCTTAGGTAGAAAATCGATAAGTCTTTAGATAATGTTTGCTTCTTCATTATTATGAATGAAGGACATCATTTGCAAATCCTCAATGCAATATATCAGGCTGACTTAATTTATCTAATTTTATCTTATTGTAGTCCACTCCTATGGAAAAAAAAAAACTTTGATGATTACTCGTTTAGAATGTGCAAGAAACATGTACTGGAGCTTTATACACATTTTGGAGACTTTCCCATGGCAATTTATGGACCCTATACAATTTATTTGCCAGTTTTCTCAAAAGATCACATGGAAATATACCTTGAAAATCACATATTTTATTGAGAACAGAACGAAAATAATTTTTCTTCGCATATTTTTGATGCCCCAATATAGTTACTGGTTAAACAGTTCCTTTGTTATGTGTACTTTACTTTCATTGCTGCAATAATAGTGAGTTTTAATGCCCTGTGTCATTTTTTATAGTAAAAATACTATTTATTTATTGGATTTCCAGTTTTCTTCCTTTCCTTGTTCATAAAAGATAATCCACGTCATTTACAGATGAAAAATCAACAAAACCTTATACCAGTGCCCTAGAGAAAAATTTAAAACCAAAATGTATGTATGCTTATTATTTGTAAAAT
>CM037785.1:37771581-37789883 GCA_021229015.1 Solen grandis
GAGATCCTGCATTGAGTCATGTTTGTTTTTATACTATGCCTACTATTTCTGCAGGGTGTTGAGTATGGATTGGTTTGTATTGGGATGTCCATCCGTTCCTTATTTTGTAAGGAAATTACGGGTCACCTTTTTAAATAGTGACATTTAATATAATTTATTGAGAAATAGAAAGTCTAGATGACTCCTAGCCGAAAATGAAATACTAGTAGTACATTTTTTCTTTTCTTCAATTCTTTTTGTTTTATGTTGATTAAATGTATATGTTAACTAACACCCTGTTATTTATTTACACTTCTCTAATTTTGATTGTTAGTATACAAATCTATTTATGGTTAGTTTTTCATTCATTCTTCTCTGTCATTCATCTTCCATTATTTCAGTTCATGCATACAAAACCCCCTTGGGACCTTTTTACACCCGGATAGGACGGTGGACCACCCTACCCTGATGTATCATTCCCATCTTCAGCAGGGCGTTGGAGCCCTACCGGAAGAGTGTGATAGCAGCCTGGTACTGCCCAGGGAGGATTTGGGTCCCCTGGCTTAACCATCTACCACCACCGTCAGGCTATAATGGGTGGATTTACCCATTTGTTGAGTGAAAAGATATGGGGAATAGATCTACCTTGTGTGGTGAAAGTTTATTTGTGGTGTGGTGATTTGAGAATCCATGTTTGAATTTAAGTTAGCCGCAGGGGTGGGTCTGTGTACGCCCAACGGGATTTGAGATCCCAAACGAGCCCCGGCTTCTATCAAAAATTCTGGCGGATAATAGCCCATAGACCTCATTTTTTATTGATTTTGCAGAGTTTGGTTGGAATCCCATGTGGTTTTAGAGTTTTATATGAGATCTTATGTTTGAATTTAAGTTAGCCGCAGGGGTGGGTCTGTGTACGCCCAACGGGATTTGAGATCCCAAACGAGCCCCGGCTTCTACCAAAAATTCAGGCGGTTAATAGCCCATAGATCACATTTTTATTTGGGACCGCAGAGTTTGTGAAAAAGAGAATTTTTTTTTTTTTTTTTTTTTTACATGCGATGAAGTATGCCTATATTTTTTAGGTACTTAATGACCAATTGATGCATTATACTTTGATCTTTTTTTGCAGGAAACAGTAAAATTTCTCTATTGATTATTGTTATATTATGAGTATCTAATGCTCGTTCTAATAGAACACGTTCATTTTTGTATTGTGGGCATTCAAAGAAGACGTGTTCAAAAGTTTCTTTTTCTGAGCACCATTCACATATTGTTTTTAATAGCTTTTCTTCACCTAAATTACTAGATTTTAGCCTCAACTGGGTTATTATCCTGTCATGATTTGGATTGTCAGCGTATTGTGTTATTTTTGTGGGACATGTACCATATTTAAAGTTTTTTTCTGTCCTATAGGATGAAAATATGGTATCTCTAAAGAGTGAGTTGACTTTATTGTTGATGATATGATACATTTCTTTAGTGCTTAGTTTTATGTTTAACCAGTCGCCATTTAGGGCTCCTTTTTTTGCTGCTGAGTCAGCCAATTCATTACCGATGATACCAACGTGGCTCGGTATCCATATGTATTTGATGTTTATATTGTTATTGGCTAACGTGTTATTGAGTGATATGATTTGTATTATCAAGTTTTGTCTAGAGCTTGAAAAACCATTTTCTAGGGATTGTAATGCACTTAAAGAGTCTGTAAAAATAGCAATATTGCTGGGAAGTGTGATTTTAGATTTTTGAAAGATTAACCATTGTAATACTGTGCTGATTGTTACCAGTTCACAGGTGAATATTGATAGTCTATGATCTAGCTTGAGGCTTCTGTCTTGGATTTTTTCATTGTTATTATCTATTATTACTATCCCTGCTCCTGCATTTTCTTTCTCAATATCTTTACTGCCATCGGTATAAATTGACCATTCTCTTTGGATTTGGGATATGTGTCTGTTAGCGATGTCTAGATTTACCGATGGATTGACCTGTTTATTGATATGTTTGACTAGGCTAGTATCTATGTGAAGAGGTTGCAGTCCATTCAGGGCTTTTAGACAAGGTTTTTCAATTTCATTTTCTTTAAGTTGATACTTCTTTGTTAAATCAAGAATTTCCTGTGCATATGGTTTTTTAGCTCTTTTTAATTTAGCTACTCTTGAGGAATAGCCAGGATCTATTCTGATTTCTTTGTTTATTGGGAGAGATTCTCCTAATGGGGTTGACCTGGCCCAATATTTGAGCATACATTTTTCCCTATGAAGATTCAGTAGTACTTCACTACATTCAATTAGTAAGGGTATTGTGGGAGTATACTGTTTACACCTTGATATGACTTTGAGGGCTTTGTTTTGTAAAACTTGTAACTTATTTAATAGTTCAGGGCTAACTTTTATCTGCGCGAACCCCTCTTTATATACCGCAAACGAATCACGTGACCAGCTAATGATGAACTCTCCCGGGTAAAACCATTTTCATATGCGCGAAGGGGTGTAAGCTTAAATGAAATTGAAGCTTAATTTGCAAATATCAAGCACGATGCACGATAAATAGACAACCGGAAATAGCAACATTAGGTGAACTCTACCAATCATGAAACGGGGTACACTCAACTAGATCAGTTTCGTCATACTAGCCATTACAATAGAAGAAGGTGACAGAGAGAATGGGTGTGTGGGGGTGGTAGGGAGAGTAAACAAACAAATAATAAATTACAAAGCATATGAATAGAGAACAATGTGAAGATGAACTGAGGGTGCTACACGGAACACAATTCATTTACGTCAAAAGTAGAATACTTAATACACGTGTAGTAGCTAATAATAATTGCAGTAAGTCAATGAATGACCATACAATTTCAACATATGACGTATGAGAATAAAAATGACGAGTTTAAACTACATGCATATCATTTAACCTGATATAAAGGTGTCTCGAACATTGAATGCATGTTTGATAAATTTACTTACGTTCAGTAATGTTTTCTTGTTTCTAGAGACCACGACACATGTATTTATAAAAATTAGGCTTTGCATATGATTGTCATTTCAAATACAGATTACGGGTATCACTATAATAATGCACTACAAACACAGACAATATGAAACCCGTCCTCATTTTCACCAGTTTTATAAATGGTGCGCGTACCCAGATTATCTAGGATCATCGCACGAGTCGCCGATACTCGCACGGGACTCGTGCTACAAAAATCTTCTTTTTTTTTGCCAAAAAATGAAAAGGATCATGACAGCTAGTACGTGTAATGTGATTGATGAATAAAGCAGGAAATCGCATTTACGTCGCAAGAAAAAGGTAAACATATCGTACAAAGTTTTCATCATTCGTAATGTCGCACGAGTTTCATACGAGATTCTGAAGACTGGTACGTGTGTCATACGATCCCATGAATTTCGAACGGTGCTCTTTCGAATTGTTCGCTTGAATCTTACGACCTAAAAACTGAGGGAATGGCTCGGAAGCTTATAATTAATAGTTTAATACACAAATTTGACCACTGTAAACATGACTGAAAAAAAACACCAGTAAATACGGAGAAAGATAACGATGTTTGCTCCGTAATTAGGATACGTCTGAACAGCTGTAGCCCGATATCTACAAATATGTGGCTGCAAAACGCAAACAATACCCAAAGCTTGACTGCATTGCTGCAGTGATGCTTTTCCAAGGTGTCTTGTGACCACGTCATTATTTACATTATATCTTAGACTGATTCAAATGAAATAAAAAGTTAAGCAGGTCATTATAATGACAAATCTGGATTTACTTTGTTTTCAAGTATGCATATACATGTTAAGATTTTTTTTTATCAAATTTACATTCATTGTTTATGACATATGGCAAAATGTTAGCAATCTGGTGACCGAAAGTAGTAGCCCTCCAACTATATGTTTTCTTCGACATTTTTATCATGTGCGGTATTTCGTGGTTTGCTCCTGTACTTATTCCCGTGATCCGTGGTTCACTCACAGTAGCTATTCCACATGTCAGAACTCTACACAGTGATCTCCCTTGCAAGCAAAAAGAAGAAGAAGAAAAAAAAAAAAAAAACACTGCCGTCACAAATCTCAAGAGATGATGGTAAACTAACAAAATGGCTTCTCCGTCTGCTGTCACAACAACAATTTTTTTTTAAATGTTTTTTTTTTTTTTTTTTTTTTTTTACCACGAAGCGATATTTGATGTTATTAAAGAAAACATACTTATGGAAATGACACTCAGTATTTTTTTTTTTGGAAAAAAGAAAAATTAGCTAAATTCTGTTTAATTTTACTTGTGGCAGTTGTTATCTACAACTGTTAGGGGAGGTAACTACTGCGTTGAGTTTGATCCGTGATAGAACCCGTAATATAAACCGAAGGCGCGGTAAAGTTATATTTTGAATGTAATAAAAGAAGGATGTCGCTTTTAAAAGGAATCGAGTTCAACCACTTGCTCATAATACAAGCAGGAGTGATTCCACACACGAAGCAATACATACCAGTTACTTTTAATTTTAGTTCATTTGCCACCGAAATCCAGAATAATTATAGTCTGGCAGTATGGCATCACACAAAGGTGGGTTTATCCACCTTTACTTCAATGAGTTTTTCCATAATATCTTAGGTACATGTACTTAGATTCATATTTGACTTTGAATGAGGCGTCTTTCCTAGCCATTTCCGAGAACTATCCGTTCGGGTAGAAGTCGCTCACCGAGCGAAACGTCGCTTCCAGACCCGGATCGGGCGTATGTTGTTGTTGTTGTTGTTGTATTGGGGTTTACCGTCGCTGCGATAGTATTTCAATCATATATCGACGTCCAGCTAATTACAGGTGGAGGAAGACCCCGAGTACACAGAGGTACCCGGGTAGAACCACCGACCTACCGCAAGCCAGCTGGAAGGCTTCCTCACATGAAAAACCCGAAGTCCATACCGGGATTCGAACCCACAGCGGTGAGGGGGTGAGAGATTTGTAGTCCACGACTGTAACCGCTCGGCCACGGCGGCCCCGGGCGTATGTAATGTACTAAAGTATTCCTCGTTAAAAGAAGCTTCAAAGGCGCCGACCGTGGATCACTATGAAATAATACAGGGCTTATCTTTTCGTGACCTTATAAAGGAAATAACACCACAGTAGAAACGTTAGTGATCGTCTCCTTGCATGCGTTCCTCATCCGCTTCCGCATGCATGTCGAATCGAGCAATTTGATATTTTTTACATTCAAGGAGTGGACATCAAACTGTCGACTAGCCAAATAAAATGCGTGCGTCGCATTAAATGTATAGAAAAAACATCTTATTATCGAAATGATGGGAGAACAATTATTTGTGTTCTCAATTTTTATCTTCTTGAATGCAGCTTTATAAACACAGAATATATGTATCGATATCAGATTTAAATCGAAAAGCATTTAACTGTTTTATGTTAATAAATATATTATTTATTTAATGTATTGAGATGGGATACATGTAAATAAAGAAAGCATTTTGAAAAGTAAATTATAATATTTCAATCTTTCATTTTATATAAAACAGAATATAATTTCAAATATTTAATTTTTCAAGATTTTACTTCTTCTAATATGTCTGTATTTAAATACAAATTTATCAAATGTATTTTACAATCTTTTTCACAAATCATTGTGAAACTGAGAAAAATTATATTCTCACAAATACGTGCACTTAGTTGAATGCATCCGTATCTGTGCTAAGGCTGATTAATTTCTCGGAAATTTTACAGTAAACATTTATTTTTGTTAACAGTGCCTTAACAGCACGGAATCTCAGCAGTCTTATTAGCTATTACTGCTGGTGAAGTAAGAGCACAGCTGAGGATTCCTGATATTGTAGGTTGTCAATACTTTTTATCCAGTTACACACTCCTCTTCAGAAAACTAATCTCTGTGGATCAACGCGAGCCTGTTCCACATGTATTTTTGTAAATTTGATTTCAATTTACTTCTAAATATTAACATTTAATGTCGATTTCTGTTTATTTTTTAAAATATTTTAAGAAAAAAATATATACTAAAAAGGGCATATATTTCTTGCAACTGAAAATTAATATACAACTGCTAGTTAAAAATGTATGGTGCAAATAAATATTTTCATTCACTTAATATAATGGGCGATTTTAATTAGTATCTGATAGATATCTATGTTGGAAAATTCAGCTATATTTTTATTTTTAAAAAGGATTTTAAAGCAGTGTTTGCTTTCGTGGGAATTTAAGAAGGTGATATAATTTGCCTAAATAAAAAATATTACGACTCATTTTTGCATTCTCGTTAACAATGTCTTTTACGAACACAATCCCTGAATTTATGCGTCGACTTTCCTTTATATTTGATTAATCTTTTACCCCATACGATTTGAGTTAAGCTCGCAGTTCAAGTTCGATACTATTTTTTATAAATGAACATTCGCATAAGATATCTTTTATAAAGGTAGTAAAAAGGATGTATTTATTTTTTCCCAGTATGCAATGTTCATGTCAGATAAAAGAAAGTTTTGTCCATATTCATCAAAGAAATATCGAGTTATAATCTTCTAGCTTTGATTGTCTTTGCTCAAAAGACTTTTGACCAATTTGTAGTTTAGTAATAGGATTTAACGTAAATTAAGTTTATACTGCCGAAAGTTTTCTCGGAAACTTATGTAGTTCTCTTTTTCTTCTCTCTTTAACCACTCCATTGGAATTCAGTTAAAATATATATTTAGAGCTTGTATTACCTATTTTCGGCACAATTAAGAAATGAAATAAAAAAATTAAATTGTGGCATTAATAGAAAGAATTACCACAAAATGTTTATTTCCTTTTTTAAGAGTTTTGTATTATATAACTTAATACAAACAATGTTACCGTCTCCGGTGGACGAGTGGTTAGAGCGTCCGCCTCGGGAGCGGGAGGTCGTGGGTTCGATCCACGGCCACGACATACCAAAGTCGTAAATAATGGTACTGTTATAGCTCCCTCGCTTGGCGCTCAGCATATAAGGGTAGTTGCAGGACTGATTGGCTTGGTGTCAGGATAATGCGAATGGGTGTGGTATCATGCCACATGTCTACGGCGTGATACTGCAGTGTGGCAGCACTATATCTGTCTCAAGTAGACATCGTCTCCAAATGACTGAAATACTGTCGGTTGGACGTTAAACCCAACAAACAAACATAATTGGCAAAATCAGCATCTACAGTTATTAATTAGTAAATAAATTTGGGGTATGAAATGAAAGTGATATGCATCAAATTAATGAATCATCCTTATACCTAGACGTATATACGTTTCTGAAACATTCGAATATTTGTACTTATCTAATTTTTATTTTCATCCTATCACATTAACATGGTTTAATGATGGCAAATTGTTTAAATAACTGCATATGTTAGATAACTGCAAGAAGTTTCACAATTCCTTGGGGAAAAGGCATCACGGTATATTATTATTTTCCTTTTGAAATGGAACCGGAAAACTTTGTTTTCTGTTGAAGTTTTATTCAAGTTTAAAAGAATTTGAAGTTCATCTGCTTTGGATGTTTATGATGAATGTCTTAATTGCGCCACAGAGAATAACATACATGCAACATGTTTCCATTTTCCCTAGGAGAAGTCATGTGCTTTATCTTCCTGGTGTATAGCAGTGATGTTGAAACGTCTATAATTTCATCCCAACTGTGTCTGCGTGTCAGTGCAAGACAAACATGGGAATATAAGAGCAAACTTTTTTTTAAACTTACATTAAACCATTTCTATTCAAAATATTAAAGGTTATTTTATTAAATCTATGTCATTTTGTGTCCAAAATAAGGATCAAATGCACAGCCTACGTTTCAGTCTCGCCACGTCTAAGTTCAGTGTTTAAATATAATTCCTATATGGAAATGTTCGTGTGTGTGTTTTTTTTTTAAATAAGCATCACCTTAAAATGTGGGTAACTTTATTTTTGTTAAGGAAGAGCCATCAGTGGTGTAGAAAAAGTCTCAACTAATGACAAAAGCATTACCAAAATACCATTCACAGTTTGCTAAAGATGATGTGGAAAAAATCAATTGAAAGAACCAGATGTAACAAAAAAACGTGTGTTTTGAACATCGATTATACTTGATCCCAGCAAGGTCCTTTACAGATGTTTGTGTCGTGGAAGTGCGAAGTGGATGCTTGCTAATCTCTTTCAGTAGATCATACATGTAAATACACCCGCCGTTATCAGTAAAATACGGTGGCACTGAGGTGACATGTGCAATAGTTTTTTTTTGGTATTGTTTTCCCGAGTTAATTTTTTTTTTAAATTTTTTTTTAAATTTTTTTTTTAACTCGGGAAAACAAAGATTTTTGTTTTCCCGTGTTATTTTTTTTTTTAACTCGGGAAAACAAAATTTGTTTTCCCGGTTAATTTTTTTTTTTAACTCAGGAAAACAAAAAATATTGTTTTCCCGTGTTATTTTTTTTTTTTAACTCGGGAAAACAAAAAATTAAGTCGTGCGCACGACTTAATTAGCCAATCAAATCCGCTTATTATGTTGTGGCCACGACTTAATAAGTTGTGGGAACGACATAATTGGCCAATCAGAGCCCCCAGTCAGAGTTAATGTCTGAGTTAAAATATATATATAAATATATATTATATATTATTATATATATATATATTAAAAATATATTTTGAATAATTGTAGTACTATACCTCCAACAAGCTGGCCGTTGCGTTTACTGGTCCAGTCCGGCTGTAAGAATTTAAAGCGCCCACCATTTCCATGCATTATGTACTCAGCAAAAAAGAAACTTTACATTTATTGACTATATTCCTTAAAACACTTAGGATACAAGTAATAATCACCTGCAAATATGTTTGAATTCGCTTATAGTCACCAACCAAAAATCATTGTTTACAATGGCGTATAACTGTTTACGTGAAAACATTTTACAGTCAGCTTAAACATTTCGAGGGATCGTGTTTTAGCATTATTCTTGCACTTAACATCAAACCCAGAGTCTAGGTCAAGAAAAACAACTTCTGGGACAGGTACTGAGAGCTGTTTGTAAATTAGATTATATAATGTATATATAATGTAATATTATGTAATCATAAATTACACCATCCATTTGAATTGAAATTAGAAGGATATTCCTTCACCGCGAGACTATGAGAACGAATTGTGTAGGCAGCAGCATTGGTCATCGTTATCAATAAGTTTAGGCTATGAAGTGATCCAGAAAGTTTCGACAACGATAATCAAATGGAAAGGCATGTAAAGATGCTTTTTTCTGAGTATATATTGCATGTCCGATCTGGTTTTAGCTTTTCATTTGGCGAGATAGTCTGTTTATCAAAGTTTGAATTTCTCTGTTAATCCTTTTCGTTCTTAAAATATGTATGAAATATATGTCTTGAAATTTCAAGATAATTCTGGGAAACTATCACACAGAGTTAATGGAATTCGGTCAGTTGGTAATTCTTAGGATACAAAAGGCAAAAATCCAAGTCTCAGTCCGATACCCTTTCTAGTAAGTGTAGTTTACTTGAATTATCTGATTTTTTCAAGATTTTATCTCGAATTTCAAGGATTTTGTATCTTGAATTATCGAAAACTGATTTGAAGATATTATCTTGAATTTTCAAGATCCTGTTTAGAATTCCTAAACCTTATGTTGACTTTTAAAGATCTTATGCTGATTTTTTTATGCTTCCCGAAGGGGGAGCATAAAGTTGCCGCTTTGTCCTTCCCGTCCGTCTGTTCGTCATAATTTTGTCCGGAGCATTACACAAAAAATGTAAAATGTATCAACATGAAACTTCATAGGTAGATAGATCTCAGTGTGGAGAAGTGCGGTGTACAATAACCATAACTCTAGGATGACTAATTTAAGAGTTATCGCCATTTGAATACTTGTACATGTTAGACCAAAGGGTGGTCTCTTAAGATTTTCCTCAGTTGAGGTGTTCTCTTCAGCAAGTTTAATACAGTGGTGCTAACGTATCAGTTGTCAAAAATAGCGTATATCGTTCGTATCGCATCGTATCGTAACGTATATATTACTCAATCGTATCGTAACGTATGGAATCGTATTCTATCGCATTCAATCGTATTAGGCATAATAAACGGGATTGTATCGCATCGCATCGTAAGGCAACCGTATATCGGTAATCGTATATCGTAAATCGCATAACGTATATCATATTGAAACACCCAGTGGTTTAGAACAGTGTAAGTTACGGGACACCATCGATATTTCAGAAATAATTAATGTTCGTGTCTTTAAATTTAATATTTGCTTAAGTTTATTAATGGTGGATCCTTAAATCACATTATGCAGTACATTTTTTTCATATTTTACCAATTGTAATAGTTATATTTCTTTTACTTTATTATTTTATACATGTGTTATGGCCTACGTGACTTTCAGGAGCAGACGCCATGCGATGTTATACAATTTGATGCACGTGTGAAAAATACTATATCAGAGACGTAAATACCTTTAATATAGCTTCGTGACTATATCAGTATTAAAGTGGAATGATTTTAAAATATGTGTAATCGATATGTTTGATCAATGTTTGCTTTATTAACCTGTCTAAAAACTAACAAATTAAAACTTACCTACTTATGCAAGATCGTCCGAAATGTTGCTTTCGTGTAGTTATTTATTTCCCGGGACATTTTTTACTGCTGTATTTACTCGAATGCCCATTTTTCTTTATTATTTAATGAATTCGTGAACAAAAGATAATTGTAATTTACGAATATAGTTTATTTATTTAATTATTTCCTATTTTAATTTGGTTTCTCTATCTCTCTTTCATTACGCACACGCGCGCGCACTTCCAAAAAAATTGGATGAATGAGTGCAAATTATGTTTCTTTTTTCCCCCCTTTTTCATCAGTACGGAGATAATCAAAATTCAGGTAGGTGGAGACTGAAAATCCAGACCGGAGCATTTTTTTCCGATGATCACGTAAATCCTAATATGTATATGATGTGTACAAGATGCATCGGTATTGCTTTGAGAACACGGAGCTCTAAGTACTAGTTCTACACAGGAACATGTTTACAGTATATCGGTGCTATACCTCAGACACGTATATTTCGAAGAGCATTTTTTTTATTTGCGAAATTAGCATAGGTATCACACCCGAACTTAATTGTATCCAACAACTGTCCCTTTCATATGGAAAAAAAAATGATAAAACGGGACCACATTTTCGTGATATGCTTCACTGCTATGTCTTAATATTTAATATGATAAACCAGGAATTATTGCAAGCCATAACAATAGAAAAATAAACATAAAACCTACATGGGAATGGAAGATTTGTTATAAAATAACTGATGTATTTTATTCCGTGATAACACAGAGTTCACTGACATGATAATAGTTAAAAGAAAATGATCTTGTTTCCATATTACTACAGTTCGCTAAAGATCTCATTTCAATATTATTACAGTTTGCTAGAGATATAATAGGTTAGAACATTTTCTTGCATATCCCTAATCTTTTATGTATAATTAAGTGAAAAAAGTGTGTTTCGCAATACCGGAGGCGTGCCATAAGTTCTTATCAGCAGGCACAGCATGTGTTTATTTTGACCGGATATGTCACCTTTATGTCTCGCCGCTGCCGGTATACCACCCCCAGAGGAGAAGACTTTTGACATGTACACAGAGTGAATGTTATTTCCGGTACTAAAAGATTACAATTTTTAGCAATAATTTGAAATTCTATTTTAAACACACCAGTATTCATAGAATAATAATAATAATAATAAAACTGTTTCCAATCTAGGTATGAGGCACAGAATATATTTCGAAGAGAGAAAAAAAATCTTAAATGTACACGATGATGATAATGATGATACATGTATCAAAAAACATTTGTAAGGGAGTGTGCGGGCACACATGTGTGTGACTTATGGACTTATTTTTATATCACAAATGAGCGAATCATAGGGTATTCTTTAAATATTTTGATTGTTAAAACGGCGAGTAAAATACACAGATTTTAAATAGACTTTTTTTTTTAATTTGTTCTTCCGATTGAAACCCATTGTGTCTACAAATCAAAATCTCTGCAAATTAAAATGTGTCTCGAAACCACATACATGATAACATTAATGACCATTAGCTCAAAATATAGGATGAGAGAGAGAGAGAGAGAGAGATGAATGCATATTTATGCGGAAGACACAGTGAATTAGTGCGGGGATGATACATGTGCACACAATATAAATTTTATATCATAAAATATTAAATACTTTACATTTAAATAATTTTACAATAATACTTGGTCAAAAACATGGATACCATTACAAAATACTGAAAGCCCAACACATGATGATATTTCCCTTAATAAGAGACAATTAGTTATATATCCTTTACATGTAGTAATGCATGTGTTAGACAATCTGGAAACATGTCTGGAAAGGTGTGAAATAACTTTATACAGTAGATGAACTGGGTGTAGTCAAAATGAGATATAACCGATTTGGCAACTATTTTATTCTTGTACTCGATTAACGAAACAAATCATATTAAACTGTATACGCATGGCGGCGTATGACATTTCTCACGAATACCCGGTTAAACGGCGGCCTCTTCACTCATGGCATCTTTTCGACAAAGATAGCTTTTCGACCCATGTTATTGTACATGTATTTAATTGTTTAATTACCAAGGTCAATTTCCAACAACAATTCTTCGGGCTTAGGGCTTTTTAAAACAATAGCGGGTTTTCCGAGCTTCTGGTTAAAGTATATGAAAACATATTTATATTAAATCTATACCTATGACAGTTACCTACTTGTAATATATACGAATATTCTAATAAGAAAATAGATACGGTGCTATTCTCCCACATCCACTCGCGTTCTTTTGATATTTGATACATCCAATAAATTATATATACATTTATGTTTGATGGATTAAATGCAAAGTTTGAAAAATGCCCGAAGATATTGTTTAAATTAGCACAAATGACAGCGTACTAGATATTAGATGATTACTGGTATCATTTGTTTTTTTAATGTGATTAATATCAAAACACATAATAACAAAGCATAATTAATACATTTTTTTATGAGTCCTCATTAGGAAAAGAATCAGTTTTTCATTACACGTGCTTAGGTTGTTTTTGACGGAGACAACAGAGTCCGTAACATTTCTAGAGGACCCGCAATTTAGTTTGTCCCCATTTCCTGTTTCCCGTTTTGTTTATTTCCGCTGTTTATTTCAGATGAAAACACGGCTTGTGATAAATATTGTTAAAAGCTTAGTTGATATTTCATATTTTTGAACTTATTGTAAAATCTAGTTGTATACAGTTGTAAAAAATGCCATTTATACCGTGCTTATCCTGTATCGTATATCGCATAACGTATATCGCAGATCGTAATTCGTATATCGTATGGTATCAGATTATAAACGCATCGCATCGCATCGTAACGAATCGTAAAGGTAAATCAGACCTGCTATCGCACATCGCATATCGCAGATCGTATATCGCATATCGTATATCGTCCGTATTTCTATCGTATTCCAATCGTATTTTTTGACAACTGATACGTTAGCACCACTGTAGCACATTAAAACATTTTTTTAAACAACATGCATCTTTAAAGGTTTCTAGATCCCTTTACAACACTGCTTCTGCAAACTTACAGATGATTTTGCTGTTGCCTTTTAGGCACTTGATGAATTTCTATATCAAAATTATAGACTGTACAGACCCTGATCAGATGGCTGCTGTAGGAGCAAGCTCCCTCATATATGTATATTTTGTTTGCAAATGTCACCAGTGTACAAGTACTGTGTAAATAAGTAAACTGTGTGCGTATAAATAAATACTGGCTACAGATATGCAGTCTGTGAGTGTGAGTGTATCTGGGGAGATGGGTTGGGTGTTAAAAAGGAAGACAGACACACACATATTAGAATTTGTATTGCCAAATGTTATTTTTAGCATAATGCTTACAACTGAAAGAAATATATCAACATTATGAGCTAAAAGTAAAAAATAAGAGTGGGCGTCAATATCTGACACTGTTGTGTTTGTTGTAAAGTTGTTATTCCAGAAATTTAGCACAAATGAATGAGTGTTCAATGATTATCACAAACAATGTTGGTAATAAATAGCCAAGTGGGAATCCAATTAGTGACAAAAACAAAGATTATGTCAATAAAACAACACCCCCCCCCCCAAAAAAAAAGAGAAAAAAAAAGAAAATAAACATTTTTAAACGTTGCATCTCTTTTAAAGCTATTGTTTTGAATTTGATAAATTATGATTGTATAACTTAGGACAGAACTTTGCAGCCCTCGTGACTCTGGCGGAGGGCTCTGATTGGCCAATTATGTCGTTCCCACAACTTATTAAGTCGTGGCCACAACATAATAAGCGGATTTGATTGGCTAATTAAGTCGTGCGCACGACTTAATTTTTTGTTTTCCCGAGTTAAAAAAAAAAAAAAAATAACACGGGAAAACAATATTTTTTGTTTTCCTGAGTTAAAAAAAAAATTTAACTCGGGAAAACAATATTTTTTGTTTTCCTGAGTTAAAAAAAAAATTTAACTCGGGAAAACAATATTTTTTGTTTTCCCGAGTTAAAAAAAAAAATTAACCGGGAAAACAAATTTTGTTTTCCCGAGTTAAAAAAAAAATTAACTCGGGAAAACAATATTTTTTTGTTTTCCCGAGTTAAAAAAAAAATTAACTCGGGAAAACAATACCAAAAAAAAAAACTATTGCACATGTCACCTCAGTGCCACCGTAGTAAAAGGTTATGTACACGGCTGCAGAGAATTGAAATATTAAGCCACTCTAGTGACCTATACATAGTATAAAGAACAAAACATCTTCATCATATTTGCTCGATTATATAGTTATTTTAGAATCAGATTTATTCAAAGTTGACAGTTCACAATAAACGTCATTTAATATATAAATTTGCATGTGTTTTCTTTATGTAAATCAAAATTCAGCATTTCGACACTGATTCGTGGAAAAAAGCATTTTGACTACATACTTGATGTGAAATATTATCACCTCTGTCACGGAGATAAGCAATAAATCATGAAAAATCTAACACAATGTCATTTGAGAAAAAGATAGATAGAATATGACAGTTTGCTATACACTAGTATTTTGTGAAAAAGATAAAATTGATATTATTTTGTTTTTAATGATCATCGCTGTTTGAGAGGCAGGTTCATAATACACACCATTTTGTTATGTCAAATATGATATATATATCAAAAGCACAAGTTCCAATCTTTGTTGTACATATTAATTTCTTATAATAACATATCTTGTTTTTCAAGACAGAATGGCGCATACAATCTGCAAGTACATTATACATTGTAATAACAGAAATGAATGAAACAATTCTTCATCATATATACTGTATCACATTTTATGATGAAAGACAATGTTTAAAGCAAGTTTTCTTGTCTTCCAAATTACAATAAGGACCAATCAAATGACGAGGTATTTCTGCAGGCCAAGCAGAAAATTGATTCAGTATTAACCACGCGAGCAATGTCTCCGAGGTGAATACAAAACTTTAAATAGTGACAAGCTGGTGATAAAACTATGCTGGTGTCTTCTCAAAAGGTAACATGATGATCGACCTTTTAATGTATTGTAAGTGTTAAGTACACGTTGAAGGGACAATAACTTGTATCATGTCATAAAATCACAAGATCTGTCCCCAATATAATTACGTTATTCGATGAACATCTGGAATCAGAATTATGTATCTCTGTGGGAACGCACTTTGGTGTCAGAATTGGATCCTAATGTGCGTTTTAGTGTTGTATTACTACATCTGATAGTCAGAACTTTCAACATATGTTTATGAAATAGAATACATTTAAATAAATAAAATTGGTTTAACTTGACTTGACTATTTGAGTTTACCGTCGCTTCGACAGTATTTCAGTCATAATTAGCGACGTCCAGCTAATTACAGCTGGAGGAAGACCCCGAATGCACGGAGGCACGGGAAGAACAACCGACCTACCGCAAGCCAGCTGGAAGGCTTCCTCACATAAAATCCGAATGACCCTGCCGGGATTCGAACCCACGCGGTGAGGGGGGAGTGAGTGTGAAAGTCAGCAACCTTACCCTCTCGGCCACGGAGGCCCTTTCTTCTAAATTGTAAATGAATCAGCATATAAATTATGAATTGTTTTTTATGTCCCTGTTTGTGACACATCTAGTAATGATAAGTGGCTTAAAAGAAACAGTTTTTGTCCTACATGCTATTCCCGAGGGCATAAGTTCAGTCAAAATGAATGGCTTTATAAAGAAGTGTCGACATTGTGACGCTTAAAAATATATTAAAGCGCTAACGGTAAATCTAAAAAGTTCGATGTAACTTGCAGTTTGTTTTATAGAAGAGAAGAGACAAAAGCTTGTGTCATAGATTCAACTTAGAATCAGTAAACCGATAAGTGCACCGAGCTTTAATAGACTTTTAAATTGTCCACGTCTCATTTCGGAGCGAAATAGTCTATTACTTTTATGAGTAAATCAATAACTTGTGGAAAGAAAGTATTAGCCTTTTTTGTATAGCGTGACAGTAACATTCAAAGCTGACAGTCATTTCAAAATGTTTATATAAATATAATGACGTTGTAGACATGATCTTAGTATATCATTGTTGTATAACCCTTTCCCTCATAGAGGAAACCATGAAAAGACCTATGCGAACAGCATAAAACCAGATCAGCCTGCGAGTAACTCGCAGGCTGATCAGGTTTTATGCTGTTCGCTGCTCCTCAGTGGTCTGGAAATGAGGATTTTGTAATTAACTTTGGTATCTCAGGTTTAACTGTGGTTTTCTGCAGATCAGGCTTTATGTGGTACCTATTGAGTGCGTCAAAATGAGTCTATATGAGGGAAAGGGATAAAGGTATCTGTAACTCTTTCTTGAAAGGTTAAGTAGGTCCCGCACCTTACACGAGACTTAAAATTATACCGACAGAGCTTAAGTCTTTTGCTTTAGATTGAATCTATCATTATAACTTTAAAATGTACGCAGATAGTTGAAATCATTTACTATTTTGAATACATTATCGTTGAAAATATCAGTTGGCAATGTGTACTGAAAATCATAATTTCGTTTCTTTTAAATATCATTTATCCTAATATCCTACAATATCCTAAGAGAAATACTTAACTGTGCTGAAGCTCTGTTTAACTATAATATCATGATATTATCTATTATTAAACAACTACAAACGTAGAACCCTTAAGAAGTAGAACAAATGGATAGTTTGCCGACTTTCATATAGCCTTTAACAGCATTTATCACGTATTGATTTTAAAAAGTATAAGACAACATTTTATTTTAGACTAAACACCGTACAATGACTTATTTTCTTCTAAAATTGATGTACAAAATATGATTATAATAATGGTCAAATGAAGTAAGAAATTCGACTGACTTTTTTATTTAAAGCTATGGGTACATATATTATTCAAGAAATCAGGTTTTGATTGTTCAGTTACTAAGCAATCACTTTTTGCACAAGCTGCTACTGACAGGAATGACGAATCGAATTGAAACATTTTAATTCTAAAATTTAGATATAGAAGTAACATTTTATGCATACACGGGCAATGTAAACAATGTATTATTAGAAAAGAGCAAACAGTATAAAGTTACGATAAAACGATACCAACTTAAACAAGAGGGCCAAGATGGCCCTGTGTCGCTCACCTGAGTAAGATGGCAGTGTTAGGCATAATGACAAAAAATCTGGCATCTAAAAGTGTTTTTCTAACATTTGACTAAGTGACCTACATATTGATCCTATCTGAATTTGCACTCAACTGGGAATTCATGCAGTCATCATTCATATTAAGTTTAATGAAGACTGGGACAAAAATGTAGGCCTCTAGAGTGTTCACAAGGTTTTTCTAAGATTTGACCTGGTGACCTAGTTTTTGACCTCATGTGACTCATTTTCAAACTCATCCAATATATCAATTAGACAAACATCCTGACCAAATCTATTTAAGATTGGGCCAAAACTATGGCCTGTAGAGTGTTCACAAGGTTTTTCTAAGATTTGACCTGGTGACCTAGTTTTTGACCCCACATGACCCAATTTATGAAGATTGGGCCAAAACTGGCCTTAGAGTGTTCACAAGGTTTTTCTAAGATTTGACCTGGTGACCTAGTTTTTGACCCCACATGACCCAATTTGAACTCATCCGAGATATCATGTAGACAAACATCCTGACCAAGTTTCATGAAGATTGGGCCAAAATGTGGCCTTAGAGTGTTCACAAGTTTTTTTAAGAATTACCTGGATTTTTTGA
>CM037785.1:37789983-37839983 GCA_021229015.1 Solen grandis
AAATAAACACATATTGTATATTGGAATTAGGCTGTGCTATTTTCATTCAGTACACAATGCATAAACACGTAAAAGGTTTTGAGGTTGATATTGTTTTACTACATACTTTTCAAACAAATATGTAACCTTTTGTATTGAAAAAAAAGTGTACAACTCACTAGTTCACACGTTCTCGTTGGTAAATATCAAAATTCAAACCTGATTAGGTCCGAATTTGGTGGCATAAAAAAGATGGTCTTAAAATGTTGAAAAGTATGAATTCTAATATTTAATGTTGAAATTCAATATGTCTATAAAAGCATATAACTAAAACAATTTCTTATATCAAGACAAAAAATGCATCCCCTGCTGTCGAATCATGCAAAATTCCGGAAAGGCTGTAGTGAGTCAGGAAAGTACATGCAAACCAATATTAGTTTATAATACCAGGTCAAACGTTTGTCATATCTTTCATAGAGCCACTACTTTAGTTGATGCATACTTAAACTAGCGTTCGCTGACTTCCATGAGATTAGATATACAGTAGTCTCACTTATAACGAATTCGGATAAAGCGAACACTCGGTTATAAGGAATACTTCTGCTAGGTCTCGATTTTCCCCTTCTTTATCTTAAATTAAAATCAGTGTTATTACGTACTTGCTTATAACGTAACCTCGGTTAATAGGAACATCTTTTCTGGTCCCAAACCAGCATTTTCAAATGTAAGTTAGATCTGTGAAAATCGATTCCATCCTCGCCGAGAGAGGTTTATTTTCACACCTTACCTGTCTATTTGCCAAGCTTGATTGGCATATTAGACATGTCATTGCCGCTAAAATTGAATAACAATCATCAGTTCTTTTACGTGTCCGAAGAATAGAAGTCTCCATTGTTATTTTCAAAGGGTGTGTTCTGTTCTATAATTTGTATTTTACATGTAGTGCATCTGAGTATGTACACATGAGTGTATAGACATGTATACTGTGTTGTCATACATAGCTGCTAAGTGAACTCATTCCATATATTATTATTACTGTTCAATGCAACTTAATGACGCCGTGTGCAAACGCGACGTCAATATTGAATAGGTTTTAAATTTGACCAGGGAGCAACCAGCATTATTATTGTAAAAAAAGAAAAAAAAACTATGTCATTAGTTAAAAATAAAACATTATGAATCAATTAGTTGTATTAATTGATGTGAAAAAAACAATATCAATATACATATATGAGTATTTATAAAACTATTGGAAAATCAACTGATTAGAAGCCAGTGTTGATTTTTTAAACCAAAATAAAATATATGTATTGATGTTAAAGGGGGGGGGGGGGGGGGGGGGCATAATATGTTACTGATTGTATTTTTTACATTCATATGCAACTTTCTAATACTGCCTTTTGGTGCCATTGATGTCTAAATACTTATTATTAAATGTTTGTTGATCAACTTAAATAGTTACTTTTCTGGTATTCGTCCTTAACTATCGGTCTGTTAAAAAACGACGTCAACGACGTCAAAAATCACATAAAAAGAGAAGGGATCCATTAGTATTATTTAATCGTTATTTACTTCAGATAAAGTTTGTCTGAATTAAAAAATACAGTTTCGTGAACTGTAAACATAATATAACTTGATTTTAATTTGTAAAGTACATTTTATTGTGGGCCGTTTTTACCCCTTTGTGAACCTAGCCCTTTGCACACAAAAAGTCAACCATTTTGGTGTCAAAATTGCACTTTGCTTGCAGTTTTGACTTTTGACTTAGAATTTGGCATTAAATATGACCTTGACCTCCATAAAAAACGTACGTTATCATGAAAAAAAAAACTTCCTGCAATGAACTATTGCATATTTATATTTTTCTTACATAAAATTGTGTAAAAAACAACAAATACCGACATATATTAACGTCATTTTTTTCATCTTGACGGCCATCTTGGATCTATGAACTATCACCAAGAAAGTGGTTTCACAAACTGCAAATCCTGTCAAACAATTTGATTTACAAAACTGCTTATTTCAATAACTGTCCCAAATATTTTGATCACTTTTATCGCTCCTAATAACTCTACCATTATATATAGATTTTATACAAATGTCAAGGTATTCAATAAACAGGTTCAGGTTAATTCTTCTAAGGTTTATTTTTTACTCATTTTTTTTTTCGCATGAGCCCATCGTTTGTTACAGAAAGCTTCTCGTGTAAAATAAAATGATTTATAAAATCCTTTCATTTTTCAAAATTTATTTTCGAATATATTATTATTATTATCATTAAAAAACTATTTCGTCATCATTTTGAATATTATTTGAACTAATGTTAAAAGAAATAATTTTATTATTTAACACATACACGTATATATTCATTCTTACTCTCATGACGGGATTTTAACGCACTATTAACACCAAGACGAGAGTAAGATCCTTGCATTTCACGTGTTTCCACTGGTAAGATCTGAAATAAAAAAAGGAATGAAACAAGGACAAACAGTATAACCATGTTTATTCAATTTGTATACAGAGTGTTATCATAATGAGGAGTAGGTTATTTAAGTATATTGAAGTATGTAGTTATCTTACCTTTAAAACCAAACTCAGCACAAACCACAGACACTAACTTATATACCAAACCTCACCAGGATCCATACACCGTAATGAACAAACGGAGGATTACAAGGTAAGACACACACCCCTTACATACACATCTAGGAAATAAAGGGCAAATATGGTATAGTACTTTGAAAACATTGCTATATATGGATATTTGGAGTATATTACATGTTAAATCAATATTACACACTATATTTTCCTGTAATTAAAAACGAACAGCAACATATTTGTTCATAATAAAATGTCTGCCTCTAAGCAAAAACATCTGTCAAAGGTTCATCAATAATGAAGCAATAGCACAACAATGTTACTTATGTCTAGCGATATGTTTATCACGTGCTCACATCAAATCATTGAGGCTCGTATCGCCATAACGACCAAAACACATAAAGAAAAACGCCTAGAGACAGAATGGTAATAAGTCCAATGTTGAGGCCGATTTTTGCGCATCTGTCTTGTTCTAAGGACGCCACTTTCTCCATGTGTTCTTTAAGTTGACGTTCCTTCTCTTCATCGACGTCTTCGTTAACGCCACAAAGGTATGCCATCATTTTCTTTTTACAGGTGGTTTCTTCTGCAATGGAATAATCGACTTTTGAAATCCATCTTGTTATGTTTCGTATAAAATACTCTGATAAAATTTATGACATACATGTATATTATATTATTGAACATTCCTATGTCCGCTTATTACAGAATAAACTGTCGACTGCCTTCACTCTGACTTGTTCTGCGTTATCATGACATTTCCTATTTTAAAAATACATGCTTGTCTAATACATGAACATACATACATGGTGGCATCAGGTGGTTTGTTGTATATACCAGAGTTACATTTATAGTGTTTCGTGTATATTATTCGGCTAACAAATAAATTGCCCATAACACGTGCATTTATAGACATATATCAAAAACACCCTTAGAGACAGAAAAAATAATTATTATATACTGTAATTTTTAGATTCAAAGCGCGTGCGCGAAGCACGCTTTAAGAACCAGAAATGAAACCAGTCACTGAAGTCTTGGCGTATCATTTGTAACATTTTGATGTATTACTACAGGGAGTAGTTGTGAGGTCAAAAATAGTTCATATTGAGATAGAAACATTCCATATTTACATAATAAAAAGGCAATATCAATACATGTATTTGATACACTTTACCTCGTAATTATTCTTTCCTGTATTCTGAACTCCACGCGGTCTTACAGCGCTTTAATTAAAATATATCATCAGTTGTTATAACATATCGCCAATTTCAGTGCTGTCACATGAAGTCGGCGTGGATTTGAAAGTGAAATGTACATACATGTATAAACATCTGCATGTATTTCGAATGTTTAGTACTTTATACACACCATTCTTTATGTTTGTTTTAATCTGAGTAGCCAAATTCGGATCACGGAACACACTTTTCTCCTCCACAGTAAAAACTGCCTTGCTCTCGTCTCCCACTGCAGCAAGGTTTGTGAACCCATCGCTGACATTGCTGGTTCCATTTCCTTGCGGTTTGTCGTTCGGTAGCAATTCCTCGTGTCGCGTCCAGTATGTCGTTCGATTAAGCTGAGAATAGCATATGTGCTAAACGATAAAACAGTATACAACGTGATGTAATGGATAACAAAATGCCTTTGTTTGTTTTAAAGAATTAGTCTTTATAAAAGATCGATTAAAGCATATGTTTATTCTAATTAATGCTCTGGACATTTCCTGAGTATTCAACTTTCGCTGATGATCATAATGATAAAAATGTGTCTTTACTAATAGAATCTCATCAGATGGATCTTAAATTTTACCACTTTTTACGAATTTGAAGGAACAAAGGTCAGTAGTTCCAACATGCAGTGAATTGTACATGGAATATTAAATCTTTATTAAAGCGTTAGGGAATATGGATCATAGACAGTCAGACCTCTTACAAAATATTACTGAACTTGATATCATCAAGGTGACTTGATTGTATACAACCTGTTATCTACGTGGTGTAGTTTTGAGGTCAAAACTAGTTCATACTGAAATATAAAACTGCAAATTTCTCATAATTCCGGAACAGTTGTGAAGTCAAAAATGTTTATCTGAGAAATATGGGTGTTTAATATCAAGTGATAACGTGTGTTCTTATAGCGCTCAGTTCTTTTGTCAGTGAGAATCGACCGCCTGACCTGAGAAAGGAGAGTTTTTATGTGATAAAAAGTAATGAAAATATGTAGTTAGAATTTGATAAACGATACGTTAACCTTTAGTGCTCTCATATAGCATTACTACCTGTTTTGGAGTTGGAGGTTCCGTACAAAGGCTGATGACGATGGCGGCTGCCCCCGTCATGAGGGTTATCATTAGAGAGAAGTACATATAGTGGAAGTTCTTCAGGATGGCCGGCCTGGGGTCCTCCTCCCCACAGCCCCCGCTGTCCTTGTACACAAACACAAGGATCATACGGGTAACCCCGGTCACGAACGCCAGCATCAACGCCCAGAAAGCTCCCTTAGTAACAGATAATTTTACATGTAACATGCAGAACTTTCGACTTCGTAAATATAAAGTAGTCAGTTCTAATTAATTTTAATGATATGTCTCTGTAAACAGAATTTTGTATCTTTTTTTTTTCAGCAAAGCTCAATGCAGTTGCAATTCATTATCATCAAATCAGGAAAATGGGACTGGATAAAGCATCATGTCACTTGTCTATGGAATCGAAAATGTGGCAGCATTTTTACGTGTAAGTTTCGTAAGTAATCGCAACTGAAATCCTGTCAACATGACATTAAAAACAAAAACTTGAGATATGTCAGTCACCTTTTCATTGACACGGGGTACCAAAACAGCAAGAAGGAAGACCGCGGCGAAGGGCGGGGCTAGGTAGTTAGTGATCTCCTGGATGTAGATGAACACCTGACCCCCCTGGGTCTCCTTGATTACGGGAACCCAGGCAATGGAGACGCCAATCATGACCAGTATAAAAATCCTGTGAATTATTTAAACTTTCTTAAAGACATGATAAAGATACAAAGAATATATACGGTGGCATGGAGGTGCCATTGATTTTCTTTTTCCAAAAGAATCACTATCTTGAAGGAGCAAGAAAAAGTCCCGTGGGAAGGAGCAAATATCTTAAAGGAATCTTTCTGTGCAGTTGACGTTAACCTTGATATACATGTACTATCATCCATATACTGATACATGTATCCTCAAACAGAAGTCCTTCATGAAAATATCTTGAAATATGATATCCCATCGAGAAAATAATGTCTCGAAATCGATTATACTAATAAACAATTGTGAGTGGTTAATTTTATCGTTCCAACTACAATATCTTGTTCCCGCAAGATACTCAGAAGTATCCCGTTTCCACAAATAGTTTCTCATTCATCTCTCGTTCTCTCAATATATATTATTGTTTCCACAACGTAGTGCTACTTAAATAGATAACGATGTTACTCAACGCCATCGTATCTACACATATTACTATTGTTTTGTAACCAAGAAGGGAAATGTTAGAAGTATAAATTATATTATATATACATGGATAACCACAAGCATAATGAACGGTCCAGATGGCCAAGGTCTAGGTCTGAACCCCGGCCTAGACATTCCAAAATCATACTTGATATATTGGCTCGATGTCAAGCTGAAGTTATACCCATCCGGTAGGCAAAAACTGATAATTGTTTAACCCTTTCCCTTGAACCATGAAAAGACCTCGCAGGCTGATCAGGTTTTATGCTGTTCGCTGCTCCTCAGTGGTCTGGAAATGAGGATTTTATAATGAAATTTGGTAAGGTTTAACTGTGGTTTTCTGCAGATCAGGCTTTATGTGGTACCTATTGAGTGCGTCAAAATGAGTCTGTATGAGGGAAAGGGTCAAAATGAGTCTATATGAGGGAAAGGGTCAAAATGAGTCTATATGGGGGAAAGGGTTAAACAGGTATCTGCGTATTGATATAATTTATGTATTACTTCTTTTCTATACCAAATTCTCTATTTTCACTTTCAATCCACAGAATGGTTGTTAACTTTAATACAATGTTTTATTTTACCTTATATCACATGTGCACGTGGTAAGTGTAAAGATGAACTTGTAAAACTTTGATAATGTGACTGGATATTGTATCATATCTATTGTTTGCGGAGTGATAACCCCCAACCAAACTAACAAATACAAAAACATGCGTACATGTATATTAATATGACTGACTTTATTATTTTGTTTAAGATACGACTTGTATGGTCTCCTTATCTTGGGAGGGTTCTTTATATGTTCAGAATAACCGAGGATAAACCGTACGATTCGCGTGAAAACAAATGGAAACATTTACGGTTTTTTGAGCTCTTCAAGTAAAGAAATGCTGATTATTTCGAAAGGGATTTGAAATCGAAAAGGAGACACAGGCTTAAGTATGAAGCGAATATTTCCTTTTCTATAGAAAATGAGTACTGTTGATATCCAATGAAATACATTCAGCAAACTAAACAGTTATTCAAAACTTTCGCTTTATGAAGAACACCTACTGACAATCACTTTACCTTCCTACAATCATTTTTTCCTTCTGAGAACTCTTTTTCCGGACACGGCTGTAGATGTCGACGGTGAAGAGAGTGCTGGCGCTGTTGAAGATGGAGTCAAGGTCACTCATAAGGGCGGCGATCATCACAGCCATCATCAGGCCTCGCAGTCCTGAAATATTGCCAGTAACTTGTCTATACAGTTATATACACAATGTCCCTCCAACTCAGTATAACTTGTGTTTAGGGGCCTCCGTGGCCGAGAGGGTAAAGTCGCCGGCTTTAACTCCGGCTCACTCCGGCAGGGTCATTCGGATATGCATTCGGGGTCTTCCTCCACCTGTAATTAGCTGTACGTCGCTATATGACTGAAATACTGTCGAAGCGACGGTAAACACAAACAGTCACAGTCAAGTTAAATAGTCAAGTCATTACTTGTGTTTGGGTTTAACGTCCTATCTACACTGTTGTAGTTGTCTATAGGCAATTTAGGATGGTTCCTAAATTGTCAATGAAGTCTGTCATTACAAACCAGTGTAAGTGTAAATCTATACAATTAGACATTTGATATTTCTTTCCTCAAATAATATGCGAAATGCTCAATAAAAATGTGCGTCCAGTACGAGGCTGACCTGACCTGAAATTCCAACACTCAAGATTTGGAATTTATGGTATCTCATTCATACTGTAATAAACAAGTACCATACATTTAACACATCTGCGATCATGATACTTTCCGCTGTATGTCATCATTCATGATAATTATTTATAAATGTTATATGCATTAATCCTGATATTAACCTTATAGCATAAATCATGATATTTACTGTTTTAAATCACCAACATGATATTTACTGTTTTAAACTCACCAACATGATATTTACTGTTTTAACTCACTAATTATGATATTTACTGTTTTAAATCAACAACCGTGATATTTACTGTTTTAAATCAACAACCATGATATTTACTGTTTTAAATCACCAACCATGATATTTACTGTTTTAAATCACCAACCATGATATTTACTGTTTTAAATCACCAATCATGATATTTACTGTTTTAACTCACCAACCATGATATTTACTGTTTTAACTCACCAACCATGATATTTACTGTTTTATATCACCAACCATGATATTTACTGTTTTAAATCACCAATCATGATATTTACTGTTTTAGATCACCAATCATGATATTTACTGTTTTAAATCACAAATCACCAACCATGATATTTACTGTTTTAAATCACCAATCATGATATTTACTGTTTTAAATCACCAACCATGATATTTACTGTTTTAAATCACCAATCATGATATTTACTGTTTTAAATCACCAACCATGATATTTACTGTTTTAAATCACCAATCATGATATTTACTGTTTTAACCCACCAACCATGATATTTACTGTTTTAAATCACCAATCAGGATATTTACTGTTTTAAATCACCAATCACCAATCATGATATTTACTGTTTTAACCCACCAATCATGATATTTACTGTTTTAAATCACCAATCATGATATTTACTGTTTTAAATCACCAATCATGATATTTACTGTTTTAACTCACCAATCATGATATTTACTGTTTTAAATCACCAATCATGATATTTACTGTTTTAACTCACCAATCATGATATTTACTGTTTTAAATCACCAACCATGATATTTACTGTTTTAACTCACCAACCATGATATTTACTGTTTTAAATCACCAACCATGATATTTACTGTTTTAACTCACCAACCATGATATTTACTGTTTTAACTCACCAACCATGATATTTACTGTTTTAACTCACCAACCGTGATATTTACTGTTTTAAATCACCAACCATGATATTTACTGTTTTAACTACAACATGATATTACTGTTTTAATCACAACATGATATTTACTGTTTAATCACCAATCATGATATTTACTGTTTAAATCCAACATGATATTACTGTTTAAATCACCAATCATGTATTACTCAAACATGTATTTTTAATCACAACGAATGATAATTATACTATTATATGCCATCAATCTTGATATCTACCGTAACACGCCTTTAATCATGATATTTACCATTGTTTGTCATTTATCATTACAAGTACCCTTACATGACATCAATCATATTTTACCGTAATATGTCATTAACCATGATAAAAGACATTGTATAATAAGTGTATGCAATATCGAATTTATATAAGTAAGGTCGAAAACTTTTTTGAAGTGCCCTCGTAACTCTAAAGTTAATTAACATAGAGAAGAAAAAAAAGGACAATGAAAAAAAAAGATATGTAATTATACACGGACATCTACGGAACCTGGGTTTCAAATATACAGTAAACCCTGTCATAAGCGGTCACTCAAGGGAACAAGAGAAAGTGGCCGCTGAGCAGATACGGCCGCTAAATAAGGATAAATCATCTAACAAAATGCTAGTTGAGTAATATTAACACTTACCGCTTAAAGCAGGTTAACCAATTAATACCAAATGTAACCGGTACGTTGATCTGACCGAAAAACTGCCGCATTAAAAAAATCTCATATAAAAAGAAGGTAGGTAACTTTTTCCATTGAAATCGTACAGTATGTCGTGTCAGTTGCCGTAACTCCTTTGATTATTAATAGATTTTCCTAAAATTGTCTTATTTCGTGTGGAAGGGATAAATAAAGACAAACAGGGACAAAAACACCCCTTGTCTGAGAAATCGCCCTAAAAATGTTCATGAGTTCAAAAACAAGTTTGGTCGGAAGACATCTGACCGACAGAATTTCGCCAATTTCTCCCGTGTAAAACTATTGAAAAACTAAAGCCACAATATCAGTGTTTAATTGTATGGACAGATATTGATGAAAGAAACAAATATATCTGAAATGAAGACTTGTGATGACTTGAAATCCATTGTTTTGAGAAGTTTTTGTGCCTAAATCGAAAACAAAATTACATCAGCAATGTCATCGAGACGCTCGATAGAAACTGTAGAGAATCCGCAGTTTTAACGTAGCTGATTATCGGTCAAGGTCGAGTCGGATGAATTTTTAAAAAGGCAGAAAAAAAGGCTGAATAAGATGAAAAGCGAAATAACAAGTATTCATTTTTGGTTTATTTGTTTCTTTTATCAGTATCTGTCCATACAATTCAATGTTGATAGTGTAGCTTTATTTTTTCTTTAGTTTTACACGGAGATATTGGCGAGATTCCGTCGGTCAGATCTCTTCCGACCAAACACGTTTCCGACATCGAGAACTGTTGTAGCGCGATTCCTTCGGCAAGTGGGTGCTTTTTGTACCCGATTGTCTTTATTCATCCCTTCCACGCCAAAATAAGACCAATTTTATGAAAATCCACCAATTTCAAAGGAGTTACGACAATTGAAACGACATGATGTGCGTTTTCAGTGGAAGAAGTTACCTACCTTCTTATTATATATAAGGTCATTGATTTTTGTAATTGGCAGCAACGTACCGGGTACCTTTGATTTATACCTGTGACCGCTATTATAGGTTCAACTGTAATCATATCTGGTTTGCATACCATCAGGCATTAGGCCAAGCACGAGTCTGGGGTAGGCGATATTGGTACACCCGGCGTTACTCTGACATACGTAGTTACAAATCTCGGGGTCCACACAGGCCACCTCGTCTGAAAGAACACACAGTGATTCATATTAACCCATAAACCTTTTTCAAACTAACGGCAGAGTAATTAGCAATATTTCAAGCACATTTTATGGAGACATTTTTTTCTGTCCAGAAATGCAATTGTACTCAAATTCCGAAAAAAAACTATACTTAACGTTTGGTAGTATTTAAGGTAATCCATCCAATATTAAATTGTGATCATGGTCCATCAAGTGATCTTGGGGATTTTATAGTAAATCCAAGCCCTTATAGACTTTGAGCAAAACAATCTATAACTCCAAGTCAACGGATGCTTGCATCTGCACTGAAGACCTTTAAAGCATTTGAAGGACCATTTTTATAATTTAATAATTTAATGATAGATGGATTACCTAAAAATCTGAAAATAAGATAGAAACACGGGTATCAGTCTAGACACCGGTAGCAGACGATAGTCTCACCTTTATACAGTATCCGGCTGATCATTCCAGGCATGACCATCATGAAGAGTGGAAGAACCTTCATGAAGCCCGCCATCAGCGTGGCTCCCTGGGCATGTGACAAACTCTTGGCTGCCAGCAGTCTTTGGACAATCACCTGGCAACACAGTCAAATGTTGTCTGCTTCTCATAAGTTTAAACTTTATTTATTTTACATCGATTGCGAAACAAGTTTTCACAAACTCATATATATATATCACTCTCGATGACTTTGGTGGCGGGGTATGTGGTCATTATTATGGGAAGAAACCGGAGAAAAACCCACGATTCTGGACGGGCGACCACTGTACCCTCTAACGTACGTGACCAAGAATCGAACCCGGGACGCATAGCTGAGAAGCGAGGCACGTTACCACTTCGCAATCCAGGCCTGCTTCTCAGTAAGTGTACTTTAAATTTTAAATGACCGCAGAAGATATTATTATTTTATTATACTGAGTGAATAAAGTGTAAGTTCTGTTCTGAAATATAAGTAAAAAATATGCTTAAATACGTCGTAAATGCACGAATGAACACAACAATTGTTGTATAAATGATCGGACGAGTAACAAACTGAATGAAAACATAGAGATAGATCTAAATCGACAGAAAGAAATTGAGAATAAATGAATTAAATAAATTGAAATAATTCAATTTAATTGAATATATGAATGAATGAACTATTCACCTGGTCCGCACACCAGTACCAGATTGACCCAGGAGTCTGTCCCAACAGAAAACCAGCCCATGGCATGTAATCATCGTCTGCTTCACGCAACATTCGGAACGCGTTGGAGTCAGTTTCATGGCACGTAAGGTTTGGCAAACGATACTTCTCTTGAGTTACCGCATCCGGGTACTTTCGCACGAGGCCGTCGTACCCACCAACCTCCAGGAAGGCTTAGATTGTACACATACAAAATATATCTTCTGGCGACATAATTAAGGGTTATCTTATAATTATAATAATAATATCCTTTAAATAAAACAACGGCAGCCACATTATAATCTTACATGAGAATAACCAATTTTTATCAAATATTTGTCAAAATAAAAGCTACATAAGCTTGGCAAGGTACATAATCTGCAAGTAAGTAAAATATATCATGTAGGGTCTCTTGGTCCCCAGGGATGTCGTCATTGTTACGTACATCACTGTAGACCCTAAGGATGTGCGTTCGAAACCCGTTTCGGGACAATGATTTTCCATATCCTTTCAGGCGCAAAACACCGGTCCAAGCAAGGAATTGTCGAGAGGGATTAGTATAAAAACTTTTTTCCCAGTCGACGTAAAATAAATGTTTATATATGTAGGTTCGACCATGGAGTTACCGTAAGTCATGAGCGTGAGACCGCCCCCTATCATCAGGACCGCCTGCACCGTGTCTGTGTAAATCACAGCCGTCAGTCCACCTGCAGCAGAAGTTTTTAATATCTTGGCTTATTCAATATGTGACAAAAAAAGACTGACTCGTATTTAATTTGACAAATTACACTAACAATATTTTAACTTAATCACAAGATATATTTGTCTTAATTGAAGTGTTTGGGATTACCAGTATTTCAGTATTTTTTTTTCTTGTCTGGACTACCTTAATGTGCTGAGTGCCACGCATGGGAGATATACCAGGACCATATTTAAAGGGGCCGCCGTGGCCGAGCGGTTACAGTCGTGGACTACAAATCTCTCAGCCCCTCACCGCTGTGGGTTCGAATCCCGGTAGGGACTTCGGACTTTTCATGTGAGGAAGCCTTCCAGCTGGCTTGCGGTAGGTCGGTGGTTCTACTCGGGGTCTTCCTCCACCTGTAATTAGCTGGACGTCGCTATATGATTGAAATACTATCGCATCCCCAAGATGTATGACCACTATGAGTATGATGCTTCTTGTTCTCATTTGGATCATCTTAAATCTTACACACCAATATGTGTTGTTACGAAGAACACATAACTTCATTACAACTTTTGTTTATAGATATTATCTCTATATGTCCACCATACACGTGACGTCACGTGACAGACTTGTTTTGAGTTCAACAGTCTCAATTGAAGACACTACTTTGGAAATAGTTTGTTGCTGGTTTTGGACAGTTTTTTTGTTTTTTTGTTTTTTTTAATTGTTTTAATTACCATTGACAACTTATTGCATTTGAAGGGAAACTATTGATGCATTCGGGAGTATACTTTATCTAAAGGTGAGGATTGTAGTCTCGAACTCGATAATCCGGGAAAAGTCTAGTAGCACGTACTATCAAAAGAGACTACTAGAGGCAGTAATAATCCCATGTCAAGTCAAGACAGAATAATCTGCGCTCGCTTCGGGGCTTTGCCTTTTACATATTATGTAACTGTTATTCCGTTATTTTTCATTTACATGTACATGTTAGACATACGACAAAGTGATAATTATAACGTCGTCGCGTGTTGGAAAGACGAGGATCTGAATACCGTATAAATCCTAATACCCACACGTTCGTACGGAAATTGTAACACTGGAAAATGATTTATTAATGACTTGGCCTTACCTAAATGTAAGTATTTTAGTCAAACTCAACCACAACAGTTACCTCCCCTTTACAATTGTCGATAACCACTGCCACCACAAGTAGATTTCGGCTGATATAGGCCGGATTTACTTTTATCACTTTTGACCTAAGTTTTGAATATATCATATAAATTTCGTTATGTTTCGCGAAAATAATTAATGATTATGAGAAAAGTAAAAAATAAAATCAAATAACATTCATTTATAAAATTATCAGTGTTGATCAAATGGTTTCATCTATCATCACGTGACTTGGTGGTGGCAGTGGTTAAAGTAGTATAGCGTGACGTAACCGGTGCGCGGAGTTTGTATTTTAGTACTTTAAGCAGACATTCTGGTCCTCTGGTTCCCTATAATGCTTACCCGTCATAGTCATGAGACCGGTAACCATGACCAGGATAAAGATACAAAGATAAAGGTTCCACTTCAGTGACTGCTGAATAAACAGCGCCCCCGTGAACAGGTCGCCCTAGAGAAAAACGTGACGTCATAAACTGCATTATGTTACTGTATCAGGAACGATAAAAATTCCCTATTGATAACAATGGAATTTCTATAAGTATAAGTTATAGTTCATAATATGACTTTTTCTGAAAATTATTGCAAGCCTGTCTTGGTTGATTGACAGATCCATGCTGTTCTTGAAAGCATATCAATATTAATATGTTTCGGTAATGACCGGGGCACTTTACCACGACATACTCAGTCGCCATAAACAAGCCTAAGTCACGCAGATGCCATACGTAAAACATTATTTCTCAACAGGCCCTGATTCACTCAGTGCGATACATTGAAGATCTTTCAAGTTTCCAACGTAATATAGGCATGACATTGATCTGATGAGAAAGTATGATATTTGAGGCATTTGGTACTTGATATTCTCTAATACAAAATACATGTATTTTCGATTTTTAGAATACTCAAATAAAATTACAGTGACAAAACCTATCTTGGAAAAATCATCAAATAATATGTTGAGCAAACACGTGAGCATTTTTTTTTTCATTTATTTATTTTGGTTATCGTTAATATTTTGAATTTCATAGAATTTATTGCAAGCGAGTTGCAAAACATAAATAAATGAAAAGTACATTTTGTCACGCCTTTTTAGGTCACACACAGCCTATGAGTGGACTGATAAAGTCACGTGATGTACTGTATTTGGTCATTGTTGTTCTATACTCTAGAAAAAAATATATAGCATGAAATTAAACGCTTAGTTTAAACATATTTTATTTCAAATGAAACATTGAAATGGGGTCGGGCCACAAGTTCTAGCAACATAAGTTACGGCCCTTCCCCTATACATTTATTTAACAATAAACAAGGTCACATGTTACATAATTTGTATGGTACCCAAATCCTGCACATATAAAAAAAAAAGCCACATTCAAAATTAATCAGCTCGGCATATTTGAATCATAGTCATGAAGGAAAATAAAATATAATAATAAAAATACAAAAATAATTATAATAATAATAATTATAATAATAATAAATAAATTACTGCCTTTTAGAATTTATTTTAAATAGATTAAATGGTGTTTGCTGAGACTGAGAAATTAAGAAAATTAGAAGCTAGGTGCAGGATTAGGGCATTTTGATGTAAATATAAATTATGAAAAAATCATAAAAAATCTACCACGTGACCCACGATTTAAACGCTTATTTGCTTTGAAGTCTTTAGAAATGTATGCAGTTACAGTTTCAATATAAAAAGTGTAGCTTTATATTTTGTATTTTAGTGTTGACATTTTGACATCCTAATTTAAAGTATAATGACTCACACATGCATGATTCTGACAAAAGATAGATTGTTATGATTATAGACATTGAAATTTCTTTCGTGACCCACAGCTGAAACATCCAAACAGTTATTAACCTTTTTTTTTTACAAATATCTATTCACTTTCAAGATTTGTCTTTACTTTCTTCTATTTTTCCTCTGGTTTTATATTTCTTTTCAATATGATTTTTTATTCTAATTAGCTATATTCTATTCAGCTTAAATGTTTGCTCACATTTGTATATATTTACTTACCGAACACTTGGTAAATATATACAGGACCAGAGACAGGAAGGCGAAGTAAACACGTAGTCTCTTGCCCCCAAATCGTTTCGTCAAATATTCAGGCATCGTGTACGTCTGTAAAATATGCAATATGTAGTGAATGCTTTGGGTTAAAAAATCTGACAAATACACACAGAAGTGCATGCTTTTGGGTTAAAAATCTGACAAATACACACAGAAGTGCATGCTTTTGGTTAAAAATCCGACAAATGCACACAGAAAAGCATGCTTTGGTAAAAATGGACAAATACACACATCAGGAAATCAAACGATAAACATTAAATATATTAATGTTATATCCTACGAGGTGAGATACCTATACCCTAATATAAAAACAAGGAATTTCATAAAAAGCATTGGAAAAATAGAATATTAATTGATTTTCTTTTAAGGTAATCCACCCGTCGTTAAATTGTGATCATGGCCTATCGAGAGATTGTGGGAATTTCATAGTAATGCAAGCCTCTATAGACTTTGAGCAAAAACGTCTAATACTCCAGTCACTGGATGCTTGTATCTGCAATGAAGTTTTTTTTAAGCATTCAAAGGACCATGATTATAATTTATGATGGATGGATTACCTTAATGTCGTCACTTGTGGTCGTAGAAAATACATTACCGCGCGTAAAAGATAATACTATCTAATATAATACTTACCAACTTTTAACATTTGACCATATGTTAATAAATATGTATTTATGTCAGATTTCGTACTTAATACGAAAGGATTATTGCGATATCTTTATTATGAATGGCGAACTTTACTTACCTCCATTATTGAATTATTGCATATAATTTTAGTAATAGTATGGCAAACACTACAGTAATTGCTCTTCACGCTAATACAGTGTAAGGTATGTTTAGCGCTTATAAAATTTCTGACATAAGTCATAAAAAGCAGCTTAAATGTAAATAACATTCAAATAAAAGAAAGGAAAGTGAATGTTTGAAGAGTGTTAGTATCTCCTGTCTGAAGAGCAGCCAACTTACCCCACACGCTATGTAGACAGGGATGAAGACCCAGCCTAGGAGTTGAAGTAACAAGATGGCCTACAACAATGAATGTATATGAATGCTTGAAATGTCCAGTGTCATCTCATCTCCTCAAACGAGATATACATGGAGTTGAAACTTTTTACCCTGCTGTAATTGTGCTCCATATTGCTGTGTTTATTTGTCATATAAGTAACTTTATCTACTTATATTGTATAGGTGCAAATATCATCGATTTGGTGGAAATAAACATACTGTTGTATTGTATTGTGTCTGCCTATTTGATTTGCATTAGAGGAAACATTAAACTTTTATTTCTAGAAGTATATGTTATTGTTATCAGCGTATTTGTTACTTAAAAATGTAATATATAAAATTTAAAATCATTTAGCTGAATCAAATGTTTCATACAACAATACCACAAAGCAAACTCTGGGCCACCGCGTCGACACGTGACACAATATCTTCTTACCTGGGCAATCAGCCGTGGTTTGGATCAGTTGGAGATAGAATATTAAAGTTGATGATGCGTAGCTTGAAACAATTTATTCTGACCAGAAAACGTTTTACTAAGTTTATGGACTGATTCCCAGTGGATAAACGAATTCACTGTGCCATGTCTTACAAGTCTATACAATTCCATGTATACCCTGTCTTGCGATTACATGCACAAACTACTTCCGATCACTGTACTTTTCTTGGAAGCCTATATATTTTAACTTGTACCTTTCTTACGAAAACAGGAAGTAGACTCGTTTATCCACTGTGTGATTGGCCAAGTGGTTCATTCCATCGAAAATTTTTGTCTTTTTCATTTAAATTCACGATTAGTAAATCGTTAACAGTACCAAACAGTTAGTCAACAGGACCTTTTTTATGTCGGTTTGAAATCGTAAACTTGATTATATCTTTATCCAAAACTGGTTAGAAAATATTAGAAACGAAAAAGAAGTCCACTGCGTCTTGCACTACATGTATATCGTAGACTCCAACTGTTATTACTGTTTCCAATTTAACGGCAAACACGAAAGATGAAAAAAAAATATCATGAACTGTACATCAGTATGTTATCGTAGTTCTTAATTAAATATCACAAAAATGTTCAGTACTTACACAGTGTGAAACCATTCATTTACTATTTGATTCGTGCTGGCAAAATGCAATGTTGAGGGTCGGGCGCTGTATTAGTTGTTAGATTTGATGCAAGTATTATGTAAAATATCATTCCCGAACGATCATATTGCTGATTGTTGAGATGCGGTGTGTCCGATACCTCCTGCTTATATAACACAAAGCAATTCTGGGATTGGTCTGACCATTTGTTAAATATTGATTGACATAGTAGTTGTATTGCAAAAGGACGGGATATACGAAAACGAAGTAGATCAAATACGTTTCATCAATAAATTTCATAATGATTGTTAAATTGTACTGGATGTGTTTTTATTTAAAATTAAAAAGAGATACGAACATTAAACTCCCAGGCACCAACGCCTATACCGGAAGCGGTCCCAGAACCGGAAAGACCGATAAAATGCTCAGTCCCGATGTTGCTAACAAATAGAGAGGCCCCAATCTGCAAAAGAAAACTAAATTTCGATAAACGGACATGTTTGAAGAATAAACTATAGTTTCTCCATCTACAAGACAAAATGAATTCTGAAGAAAAATGGTTTAGTTATCCTAAATTTATCATTAAAAAAATATATAAACTTATTGATAATCAACTTGTAACGTCAATGCAGTCAAATAAATTATTTATGACTACATGTATTTGTTTTAGAAATTTAAATTCATGTTGTTATAGTATTTCATGACTATATATAGATGATATACACGTGCAAATCGCGCATATTCATACCTATATTTAAACTCGACGGTATAAGAGTCAGTACTCGTCTTTTGTCAGTATTGAAGTAAAAATATTTTGTCAGTATTTGTAAAATTCGATGACCTGTTACAGTATGCATTTATATATGTCCATGATACGTCTTGGCTTATGTTTTCCTCATTTGTTATCGATAAAATAATTGAATGTTTTTTTTATTTGACTGTTTGTGTCAGACTTACAGGTATGAAGAACATGGATCTTCCAGCGAGAAAGAACCCACCGAGTGTACCTCTGTTGGACCTGCATGTCGCCTGGAAATGATTACGACAATTACTATGATTAAATTTTATCTCACTTAATCGTCCAATAATTTGCTTGTAATTCGTTCAAAATTTAATAAAAAATATTGCATAAAATGAACCGCGAGGTTTTAATATGGAGAAAATATGAGTGTGTATGTTGTGTATGGTCCCTACGTGACCAATGCGGATTATGGGCGGAGCTTGTTACAGCGGTGACTGCTTTGCGTCTTGTTATGCTACCTCTGAACCGTTTTTTTTTTTTTACATTACATGAAACTGTCAATCAAACGGGGGGCGAGGTCAAAGGCAACACTGCATGGCGTACGTGACAAACTTTAAATATGTTTTAGTTTATCGCTTGCGATAAAGTCCATGAAATTTAACATATAATCTGTTGATGACTTAACTTGTTCTCTAGGGTTTAGAAATGAGTATGATATTTTGAATACAATCTTTTTCACCACAAAACTTTCTACGTGAACATTAGATTTATTAAAGTCAGTAATACTTAACGATAAGTAAAACATTAACTTACATTTTCAAGAAAGACAGAAACTCAATCTACCATTCATGTTTTACGAACTATTCAGTAAATGAGTAAGTTGACAAATATTTTTAACATTTTTTTTAAGAAATAGACTTTTTGTTGGTATTTTTATGACAGAAAATGGAATACTGAAGTTTTCAAGTATTACAAAGTGGTAAATAAGGTTAACCTGATATAAGTTCTTTAGTTAAATGGAAAGATTCCGAATCGGAACAATTTTTGATTGCTTTCCAAAAAGTGTTGCGCGTAAATCGTTATCTTTAGCATTATGTCCGGTGTGTTTTAATTCTTTCAATCGTTTTTTTTTCTTTATTATAGGATTTAAACCTTTTTAGATTTATCACATAAATAATGTAATCAATTTCAATATTTAAGGAACAACAACAAACACACTTACAAATACCCCGACGCCAATTATGATGACGAAATAACCGGCGACCACGCCCAAATCTGCTGACGTCAACTCTGAATCGCTCAAGGGATACTCCTCTTTGAAGAGTTTCAGACGCTCCTCAGATGTTGCCATGACCTGACAAGCTCTTAATTCGGATGTCTCTGCAATCACCAATCACCCTAGAAGTTCAGTTCCTCCCCATAAATATCATATTAAGAAAATATTGACAAACCGCAGCAGGGTTTATTGTAATTCTGTTAGAAATTAATTTTGACTGGTCCCGAATGGATTTTGTTCAAACGGGTCGTCAGTTTGTTTTTATTTAAATGTGGATTTCAATCGTGTACTGTAATTATTTATAAAACTTTAAAATGATTAGAGGTTCTTTTTTTTTCGGCGTAGCTGTATAATTTCGATTTCAACTCGCATCTTAAACCAATCAAATGTACGCTAACAGCGGTAAATAATTCTAAGCTGAATAAAAGGACTCCTGTTATTGGTTAACGCATCGTTATGGACTATAAAATTACTGTAAATAAGGGATGCAGCTTGTATATATCATTCAGCTTGGTGTTATTACTTTTCTTTTTGATGTAAACATGAACGTGATTTCAGTAAGTTAAATACAATCCTTTTCCATCAATGAGGAATGCTACTTTGTGAAAATGATTTAAAACAACAAAAAAGAATCCACCGTGTTATGACATGAAACCCCTTAATTACTATGTATATTGAATTCTTCCAGCCTGCCGAGATGCTCTCAATGAAAATTAATTCGCCAAAACCAAAACAACTAATAACGCTTTTATATCATAATTGTCATATGCAATAATGATATGAACAAATATCAAACAAGCCTATTTACAGATATAATTTTTTGTATTACCGTCTATAAATAAGTATATTTCATAGAAAAAATACTGAACTATTTCTAGAGCGTACTAAATTTGTTGTGCGTCGGTCTTTCGCGCGCTTTTCCTCGGAATGTTCTAGAAGACTGGAAGACTTTGAAAAAGACGTTGTTTACTAATAAGAGTCAATGGTTTTTGTTTATCTTTTATGGGACCACTTTATTTTATAGAGATAGAACATGGCAGTGAAATCGTGTTTAACAAATATTTCTTGTTCATTTTTGGTTTATCTGAGCCCAATGTCCTCAAGAAGGCTATTGTAACCATTTATCCATTGTGGTAATTTGTTTTTTTCCCTAACATATCTCCTGAATCCATTAGACCAAAATTGATTAACAAAAATTGCTTACTTTTATCATAGAATGCATAAGTTCTTAATATACAAATAGGAAACAACATTCCCCATTGAACAGTAATTTACAATTTTATGAAATCAACATTTAATATTTGTAAGAAGGTAAAGTTTATTTTATATTATTTTAAGGTTACCCTTAAACATTCCGTGTTTCAATTGACCAGTCGCCAGACCGCCTTAAACTGAATATGTGTATTGGTTTAGCCAATGGCAGGTTGGACAAGGCTCCGACAAACAAATGCATGTGAATCTTGTTTCTATTAATTTCTTATGTACAATTACCTCGGGGCATGGTTATACCAGTTTTGGCGACTGGTTAATTCACATCTTTTACTTTCTTACCACATGTTGATAGTTGTGATTTTTTGTTTTGCTGTGTTTTTAGCGTCCTAACAAAACGTTTATTAAAGGTTCTTCTTTATTAAGCTTTTATTCTAACATTTAGTGTCATAAATATAAAAGGCATGCCTGCTAGTGGGCGAGGCTTACTTGCATTATAGTCTAAATGAATAGCCTATGGGTAAAACTTAAAACACTCTTCTCAAAAATTACACATACACTGGCAATTTAAAAAAAAAATGAGTCACTTATATTTCCAGATTAAAATGGGATCACTTAAAAAATCTTCTGTAACACCAGAAAGGCTACAGCTTAAATATTTGGCCTGTAGCATTGTCTAATGGAACATATCGAAAGATAAACGGCCACAACCCAGGGGACAGTTATTTTACATAGACATATATTGGATAAACATTTACATTCTTCTTTTTTGAAACTATGTCGTCTAGATCTTAGGTATTTAGTTTATTGATGAAACCATGTACTTCAGGTGATAAAATTTCGCACCACTGCATCAGGGGTAAAATATTTTTAAGTTATACTAGAATTATTGTCTATTTTTTATATTAAAAAAAAAAATTGAAAATAAAATTGTAGCCGTGATACCCAGGCGAGTCATTCTGGGCCATCATGGCTTTCTTGTTTATTGTAACTTCCTTTATCAATGAATCTATGCTTTGAGGTGCTGATCATTAATGTATATGCCTGTATAAACTATTTTGATACAGTTTACAACTGATAAAATCAGACCTGAACAAGCTTTTGTCAGTAAGAAATAAAATAAAGGTGAAGAAAAAATTGTATGTCCTAACTACAACGAGCAGATAACTGCTCAATACATGATCAGCCTGGAACTAAATTAGGTTTTATGCAGCGGATTATCATAGATTTTTTTTATAGTTCATAGGATAATTTATAACATTATACTGCTTTTAAATAAGAACATTTGGAGGTACTCTGAAATATTTGTTATATCAAATCATTTCATATTCTGATTTTAATCATTTTACAATTTTTTATGGTGCAGGTAAGCCTGTTTACGATAATGGTCAGTCGTGTCTTTTGTATAATAGTCTAGTCATTCTTTAATGTACATTTTGTTTTGAATATATATAGACATTATTTTAAAATTGTACCTTTTTTTGCTACATTCCTGTTGTTGTACACATCTCGTGGACTATTTTCTTATTTGCAAAATAAACCTTGTTAAAAACATTGCCATTCATCATTGTTCACTACCAAAATTAGACATGTTTTTTACAACAATGCTTTTATAACCTATCATAACATTAGAGTCTTTGGAATGTGTTTTGCATATATTTCCATTTATAAGTTTCTTAATTAAAGTATATTTATGCATGAATGAAAATCTCGTTTTTCTTTCATCCTACGCCGAATATCTTTTTTAAAGATATTTCTTGTTTAACTCAAGAAATGACGCAAGATGATAAAACGGGTACATCATGCATTCTGCAGGTCACCAGCGAAAAGGATCAGCTGAACTAAACAGTGACCCTGTATTAGCGGCCACTTGTATTAAGCGGTCAACCTACATTTAGATCAGTTTTGATATTACCAAGTTAGCATTTGGTTTAATTTAAACATTCATTTAGCGACCAAATCTGTTTAGCGGTCACTTTTTCTTGTTCCCTTAGACAGGTTTGAATGCATGTTTAATCAACTAAGATGCATTGCAAATATATTGACAACTAAATGAAAATACTTTAAAGTAATTTTAAAATAATCTGAAAAGCCCTCACATTGCAAAGAGCTGAATGACGAATAGTATTATATTCAATAATAATAATGAAAAAATTCATTTGTCAACAAACATTTAAGAAAAAATTAAATATTGCAAGATTAAAATTAAAAGCAAAATGAGTGAATAGCGGATAACCCCTTCCATAAGGTACAACCATTTTATTCTTGGCGTTCCATCAACAGTATTAAAGTCATTTGAGAGATATATAGTGGTATACTGTAACAAGATTCAACATAACTGCATAGAAATTAGCATAAACGACAACAACCTTATAAGTGGTAAAATATGTTACTATAATAACCATATATGTGGACAGGTGTACATATGTTGCCACAACAACCATATAATTATGTGGTATACATATGTTGCCAAACACCATATATGTGGTATACATAGTTCTATAATAACCATATATGGGTATACATAGTTCAAAAACCATATATGTGGTATACATATGTTGCCATAATAACCATATATTTGGTATACATATGTTACTATAATAACCATATATGGGGTATACATAAGTTACTATAATAACCATATATGTGGTATACATAAGTTACTTTAATAACCATATATTTGGTATACATATGTTACTATAATAACCATATATGTGGTATACATAAGTTACTATAATAACCATATATGTGGTATACATAAGTTACTATAATAACCATATATGTGGTATACATAAGTTACTATAATAACCATATATGTGGTATACATATGTTACTATAATAACCATATATGTGGTATACATAAGTTACTATAATAACCATATATGGGGTATACATAAGTTACTTTAATAACCATATATGTGGTATACATAAGTTACTATAATAACCATATATGGGGTATACATAAGTTACTTTAATAACCATATATGGGGTATACATAAGTTACTTTAATAACCATATATGTGGTATACATAAGTTACTATGATAACCATATATGGGGTATACATATGTTACTATAATAACCATATATGTGGTATACATAAGTTACTATAATAACCATATATGTGGTATACATAAGTTACTATAATAACCATATATGGGGTATACATAAGTTACTATAATAACCATATATGGGGTATACATAAGTTACTATAATAACCATATATGTGGTATACATAAGTTACTATAATAACCATATATGGGGTATACATATGTTACTATAATAACCATATATGGGGGTATAATTTACTATAATAACCATATATGGGTATACATATGTTACTATAATAACCATATATGGGGTATACATATGTTACTATAATAACCATATATGTGGTATACATAAGTTTCTTTAATAACCATATATGGGGTATACATATGTTACTATAATAACCATATATGTGGTATACATAAGTTACTTTAATAACCATATATGGGGTTTACATAAGTTACTATAATAACCATATATGTGGTATACATATGTTACTATAATAACCATATATGAGGTATACATAAGTTACTATAATAACCATATATGTGGTATACATATGTTACTATAATAACCATATATGTGGTATACATATGTTACTATAATAACCATATATGTGGTATACATAAGTTACTCTAATAACCATATATGTGGTATACATATGTTACTATAATAACCATATGGGTATACATATGTTACTATAATAACCATATATGTGGTATACATAGTTACTTAATAACCATATATGGGGTTACATAAGTTACTATAATAACCATATATGTGGTATACATATGTTACTATAATAACCATATATGGGGTATACACAAGTTACTATAATAACCATATATGGGGTATACATATGTTACTATAATAACCATATATGGGTATACATAAGTTACTATAATAACCATATATGTGGTATACATATGTTCTATAATAACCATATATGGGTATACATATGTTACTATAATAACCATATATGTGGTATACATATGTTACTATAATAACCATATATGGGGTATACATAAGTTACTATAATAACCATATATGTGGTATACATATGTTTCTATAATAACCATATATGGGGTATACATAAGTTACTATAATAACCATATATGTGGTATACATATGTTACTATAATAACCATATATGGGGTATACATAAGTTACTATAATAACCATATATGTGGTATACATATGTTACTATAATAACCATATATGTGGTATACATAAGTTACTATAATAACCATATATGTGGTATACATATGTTACTATAATAACCATATATGTGGTATACATAGTTCTATAATAACCATATATGTGGTATACATAAGTTACTATAATAACCATATATGTGGTATACATATGTTACTATAATAACCATATATGTGGTATACATATGTTACTATAATAACCATATATGTGGTATACATATGTTACTATAATAACCATATATGTGGTATACATATGTTACTATAATAACCATATATGTGGTATACATATGTTACTATAATAACCATATATGTGGTATACATAAGTTACTATAATTACCATATATGTGGTATACATATGTTACTATAATAACCATATATACATATGTTACTATAATAACCATATATGTGGTATACATATGTTACTATAATAACCATATATGGGGTATACATATGTTACTATAATAACCATATATGTGGTATACATATGTTACTATAACAACCATATATGTGGTATACATATGTTACTATAATAACCATATATGTGGTATACATATGTTGCCAAAACAACCATATATGTGGTATACATATGTTGCCACAATAACCATATATGTGGTATACATATGTTACTATAATAACCATATATGTGGTATACATATGTTACTATAATAACCATATATGTGGTATACATATGTTACTATAATAACCATATATGTGGTATACATATGTTACTATAATAACCATATATGTGGTATACATATGTTACTATAATAACCATATATGGGTATACATAAGTTACTATAATAACCATATATGGGGTATACATATGTTACTATAATAACCATATATGTGGTATACATATGTTACTATAATAACCATATATGTGGTATACATATGTTACTATAATTACCATATATGTGGTATACATATGTTGCCATAACAACCATATATGTGGCAAAATATGTTACTACAACAACCATATATGTGGTATAATATATTTCTACAACAACCATTAATGTGGTATAAATATGTCAATGCTACAATATTCATATAAGCGTGATATGAATATGTTACTGTAATAACCATTAAACGACCAAAAGTGATTGCAACAACAAAACTAAGATTTTGAAATGAACCTTTTCAAAGTAGGGCATTCAAAACGACGACTTGTATATACGATCCCTTCCAAGAAAAGTCAGATGGATGGACGATCCCTTCCAAGAAAAGTCAGATGGATGGATGGATGGATGGAGGACAGACAAATATTTTATTTGCAAATCCATTCGGCAAAGAACATTGAGAACAATGGTAAACGTAATCAAATAATTCATACAATGCTTGGCCGAATACAAAAGTACATTTTATGTATCGTTTCCTGTAGTGTTCCTACAGTGAATACATTGTATAAAATGGAATTCATCTTTTATATCATCATTAGCGCTAGCAGTACACTAACCCTTCGATGACAGCGTTTCTCTATGTCTAACATGTGAGATGATATTTCATCTTAACGCGCTAAATTATTTCTCAGTTTCAAATTTGCATTAAGTTCTACATAAACTGATTGTTGAAATTTTGTCTTTAAATCACGACATAATTAAAGTTAACGTTTTAATAAAAATAATTACAAGAAATATTTCTAATAAACGTATAAACGTTCTTCGGAGAAAAATAGGAATAAAAAGTCAATTTACAGATTCTGTAAATATCCAACGCCCGCGAATCCGGGTATTTGTAAAAAAAAAATACAAAAAATACTAAACAGGAAGAATGTATTTAAAGACGATTAAATTTGAACATTTTGAAACACGATGTTTCCATAAAAACAAAACACATCATTACATTATCTTAATAAGGTTTTATAAAACACCCATGCATTAAGACAACTATTTCGTTGTTGTTGTTTTTTTTCGTTCGCAGCAACTACAGTAAACTATGGTCACACTGTGTATTGCAGCACAAGTTTTAATTATCCGGTTCGAATTCCACTAATAATACTTAGTGCAAAGTAATACTTTAATTCTTGAACTAGGTAGGTACACATTCCATCATTACTATTTTATGAAATATTCAATCACATGACTCAGTTGAAATGAATTATTACATTTTTAACTAACAATAATTGTTAAGAAAAAAGTATTTGGGTATTTTTATCATATAAACAAGACTAAGGAAATTCGCCATTAAGTATTTAAGTATTACTTAGCAATAAGAATTGTTGGTGGAGTTCGACCCTGATCTAATTAATATAGCACGTACAGCCTTACCTTTCTCAAAGAATCGCAAATCCGCCTTTGCTTATACCATTTCGTTCAGGAAAAAATGCTCGTTTTCTATCTGCCCAATGTTTATAAAGCCAAGATTAATATGTTTGAGTTGAAGCTCTTAATATGTATATTTGGTCTCTTCTATAGGTTTCTATGGGTTCATTTTACAAGCAATCCGAGACGCGCATAAGTAGAAGAGAATTTCAAATAAAGATGTGTCAGTAATTTTCCAGTGCGATCTTTCTAGAGCTACACATTAAACATTTAAAGCAAACAGTGCATGCATTTATGAATACCGTATATTTACCGGGGAACAATACCGACTGATAAATATGAGATCCTAATAACACCTGATATCGTGTAAATACTCGAAATACAGCCATGTTGAACTTGGCATCGATTGCAAATTCTTATGGCCCTATGTTAGAGAGAGAGAGAGAGAGAGAGAGAGAGAGAGAGAGATGCATAAGAAACGGGTATCTTATAAATGCTCAATGAAGTTAGGAGCGTGAAACTTCAAACAGTTCGAAGACCAAACCAATTACCCTGCACCTCCCGGATCTGATGAAGTTATCAAATCGGAAGATTTCAAAAACCTTGTTAGGGCAAAAACCACGTGAATTTTGAGATGACAGGTACGCTCATACTGCAATGTTTCTATGTCAAATTCTCCTATTACGCTTAATCCCAGACCAAATACCGACCAAGCAGTCGTTTCTAATACCTTGCCGTTACGACGCACAGGATAATGACCTAGAGAACTGCAAATTGGTGATGATTCTGTTTCGCTTCTAGTACGATTTATGACGATGTCTATGTCAATCACATTATTTTGGCACCAGGCCAACCCGTCCAGTAACTACTCTTATATGCTGAGCGCAAATCGAAGGATTTTGGTATATCGCGGCCGGGGATCGAACCCACGACCTCTGACCACCGGGACCTTTCAGTCATTTGGAGACTATTTCTGCTTGAGGCAGGTAATGTGCTTCGAGCTAAGCAGTCTTTGAACTACCATGTACTGCAAACATCAGTACCGTCTTAACGACTTTTTGTGTGTTGCGATCAGGGATTGATAGGACCACTTGCAATTTTCAGAAACATTCCCAGATTACAAATTTATTCCCAGTTTAGAAAAACATAAAAATGGCAATCATGCTAGAAAGGTGGAGTGTGAGGAGCTAAACTCGTCTATATTAGAGAGAGGGGGGGGGGGAGAGAGAGAGAGAGAGAAGGGTGTTTAGCTAGCAAAACTCTATGAAACTTAACGATTATATTGAAAAACTTTACTCACGAAACAAAAAAAATATATATATCAAACTGTATGAGAGTAATAACAATCTTCTCTACCCGTGTATTCCCTTAATACATATCGTAGAGAGAGAGAGAGAGAGATTATGCAAGACTAATTTAAATACTCTGTTCTTAAGTTACAAACTTGACGAAACAAATATCGTACTGCGCATATTTGGAATTTCAATTTCGCCTGCCATTGTTGGAGAACCAAAAGACAATTCTAAATCGTACTTATTCCATTATTGCCATAAATCATTCAAAATACCAAACAAAAATATGACAAAATGAAATTCGTACTCTGAGACCTTCTTTTTATCAGTGAATAATCAGAAACAACTATCTTGTGTATAATCTTTTGTTTATATTTTCAACGAGTTTGTCAAGAGGTTACAGTGGGATCTCGGTTATCTAAACATGCGTTATCCGAAGCCTACCCTTTATCCGAACCTAACCTCCGGTCCCGATTTTTTCCCTATTTAAGGTCATATGACATACAACCTTTTATTCGTTTGGTTGATTTATTCAAACATAACCCTTTTTTCCGAAGTAAAGTTGGTCCCCGAGCGTACAGTCTAATGACTTGTTCACACCTCTTATCCGAACCTGTCTACCATGGGCTGATCGACTATATATATATATATTCACACTTAGATGGGGAGATCACTCCAATGTCTTAATTTGAATTTAATTTGATTGGTTATCAATGAAAGGAGCCCATAAATTGATTAAGAAATGATTTACAGTAAAACTAATGGAAGAATGCACTAATTAAAGAAATTTAGGAGAATAGGAGAATTTGATATACACGTTGTTTTACCGATAAAGCAAACTTACAAGTGGATGGGTATAAAAGTGAACTAATTTTAACACAGTCATCTCTCTTCGAGAATGATTTCTAAAGCAGGCGATACCTAAGCTGAGCAATATAGGGATGGGCCCAGCAATGGGTGAATGTCCAGATAAGCTTCAATAACATTTTTATTATATTTTTGTTTCACTTGGAATGAAATCATAGTGATCGATGTAGAGAAACAGGAAACACAATGGCCGTCACGTAAGGTACTTAATATAACAATAAAATACTATTTGTTAAAAGCTTATTTCATAATTTACGAACATGAATTATCGTTTACAGCTTTAATCAGTATTCGTTGTAATTAAAACACATTTATCTTCACAACATACCACTAAATACAAATATTGAATGGTAACATTTGATCATTATGGGTTATTCAAACAGATGCTTTATTCGAAGTGAAACGTCGGTCCCGACGACTTCGGATAACCGAGATCCGACTGTACACAATTTATAACAAAACCCTTTGATGCAGACCATTCGTAGATGCCATAAAACAATCTTTTATTTACTGATTCTTATATTTATTAATCATTGTTTTATTAATAGAACAACCAACAACAACAAACTTTTGGCAGATTAGAAACATTTTGGATTGGTTAAGTGTTAAAAAGAAGATATCCCAGTTTTCTTATACATCTATATTTCAATGTTTTGATGTCGTAGACACCTAAAAGTTTATTGTTCTGGATTACCAGCGCAGCACAAATTGTCACACCGAACAGTAAATGCTTGTGTATCCAAAAAAACACGGAGATTACGGAATGTATGCTATCTAAATCGGCAATATTTAAAGGGTCGGTGCGATATATTGTTGTCTTGTTGAGTCACTACCAACTGAGCCTTATATCGTGTACTCAGTGGCCAAAGGTACATAGTAATATCATCTTGCCTTTTTTGAGTTCTTGCTTCGAATCCCGTTCTGGTAACCGAGGAGGCCTGGTTTGCGGTAGGTCGATGGTTCGATCCCGGGTCCCTCTATGCATCCGTCTTCTTCCACCTGGGACTAGCTTGGCGTTGCTAAATGTCTGAAATACTTTCGTAGTGGAAATCAACACTATAACAAATAGGGTGTCTGGATAGCCTCTCTTCTCACCAATGCGTCCCGGGTTCGATTCCTGGTCACTTACGTGAGAGGGTACAGTGGTCGCTTGTTCAGACACGTGGGTTTCTCCGGGTTCCTCCCACAATAATGACCAGATACGCCGCCATCAGAGCCATGGGGAGTGATTAATATCAGTTGTGAGAACTTGTTTCGTTGTTGTTGTATTGGGTTTTACCGTCGCTGCGATAGTATTTCAATCATATAGCGACGTCCAGCTAATTACAGGTGGAGGAAGACCCCGAGTACACAGAGGTACCCGGGAAGAACCACCGACCTACCGCAAGCCAACTGGAAGGCTTCCTCACATGATAAATCCGAAGTCCCGACCGGGATTCGAACCCACAACTTGTTTCGTAATCGATGTAGAATAAATAAAGTTTAAACTTTAACATATTTCTAAAATATTGGCGATATGATTTAAAGGTTATGTTCACAATGTTGATTGATTGATTGATTGATTGATTGATTGATTGATTGATTGATTTCTTCCACAATTTCGCAAAGTATATTTGTACTTTATACTTTAAATAGAACATAGTAGCTTTATGACATATGTACGCGTAACATGAGAGGATACTTAAGGTTAAGTCTCTGTAATGGTTCCGCTACGTCTTGGACCACTTAACCTCTACCAAGATAACCAAGATACCCTAATAAAACATTAGGAAACCTTGGTTATCTCCGTGAAAGGCCATGAGGTCCGAAATGTAGCGGAACCATTACAGAGACCTTACCTTAAGTGCTGCTAAAATAAAGGGTTCAAATTGTCCATGTATTACCATGAAAAGAAACATACCCTTCGATAATTATTCTACTTTCTTGTCACTGCAGATTGTTGATTTTCCATTTTTTCCAATCAATTAATTTATTATTTTCATATACCCCATTGATGTTTTCGTAAACATTTTATCAATACGGATATTCTTGTAATAGGATGGCTCCAGGACAGATTATGTGGGAAATGATTCAACTGGGAAAAAAGTTTCTCTGGTCGATGTATGCTTGATGTCAGTTTCGTCATATTTTTAAGTAATCTCTTGCTATGTCAATGAATGATATCGTATCCCTTTCCCTCATAGAGGATACCATGAAAAGACCTATGCGAACAGCATAAAACCAGATCAGCCTGCGAGTAACTCGCAGGCTGATCAGGTTTATGCTGTTCGCTGCTCCTCAGTGGTCTGGTAATGAGGATTTTACAATTAAATTTGGTAAGGTTTGAGTTTGGCTTTCTGCAGATCAGGCTTTATGTGGTACCTATTGAGTGCGTCAAAATGAGTCTATATGAGGGAAAGGGTTAAAGTATTATATTGGTTTTGTCTCTGGTGTACAATGTATTTAATGAACACGTTCATTCTATAGGTATTGAATATGCTCTGCTGTAACTGTATCAATATGCAGATTGATATTAAGTAACGGAAGAATAGCTTTAAAGCTTAAGTTTAGTTCATAGAACATTCTATAACAAATATGGAAATATTGTTCCATTATGTGACATAGGATGTGAGCTATAGTAATGTGTTGGCTATCTCTCCAGTCGAAATTTCTAATTTCTGTAGAACAGCACGGATGAACATAAAAATGTACTTGACAGACCATTTCCTCCATGATGTGTTTTCAACGGAGAAATTAAACAAAATGATTTTGAGTGCTTGCTTTGTCAGAATCTTGCAAAATCTGAAGTGACCAAGTAGAAAAGTTGTACAGTGTCTAGGTGACTTTCCCAGGATTATATAAAAACTATAGTAACACATGCTTGTGAGACAATACAGGTATCGGGAAAAAGAACTTGACAGAAGAACCAGTAATATCAACGGTTTATAAAGGAAACAAATCAATACCACTGTGCAACAATAAACAAAGTGTAAACCAGATTTATTAATTCCCCTTTAAACAGACAGACGGGAGGTTTTAATTTTAGATAGGGAAAGATCACAGCTGACCTACATCCCGGGACTACCTCGTTTCATTGCTACAATCCATCAGAACAAAGTCCGGTGTCTTGTGATATACCACGTATCAGATACGCGTGATAAAGTTTTTCCTCATCATGGGGAGCGGTAAAAAGCGAGAGGATTTTAATTTGGATGGCTCTGGTGTTCGAACAACAATGGGGACTCTTGTCATGCGTGTAGTAACATTGGTTGTTGGGTGCCTCGGCATGGGCATCGCGGGCTCCATCTACGCTTATGGGGCGTATGCGAATGCAGTAAAGGCTCACTTTGATTATTCTCAATCGGTTGGTAAGTAACATTTCCTTACGTAATTTTGGAAGTAAGTGTAGGTGTAACAATAAGCAAAACTTTAATGGAATTGTTTTTTTGTTGTTCTTTTTAATTATCAAACACTCTTCTTGTTTCGCCCCTTTTTGTTCTTTTACTTCAAAGGTTAATTTGCTCATATATATTCAGTTGATCGATAAAAATGTACTCAGGAATTTTATTCGAATGCAAAATCATGCGATATTGGTCATGAAAATAAATGGAAACAAAACATATACATGTATACCATACATACAAGGGATGGTCATTATACTATAGAACTTTTAACATACTTTCTTTGTCAGTCCATAAAGATCTTGGCCGTATTCATAAAGCTCCTTAGTTTTTTTTTTATAAAAATAATTTCTTAACTGGAATAAATCTCCTGACTAAATGATTCATGAATGCGGCCCCAGATCTAACACAATAACAGTAAAGCGCAACACTTTTCTAAAGATTTTAGTCAATTTCTATTATAATGACGTCATAACCACTCGTGCATGTGTTCGTCAAGGATTGAGGACGATGCAATTGTAGAGCAGCATGCTGTTGTCAAATTCTACGCATAACTCGGTAAATCAGCAGATTTCCAGAAGTTCATGATGATTCTTCCATCTCAAAATCTGCTGTCCACAAGTGGTTTCACCGATTTAGTGATGGGAGATCTTCAATCGAAGATGATCACCGTCCTAGACGAAATATCTCCATCAAAACAGATGTTTTCGACTCTGTCATAGAGTCATTTTTTACGTAAGACAGAAGAATAACTGTTAGGCAAGTTGCTGACGACTTCTTGTATGTTATGGCACAACACAAAATGTTTTAACTAACAGACTGCCTATTCGGACGGGTTTGTTCTAAAACAATGTGATGCAGTCTGGTTCCTCTTCATTGAGTCGGAAAGTAAGGAACAGAGTTCGGCTTGGAAGCATAATTTGCCTCAATCTCCTGTAAAAGCATGCCTTTCCAAATCAGCTTGTAAAGTCATGTCAATCATATTCTGAGACAATTCGGGTATAGTTCTTAATTACATGGTACCGGAGAAAACTGCAATCAGTGGTGAGTATTACACCACCATACTCCGAGCCAAACTCTGTCAGGCTATTAAAACAAACGCATAGAACTTGCAAGTTCGGGTTTCATTTTGCACCACGATTACGGCCCCGTGCATCTCAGCCATGTTGTAAGGGCCACAATGACATAATTTCACATCGAACACCTACAACATCCACGATATAGTTCAGATTTTATAGCGTTTGTGATTCTTTTTTTTTTACCAAATGATAAAGTCATAGATTTGAGTCGCAGGAAGAGTTTGTCTGTGTTATAACGGCGGCGTTGAGAGTGTTGACACGTGACGGCTTACATCACGCCTTTGATTCTTGGTGTGAGAGATATAACAATTGCATAAGGTCACACGGGATCCACTTTGAAAAGGAGCAAAGATTCATTGACCTGTGGTTGATACTGATAATGTCATAGTAAAAGTTCTCGAATATATTGATCACCCCTCATATGTTTTGAACACAAAATACTTTAAATACTATATTTCATTACAAGAAAACCTGAGATCATACTTTCTTTTGGAACCGGGTATACAATGTGAAGTTGAACTCATGTGAAAAAAACAACAAGTACATGTATTTATAAAAATTGATTGATTTAAATGGTGTCGTTATCGGTAATATAAGATTAGAAGTCAACCATGAAATAAGGTTGATAGAATCTATAAAGACATTTTTCCAGACAATAGATGCTTGCGTTCCCTTTCGTCTTCCATTGTCTGTAGACATGTCTTAATAGACTCTACCCTGTACATGGTTGATAGGAGGTGCAGGTTCTAAACGAAAAAGAGCCCTGTTACAACCAGAACTGCAAAAACGTCGAGAATTACAATACAATTGCAATAATTTTATTTCAATTCTGGTTGCACAGGTGTATGAGAATTGCTTAAATACACATTCAAACTTAAGGATCAGGTTCAACAACATATTGCAAACTGTTTTGAAGCGGATTACAGGGCATTCTGGGTGGTCAGTGATCATGGGGTACATTATTGATAATAATATGGGGGGGTGCAGATTTGCACTAAATTTGCAATAACTTTATGCAGTTCTTGTTTTAATAAAGCCCTAGACGTCTGAAGATTCATTTAGATTTTGACATTGAATTTAACAGAACATGTTTGCATAATCTGCCAAAAATAAGTAAAATACACAAGTATTAAATTTCCGTTTCAGTTGAGATGTGCGCTTCGATGGGGAACTTTGGAATATCTCTCGGATTCCCGGCAGGTTTCATGGCCGAGAGGTTTGGTCCTAGAATAACATCAGTGGCCGCCATGGTGATATCGTTGCTTGGGTTTGTGTTACTGTGGTCCACCACTATGGATGAAGGATTTTACGCAGACAAGCCGGCATTACAATACATTTATTTCTTTATTGCAGGTAAAGGAACATGACATTTTTCTTCGATTTATGTTTCGCCTTCTTAATAAGACCTAAAACATCATGCACAATATATTTTAACCAAGTTTATAGTAGTAATGCATTTTGACCTTATAAATCACTGTCCCAAAATAGCTGTGATTTGTATTCACGTGTATTCAACATCACATCCCGTTCACTGTGTCCGTGAATTCATTCAAATGCGATTTCCGTTCTTAGTAATAATCTTAATCATTCTATCTGAAAATAATTTTCAAAAACAATTCAACAACCTTTAAGTTACCAACCTTCCTATGTCTGTAACATTAAGGAAAATCAATCTGTGGTCCGTATAGAATAAGAGATTGTTAATGTAACCCATCCACCATTGAACTGTGATCATTTTCCTTCAAGTGATCGTGAAAATCTTATTGTAAATGTAAGCCTTTATAGACTCTGAGAAAAGGAGTCCTAACCCCAAGTCGATGGATGCTTGCATCTGCAGTGAATTCTTTTTAAGTATTTTAAGGACCATGGCTATACTTAAAGGATGGATGGATGACCTTAAATGATTGAAATTTGAAAACATGAATCTATGTACATCCTATCACATACAAGTCATCCTCTTAGTCTGCAGATTGCGGTCAAATGGAAGCTTTGTCTATGCTTATTTCGAACACCTCAATCATACGTAAATCATATAACGTTCTATATTATTCATTACTTAAATCTCCATCAACCCCGCATTTATTGTCTGATTCAGTTTATCTTTATTTTTTTTCTTAATGTGTTCTTATCTTCACTCCTGGTCAGGTCAAGTCAAGTCAAGTCAATTTATTTATTCATAGTAATATGGACCTCCGGCCCAAAACACAAAGTATATGGTCATGATATAACATTTTTCAGACAAAAATATGTGTACCATATTTCTCAGGTTTTATCACATGTTATTTAAACACATGCTATATGTACTTTTTGAGTTCTTACACCCCTCATTAACATATGATTTTTTTATCTTTTAAAACTAAACTCATTATACATCTTATTAAATAAGGGAAGAAATGCATTGCAAGATTCTTTTCATAGAGCACGCAGACTGCTTTCTATATTCGAGATATTTCTACTATATTAATACGACCAACATGTTAAAAGTTGAGTGTTTATACTCTTATTTGATAGAAAATTAACTTTCACTTCAGGATTTGGGGCTATCTTCATGTACATGGCATCTTTGACTGTGAACATGAAGAACTTCCTTCCCAAACATCGTGGAAAGGTTGTTGGACTTCTAGACGCTTCCTTCAGCGCTGGCCCCGCACTCATTGCTTTGATTTACGGTCTTGCTTTCACTATCCAAGACGATCCAAAGGATTACAAAGGACAGAACTTGAATGGATTTTACCTCATGTCCGCTATTTGCTTTGGCACAATCGGTTTACTTGGGGTCATTTTCCTCAGAGACGTTTCAGTTAAATCAAATGATGAAATTATTGACCCCTCTCAAATAAGGGAGCAAAATGAAGGTACCCCAGATTCAAAAGATGACGGACCGGAACGAATTGGTGATCTTACAGGATTCAAATTGCTGAAAACATTTAACTTTCATTTTCTGTTCTGGGCATACATATTTTGTGCTGGTCTACAACTGACATATCAGACAAACATCACAGCATATCTGAAATCGTACCATCTAGACAAGTACAACACACTGTTCACAACGCTCAATCCAGTGTTTGGAGTAGTATCAAAATTCATCGCAGGGTTTCTGTCGGACATGTTAGTTCGAAGGGTCCCGCGTATGACAGTTTTATTCTTTTTCAATATTTTGCAGACTGTGACACTCACGGTTTGTATATTCTTTTCAGACAACTTTATAGTGTTGTTGATTTCTCTCATTGTTATTGGGATGTCAAATGGCGCCCTCTGGTGTCTAACTCCAACAATGCTAAGTGAGTTTTACGGAATGAGATATTTTGGCCGCAACTGGGGGACTATCATGTTCGGGAATGCATTTGGTGGTCTCATATACCAGCAGATATTCGGCTGGATCTACGACAGCAGCATCGGCTATATAGGACGAACAGACTGCTATGGTCTGAAATGCTTCACCTGGAGCTTTGCAATGATGTCGGTTCTTAGCTTTTGTTCCTGTGTCTTCAACCTGGGCATCTTGGAGTCAGAACTCAGATTGTACAAACAGTGGAAAAAATCAAGAAATTTGAAAGCAGTCAATAATGCCCATTAACTATACGATTCCTATTGTTACTTTTCATGCATGTTTATAATTTGTTATTCTGTACTTTTCATCGTTAATCTCAGTACATGTTCAAATTTGACAATAAATCGATGTATGTATAGATTCTATGTTTCATATTTACAATAACTGAAGATTTTATTTGCCGGATATATTTATTTCTCAAGTTAAATGTCAATGCAAAAGCAACCTCATTGCGTTGGGACAAAAAATCATTATTGAAAAATATAATTGTGTCAAATGGAGATGTTTTCATCGACCAGTGTGTTTCTTCAAAGGTAATTCCATATGTGAAAGTTAACTATTGAACTGTTTAATATAATATACCTCTGATGGTCACGGTGAAGACTAGACATTGGAGAATTTGTGGCTGCAAAGTACTTTAAGTATTTTGTTTCGAATGGGAAACAAATTCATACTACTAAAACAAGTGTAGATCAACAGTTGCTGTGACTGACCAGTACATTGAGCCTGGGAAGGCGATGGAAAATTGAATCTACATCTGTTGGATAGGTAGCCATGTAAAGTACCATTTATACCACGGTTTGTGTTATAATGGATTGCAAGAATGGATAACAATAGACTTATATTGAGAGGACGTATTACACTGTAGTGTAGTACACTGTTTGCCATTTGATAAAATGCATGGATCTGATTGTGTTTTGTATTGATCGTTTAGAAACGACAAAGTTTGTGATAAAAACTATATTATTAACGGCTATTTAACCAGATGTGGAAAATATTAGTATACATGTCCGTGTCGCATCGTCATTTTCTCCCGGATATTAGTATAGAAAGTACAGTCCACGTATTTTTACAAGGTATATTTCATGGTAGAGATGTTTCCTTTGACGCCTACCTGCCTACCCCCCCCCCCCCCCCCCCCCCACCCCCCGCGCACTGTATACAGGGGTTCTGTACCATGGTACTTATCAGCCGACCCTGTATCGCAATATACCGGTATATTGTTGCCGTTTCCACTGCACTGTATCACCTTTAGTAGCGTATTCAATGCAATGCGAGTGTGTACATCAGATTCACTAAAACTGAAATAAGGTAATAAACATAAAGGTATGTAATTTATGAATGGAACCTCATTCCGGATCTGTATGATACAAAGCAAAGTGCTAAAGGCACTGGAAGACTGTAGGAAAAACTATCATGAAACATTACGAGTGAATTCAGCTGGCTTACTACAATTAATGAGAGTTGGGGTAAAATGTATGGAGTTTTAGGCGTAACTTACCCTTTGCCTCTATTGAGTTCAACTCTGCCTAAACGCTTGAATTAGAATTATAGTTGTTTCATCATTTACCGTTTGTCCCACTTTTTAAGCCAATAGAAAAGCTCTATTTCAGTCCAATTTAATATAATATGTTCCATTTTTTTCGTATTTTGAACAAGTTATTGAGAAAATAAGTTCAGAACGGTTACGAGGGTCGCGTGACTACGGCTCTCTGTGTGATTCAATCCGTTAGTACTAAACACGGAGACATGTGTATTTCCACAATTGGAAAAAATGCAATGGAATTATCTAAAATGAATTTAAATTCAAACAATGAACATAAGAGATTTGCAGTTGCAGTGCTTAAGTCGCTTAAGTCGCTTTTACAGCAACCGTCTTTTTAACTTAACATATGCAATCCAACGGTACTGTCCTTATCGTCGAACACTTGAATGTTTGTTTTTGGGAACTGTAATGCATTTTGCCTTCCTGAGACTGAATATCTCCCCAGACGGGCTCCAGTGATTTGCAGAAATTCGAAACTAAAGGGAATAGTTATTTTTATTTTTTTAAAGAATATGAATTATAAGTGTAACAAACTCGACCCGGCCCAGAATCGAACTTGGTCCGCCGGCATGCAAGTCCAATGCTCTTACCACTGAGCCAAAGAGTCGACTTCCTGACGAGTTGTCAGAGATAGTATTTATACCTGTGACGACGAATTACTTTCCCCTCCGAGAAGTCTCGACCCGAAACTTGGCCTGGGAAACACATGGGTAAGGCAACTACGGTCTGGCAATTGACATTATCCAACCGCTGCCACCAATGCAAGAAAATCGATCCGGCTCAGGATCGAACCTGGTCCGCCGGCGTGCAAGTTCAATGCTCTACCCACTGAGCCAAAGAGTCGACTCCCTGACGCAGTTGTCAGAGATTGTATATACCTGTGACGACGCATCATCACATAAGTAATACCTAACCATGCGATCGGCATATAACTGCACGAAAACGAAAAGTCTATGGACGAACGTCATTTCAGAGGCGTATTTAATAAATAAGAGCTGTCTGAAAAACAGTGTATTGGACTATGTCAGTGTTTATCGATAAAAAAATGCAGTATAATGCAAAGTATTTCCGAAAGAAAACAAGGACAAAGAATATGTGTTCCAAGTTTCAAAGCAATATCTTAAACGTTTCGGTCAAAAAAATGAAGTGTTGCTAGAAACTTTACCTAGATTCTTAGTTGTAAATGGGGCATAATTTACAGGCTGTTGGTGGAATGACTTTCGTATTATAGTAAAGGTTAACGTTTCGTGACAAACAAACAGACAAACAAGCAGACAGACAAACCAAAAACAATATGCCCCGATCTATAAAATAATCGAATCCCAAATTCCCAAAATATTCACAGGGACACTTGGTAACACTAACCTTTTTGATCCTTAAGATTGGTCAAAGTCACTTTAGTAATGTAGGATGAGTTGCGCTAATAAAATAAAATTGACAAAATAAACAAAGGAGCATAACTCTGCCAAACGTGTCTAAATCCCAGAATAATGACTTTATGAACTGGGGTACGTGATGGCAATAATCCTGCGAAGGTTTAGTCAAAATCCCTTGAGAAATGTAGGAGTTGCAATCGGAAGATATTTTAGACAAAAATTGAAAAAAGGCATTATTCTGTCAAAACGCGCGCGCGCGCACACATACATACACACACACACATGCGCTGGAACGCATGATGAAACTATTAGTTTGGAAGTTTGGTCAAAATCCCTTACGCAGTGTAAAAGAGGTTGAACTTGGATATCTTGGTCAAAATTTTAAGAAGGGGCATAACTCAACCAAAAATCACTAAATCCATAAAAGCTTTTATTATGCGTTTGTGCAACTGATTACAAAAACACTGTTTAAAGTTTGATCAAAATCCCTTGAAAAATGTAAAAGGCATTGCATTCGTAAGATATTTTGAACAAAGTTTAAACAAGAGGGCCATTTGACCCTAGATCTCTTACCACAGTACTAACCTTATTTGAAACGATTTAAGTCACTTGATTTTACCATTTTCCCAGCAGCAACCAGATTCAAGTTTCAAATGCAAAGATTTCTTAAGATAGTCAACCATCTGGAGGCCTCAATTTTCAGGGACTTTTGATGATATTGATAATTTAAATGTTGTCAATGTCTATTTCAACGTCAAAGGTCAAAGGTGTAAAAAAATACAATTTTGACCCCAAATTGTTAATTTTATTTTCAAGAAATATTCCCCAAGAGAAAAGGATTGGTTGAAAATCAACGTTTTCACAGCATTTTTAATAACACTGAAAACATTTAGCGCATGCTATGACATTTGTCTTACTAAAATATATGAAAATATCATACATTTATTAGCCATCTATTTTGAATTATTATTGAGAGTATATAATAATATTATCATTAAAAAAGTTTTGATATAAAAATTAGCGGTCGCTGTGTTATATAAGATTGGCTTTATAGTGGATAAAGCAAACACTTCTACTATGTCCCGATTTCCCCCTTCTTTATCTTATATTAAAATCTTTGGTTATAGCGTAATCGCATATAACATACTTCGGTTAGTAGCAACATCTTTTCTGGTCCCAAACCAGCATTTTCAAATGTAATTTAAATAATAGCGAACAGTGAAAATCGATCCATCCTCGACGAGAGAGATTTGTTTTCACACCTCACCTGTCTATTTGACAAGCTTGATTGAAACATGATACCAGTCATTACCAATCCAATTCAATTTCATTTTATTTTTTCAGCAAATAAACATTTTACATGTTCGTCGCCTTTCATACAATGGCGGTGATAACATACAACATACAACATGAGAAAAGCATTAGCATCACATCATCAAGTAAAACATAAAAATATTAGAAATATGCGTGTGTTATTAACAATAGATCAATAGAGCAAATCTATTACAACAATAGACATATGTGTGTGTGTGTGTGTGTGTGTGTGTGTGTTTTAAGACTACTCGATTACTGTCTCAAAGAGAAGGAGAGTCAGAACACTGGCAGAGAGAAACAAAGTAAGTTTGTAACTTAAGGTATAAGCCCCCCCCCCCCCCCTTCCCCCCCTAATAAGTCCCACATATTCCATATCTTGCCACTGGATGGAAATATTTCTATGAAACTTTGTCACTTTGAAGACATCCAAAAATAAAATTGTTTCACCGAGAGTTTTTCCAGTTTTTATTAGACGTAGGGGAGATAATCTGTATTTAAGTTAACATTGAAGTCTATGGGAAATAAACAATTTCTGTGAATATGAAAAACTGAATTTGATTTTCGAGGTAAACGGAAATTTTCTGATACAAATTTCATGAACACTTCTAAATTTTACAGTAGGAAAATGGAGAAAATCATTTTTTGTAGTTTTCAAGGGAGATAACTCATGACAACAAAATTATAGAGGGGAGGTAATAATATAATTTCTATCATATGTCATAACATGTCAATTTGCCTTTAAGATTTCCATGGTTTAACATTTTAAAAGCTTATATTGTGAAGTTATATGCATGGCTTTGATAGTTATTACCCATAATATATGACCCATATACCTTAACCGGAATTGAATTACAGGGTATAAACCTTAAAGTGACAAATGTCAAATGAGAATATCCTCACTATAATAAAAATGCGATACATAGAGAAAATTATATCACCTCTGTATATGAATGGTGTAAAATTGTAAAAAGCATATGACCTCCAAAGTTGAAAATGTTCAATAACATGAATTTGAAATACATTATGCATATTATGTGTTGTACAGTATAAGGTAGACTTGATCCTTCACACCTGCTTTACACCTTATATTTGGTCAAAAAGTGGACATTTCAACACATATACTGTAATCAGAGGGTAAATTTATCTACTTAAACATTGGTTTTAAGGACAATACAATCCTGGATTTTCTCAATATAAAAAAGTAATGGAAAGTAATAAAAACGTTATTGACTATTGCCTTCTTTTTTGTCTCATCTCCTTAAAAGAATCTAGTTTTATACTGCTTAAAACATGCTTGCTCTAGTTTTGCTTATAATCTGTTTTATACTGCTAAACTCTGCTGACTGGTTTTATACTGCTCAAAACGTATTGGCTGATTTGGTTTTATACTGCTCAATACTTCCTGGCTAAACTGGTTTTATACTGCTCAATACTTCCTGGCTAAACTGGTTTTATACTGCTCAATACTTCCTGGCTAAACTGGTTTTATACTGCTCAATACTTGCTGGCTGATCTGGTATTATACTGCTCAAAACATGCTAGCTGATTTGGTTTTATCTGCTCAATACTTGCTGACTGACCTGGTTTTATACTGCTCAATACTTGCTAGCTGATCTAATTTATACTGCTCAATATTTGCCACCTGAATGCGTTTTATATGAAAAACAATTTAGTATCTTATGAGATATTCATTGCTGAATAAATAGTAAAGGGAAAAAATGATCCTCTTTAGTATGGAAGGTCAACCAGGTCAAAATTCTATTTCAGTTGTTATTTATTCTGCTTTTGTTAAATACAATCTAAATTTCAAATGTAATCATCTCCCAGCTATTGATGTTGTTATTCTATGCGTAAATGCCTTTTTTGTGATCACTTGATTGTCCGTCGTCCGTCATACGTCAACAATTTCAACAATCTTCTCCTCTGAAACTACTAGACGGATTTTCATAAAATTTTGCCAAAATGATACTTATAAATAGTCTAATGCAAATTCCTTTTTTTTCAGTTCCATGAAAAACTCTGGTTGCTACGGAAAACCGAAGGGCAAATCTTTAAAATGCTTTTTCTCAGAAATATAAAGGCCTACAGTTTTGATATTTGGTACATAGCATCAGCTCATGTTGCCTCAATATGAGTGCAAAAAATTGTGCCCCTGGGGTCACAATGGGCAACATCCATGGCCACACCCGGATTTTTATATAGAACTATATAGGGAATTCTTGAAAAAAACTTCTCTTCCAAAACTAGTCCATGGATTTTCACCATATTAAATAAACTGATACTTATATAAGCCATAGGCTAATTCCTATTTCTTTTTAATTTCATGAAGAACTTTGGTTGTCATGGCAACCAGAAAGCATAACTTCAAAATGCGTTTTCTCATAAACATTCAGACCTACAGATTTGATATTTGGTACATAGCATCAGCTTCTGGTGCCTCAACACTATCAACAAAAATATGCATCACACACACCATGTAAAATTCAAATGGCCATAACGTGTTACATTTGTCCATATCTCTTGAAATTTCACAACCATCCTTTACAAACCCAAACCTTTGGTTTAATGCAAACATCTCAATATATAAGATCTTAATTTTGAGATTTCAAAACAACAAGAAAAAAAGCAAAACATTTTCTTTTCTAAACAACATCATTCACAAATTTTTCATTTTATTTATCTCAAATTTGGAGTAACTGATGTATTTCTGGACGATATTCAGTGCTGTATATATATTTACTGTTATAAAGCTATGTGTATATATTAATATGTCCAATTAAAATGGGTAGTCACTTCAATTGGCGCATGTGCAAATTCGTACTGCAGTCGATTTTAACAAGGTTTTTGGGGGGTTTTTTGTTGTTGTTTTTTTTGTCAAAATGTATTATTGACATTTTATAGGTAATTGGTCATTATTGTCGGTATTAATTGGTCTTTATTAGTTTGAATGTTTGCTAAACTGATTGAATCAGATATTCTATAAATACTATAAAGGTCATGATTGAAGTAAATATGTTCATGTGACAAAATTTCTGGGCTTATAGATTGAATTTACCAAATAAATTAGATCTTAACTCTTATCATATAAATATTAGGTATCGTTTTGATAATGTATAATTTACTTTTATTACTATAAATACGGTTTGGTAGCGTCTAAGCAACACGCTGTTTGATCTGGGTCTGCTCTGTTTGCAAACACGCTCCCTCCCAAATCCTATTTGAGGTAAAGGGTAAAAATGTCAACAAATACTTATGCTGATACCAAATGTCGAAACTGTATTTTACATATAATTGTTATAAAGCAACGTTTAAACGTTTACAGGAATAAAAACACCTGGACTGAAAAAGTATGTGTGTGGTTATATCCCGAATCTGTTAACATAAAGTGTTTTAAATGGGTATGAAAATTACGGTTGTTGGGTGTTTTTATTTCAAATTGTAGGGAAGGTTTGATAAACTCTTCGTCTATGATTCTGTATCGCGAAACAAAACTTTCATTTGAACAAGTTAGTTACTAGAGTATCGAAAATATAAAGCACAGAAATATTTTATCTAATCAATAGAAGCTGGTCGTCACAGGAATATACCCCAAAATGAAAGAAAATGTACGTTTTGTAATTTTAATGATATTGAAGATGAATATCATTTCGTTTTTGTTTGTCCAAATTATAATGATTTTCGAAATTTGTATATACCAAGGTATTATAGAACACATCCAAACATGATTAAGTTTATACAATTATTAAACACACGTGTCATAACGATCTTATCAAAATTGTCCATGTTTTGTATAAATGCTTTTAAGCGCAGGGATTCACAGTTATAATACTAAATTTTGGAATCAGGTATATATTAATTTGATAAGGAATAGTATCATTTTATATGTATTATGTTAGGATTTAAGCATGAATAATGTCGTAAGCACAATCTTGTGTTATCAGAAATAATTTCATCAGTTTGTTATTTATTTATGTATTTATTTATAAGATACCATGTATATTTAGTTGTTACTTCGTAGCATTTAACGAGGGAAAATAATGTATAACATAGAGATAATAATTAAACCTATCGTATGTGTTAGTGTTGTGTGTGGGCGTGAGATTTAAAAACTTTTACATTGTATTTACATAACGTAATGCTGAGACAAGACCTTCTATATGCAATGTAATATTCTCACATATCAAATTCAAAACATATTAAATGCACTAATGACAATAATTGTATTGTCTCCGCATGTCATTGTAAATGCTGATGTTTATGGTGATGGGCTGAGTTGCCTAAGCCTATAATAAAAATCATGTTCTGCTCTGTTCTGTTAATCCCACCCACCGGTTTATGACGGGAAGTTACATAATATAATCTAACATCTGGCAAAAAACACTCAGGATGCCACATACTCAAATACGCTGCATTATTAAAAATAATTGTTTAAGATTCATACTTATTGTAAATTCATTATCGTTACCAGGGAATCTTTGAACTAAATAATAGTAATAAAGAACTTGAATTAATTGAAGAAGATGCATTGATAAGGATCATCGTTGAAAATATCTTTCTTATCATTAATAATAATGAAGTCAATAAACCGTAAACAAAATCAGCGTCTGTCATCATACTATTATTTAATTTGGAACGTAATAAAGTATATCTAACTATACTGAAACATAGGAAGACTGATATAATCATGACGTATGTATATAAACTAGCATTTAACTGCAGATAAGTTTAATGATATTTCAGAAGCTTTGTTTTCTTAAAAAAAATGTCGAAATGCAATATGAAAATATAAACTGACTTGAAACAAAACGAAACTCTGTAACCAAAAGAACTAAAACGACTTATATTACTGATTACCGACTAAAATACTGAAATGACCGTCAGCTCCATTTCAGCATTAACATCACAACAACAACAACTGAAAGTTTACACGATGTCCATATGGAATGGTCACGTGACACGTAGAGTCACGGTCACTTCCGGCACGTGGCAATCCTCTTTATCCCCTGATCAGACGTTCCTCTGTTCAACAGGGTGGTTCTCGTCCAAACTGAAGGTATATTTGTGTTGAATGTACAGTACAAGGCTCGAATACCAACAACAATACTTACTTAAATTTCATCAGTTTTGTTTCTCTAATAAAAACACCAAAATAACTAATACAAAATATTCAAGTATATGCCTAACTTGAAATACATTACTTTCTTCATAATTAACAAAGATTTTCTAAGAAATAAAATATTTTGTTATTTTGATTAGAAAAACAAGAATTATGAAATTCGCCCCTAAGTATTTAAGTATTATAGAGAGCAAGTATGGTTAATGGGGTTCGAGCAAAGTGAAATTATTTACATGTAGATGTTTGGTACAATATATGGAGTATATATTAGCCAAAAACATATTAAACGCGCGCGAACAAGCTGTAAGGGGATTTTCTACTATGTATAAATATGCGTTTTATTGTATTTTACTCCAATTAAATGATGTTTTTTGCATAAAAAAATAATAAGAACAATAACATAACACATTTGAACAGTTTTATTAAGAATATAACATTTAAAAAGGATACAGTTAGTCCATACACACAATGTGGTATGTAAACTGTCATAGTCAACGAGGGGGGCGGGGATGAAAAAAAATGAGGGAAAATATTTATTCCAGGCAGGGTGAATGCCGTAGAGTTTCTCCGAATATTTTTACCCCCCAAAAAAAAGAAAATAAATAAACACTGCGACCAAACCGACATTTTTACAGTCATTTTGGTTTTGCATTACCAGAAGTTAATCCCAAATTAACAACTCCCAAATTAAAAGTTTCCAAACAGAAAACACCCAAAATTTAAACACCAAAAATACATTTGCCTAAGTTGGATCAAAATGTTGACCTTTCGTGTTTACAGCAACTCCAAAAACAAACTGAACGATAAATTGGTGAGTTACAAGTGTAAATTCAAGAGAGGCTTCATTTGAAACAATTAGTAGCAGAGCAGGTACAAGATAACCTCAACGCATCGGTATCAAAGGCTGAGGTTAATCTTGGTGCAACTTCATTTACTAAAAATATACGTAATTTGGGAACCATGGGCGTAAATTAGACATCTTTTAGACCTGATACAGATGATGAAGCATTTTATTTTGGGGTGTTTTACATCTGAAAGAAGTTGTTTCTTTCTTTTTTTTCGGATAGAGACAGGCCTCTCCATAAATACAGAAATTCTTATGTACATAGTGATACTGACTCTCCATCGCATTTTAAATCAAAAACGTAGAAGAAAAATGTGTTTCCAGGTCAAAACATCATACATATAATACATCAAGATCCAGCTCAAATTCAAGAAAATCGGCATATTTTTGCACAGATAGTTCAAGATCTAGATCAAGGTTAAGCTCTCCTGAAGATTACATAAGAAAGGACAGATAAATACCTTCGTGGCGGGATCATTCACTTCCGATCCCGCCGAGGTGATCCTAGGAGAATATTCAAAAATCCTCGATACAATAGTAAAACAATATGGCTTAAACAAAACAAAACAAAAACAAAACATTGAAAGCTACCGCTCTCTTATGCATTGGGATGAGGAAGAAAGTAGGAATTACTGGAATTGGTGTTTTGATGGAAACGCCCTTGATGTTTTTCACTTTCGTCAAGCCACACAGAAGGAAGACGAAACATTCGAAAATTGGGATGACAGACTTAGGCTACAAACGCATTTTAAGATTTTAACCTTTGAAAGTCCAGAAAGAATTTGGAAGTTGCCACTGGATTGTGCCTAGAAAGAAACCTGCCTATCAATCACTTTCCTACCTAAAGTCTGCGCAGCACACCAAGAAGCTCTCAAGTCGGGAAGGGGGGTGGGGGGTGTTGTGACGGACCGAAGTACCCTTTTAATGGAGCGTATCTGGTAATTTACACACGGAGTTGACGAATCGTCTTAACGGGAAGCGGCAACATCGAAACATCGTGCTCCCGCGGGCCAGACTAGGAACGCTTTTTGGAGACTTCTCATTGCTCCCTTGTCAATTTAAGGGACCCTCCTTGACTCATAACTGTTCTCTATAACACCGGCTACTTTATTCAGTTTAGAATCCAGCATGAATATATAGTGTAATGCAGTAGATCTAAAAAGATAAAAACAAAACCAGATTCTACATCTAACAATGTGTCCCCGGTCCCTTTTCCCGCCTATTTGGCGACTCAGCACAAAGTGAGAAGACAACAAGGGGCGAGTTCAGCTGACAGAGTAGGGTTAACTCTAGTGGCGTAATTTATATCTAAAAATTGACAAACTTTTGTAGCAGTTCAGCAAAACGGAAAAGGCAAATGCACCCATAAACAAATATGGCGGACTTGTTAAGTTGTTTTTTTTCCCCATTTTAGTCACGTCTTTGTAATATATATTGCATGGCTTCGCGAGCTGAGCTTGATTAACCTGCACACTATACATGAGTGCGCGCATGCGTACGAATGTATGTGGGCGGGTTAATCAAGATCACGAGTGAAGCCAGTGCAATATATGTCTTGTAACATGGCCAAATATAGAAAGGGGGGTATACGTCTCTGATTTTTTATCAGATGATCCAATGTATAGAAAGGATGAAAGGAAAATTCCTCTTAACCAGTCATATAACTCTTTCGTAACAAACCCTCACATTTCGGTGCCTTCCGTACAGATAGGCAAGTACCTTTTAATAGAGAAGGACGTACGGAATTAGTGCTAATAATTTATCATAGTTGTTAGTTTTCAAATTTGACCATGGATGTGAACGAATGTGCGGAAAATCTTTTCTTATCACAAGTTAACTCGCCATCGATAGATTCACTTCCATATTCTCAAAAGGTCTCTAATTCAGTATGACTATACGAGTTTCAAACATTTGGAAAGTATCACTAGAGTTTGTGGTGTGCTTTTTATGACAGCAAACACATGCTCACGAACTCTGAATGATTTCCCGTATGTTTGGTGTTCTTGTTCATCTGACAAAAATGCAGTTTTCTTCTCCGAATAGAGGCAAAATATGCTACTTGTGACTGTTTTACAACGTCGTAAAGCCACACTGCTAATTACTACTTCACTTTTATCGTTTATTTTTATATTTTATCAATATTTTTTAATTACAGAAAATACCGTTTTGACCAAAAAAAGTTGAGAACGGATTCAT
>CM037785.1:37840083-37890083 GCA_021229015.1 Solen grandis
CGGATGCCCACGCTCGTCTGTTTCCTAGATAAATTTGGTAAAAATGGTCCTATGAGTTGTAGCCCTTGTGGAGAATATAACCCTTGTGATAGTTAACAAGTATGTAAAGTTTGATCATAAAAGGTATGTATGTTTGAAAATGGAGACTGTGGTAAAAATGGCCAAGGTTGAAGTCTTTCTACCACGCCGACGCCATTGACGGCGACACCAACGTGGTGACATTACTTCGACTTTTTTTCTTTGAAAAACAGCTGCGCTAAAACGCTTCATAAAACTTGTTTTTCATTTTTTTTTTAAATGGGTCTTCATGGCAGGATTTCGTTTATTTTATTGCCGCATATATAGTAGTTTTACGACAACAAAAATATTTACATGATAGGCAAAAGGGCCATAACATAAGTATCGGAAATTCCCTTAGGAACAGTTCCATTGTTTAAACATGAAAGCGGATGTTATTACTATTTGATATAAGATCCTCGTATCCGGTTATACGAGTTATTAGTAGTGATGAAATGTGAAACTATCAAACTGATAAATATAACAAGATGAGATTAAAACATTGTGAAATGAGAACACAAGTTAAAACATGATAGGTATTTGATTTCAAAACAAAATGAACACATCCTCTTGTCCTAATGTCTGCACGTTACAAAATGAACAGAAAGAAAACAATTGACAGATAGATAAACTGCATATATTCGTTACATTTTGCTTGATCATGTGTTTTTGCAAAATGTAACGAATATATGCAGTTTATCTTTTTTCCGCCATGTGATATATTGTGATACACTCTATAATATATATATATATATATATATATATATATATATATATTACAGTTGATCAAATATATTTCAAGTAAAAAAAAGAGGTATCCCTACTGTTATTCACGGTTTCGGGTCATTATCGATCTTTTCGGAAGTCACTGATTTTCTCTCTGGAGGAGGGACAGGTGCACGCACGAGAATCAAAATGGCAGACAAAGCAAAAAATAAGAACGCCGCTGACATTAAATAAGAAAGTGGACACCATAAAATTCATGGACCATGGGATTCCAGCTTATAAAGTGGCAGAAAGTTTTGGAGTCGGTAAAACTCACGTGCAAAATCACTTTCTTCGTACAATTAACATCAAATTGATAACTACTTGAGTTAAGTGGACTCATTTTTCAGATTCCTTTGACCGGCGGTTTAAGAGAGTTTTAATTGTATTTTTCTTTTGATAATTAAGCATGCAATGCTCACGTGCAAAATTTCCGTAAACGACATTTAAACCAGTATCTAATGAGCAGTAAATCATTTGTATATTTAATAATTGCTTTCTTTTTTTTTAAGTCATTCATTTAATTGTGAAATTTGATTATAACATTTTTATGTTTTAAATCACTATGTACCTTAAAATGCTGCATTAAATTCATATATATCAAATAATCTTGTATTTACATAGTCTTTTTTCCCATTGTTAACTATCATATCATTTCTGAGACAATTGAGATTTAAATTTATTTACTAAAGTCAGGCCTATAATTGATAAAGACAAGCAATTATCACATACAGAATACAAGTGCAACCTTGCACATTTTCCACAGAATATATAGACCTTAACAATCTTAACTGGAATATATTTAGGGACTGTCTTATTTGACTCACTTTCTTATGTGACTTTTCCAGCTTACTCCGATGGAAGGTCACATAAGACAGTCTCGACTGAATTCTGAACGACAATTTTTTTAAAAGTGTTTATATTAGTAATGCAATTTAGGTTTTATATTAATTAAAACTAAACACAACTTGATAAAAATATAAGACAGTACAATCAGATAAATCTGAATAAGCACTAGATGACTTAAATACATAATCCAGAATCAATGATCAGTTTAATCCATTTAAACATGGTATTTATAATAAATATAATTATTTATAAATATTCGTTTCCATTTTTTTGAAATTCAAGTTTAAAAAACAAAAATGTATTGAGATTTAATTTCCAACGCATCGAGAATTTTTTGACAAGAAGTGATATATCATTCTGAATTTTTCTATCACTGTATTTCAATCTAAAAGAATGACACTTTCCATCTCAAAGATATTCCGATTCTGCCGTATGATTGACAATTATTCAAAATACTGTGTATTATGACAATGGAACACTGTTAAACTTTAAATGTTTTAAAATTTTTAATTAATTTTTATTTATTTTTTTGTATGATCAGTTCCAGTTATTTACATAAAATGTTTTTAATTCATATCCAAAACAGGGTTCGTTAACATATTTTTTTATATTGGCAATACATTTGACAGATTGTGTCCATTTGCAACAGGGTAGAAAAGTGATTCTTTAAATGATATAAAACAATAGGACTGTAAGCTTTCATTTGTTAACCAACCCCCCAATTTTCTATCAACTTACTGACTGTTAAAGTATTGGCTACCCTTTTAAGTTTAATCTTGAAAAATATAATTTAAAATGTTAAAAGTTTTAGATTCAAAAATAATTCGATTAAACTTACGTTTTAAGTATAAGCTAATACATTATCTTAGAAAATGCATTTTAATTATAAAACATCTTATCGCAATTTAAATACCATGCTGTGATATAGCACGTGAAACTCAATTTCCATTCTAACACGTTTGCTTATGGTTTTCATTATTAACCGATCGGTGGCGTTCAAGTTGGCACCGTAAAATAAACGGGGAAATATTTTGCATATATTACGAACAAGTATTCTTATAACACACCGATTTGTTTCGCGGATCTTAAAACATCTCTGTTGATTGGTCAATTGAAAACGTCGTGACTAAAATTTCACCAACCGCCGTCAAAATGGAGAGCAAAAAAAGGTGAGAAAAATCCAAATATGTTTGATTTTGGCTTCAAATTCAAATATTGTTAGAAAATAAATAGTTTCGCAGTTTCATGTTGACATACAGTTCCTTTTGCAACAAATTATAGTTTCCAACTGTTAGTGTTTACGTATAAGTCGTTATTTTACTGCAATGGCGATCGATCCTTTTCAGAATCCGGCTTCGTTCAAACTTAATCTCAAATACGTGTTGTTCCTTTTACATAGAGTTAAGTTACTTTTGTTGTTCTATCACGAAGATAAGTATAGTTTGGTGCTTAAATTAACGAATTTTATAGTTGAGAATAACTAACTAAATGAAAGCCTTTGTTTATTTTCTCCGACAGTTTCCCTGAGAATCTGTTTTATTGGTTAAGTATTCGCCTGTTTCTACAAATGTTATTCAGACATCCAATCTTATCTAGAGCGAGTTATTTCGTTTCAAACACCCCTTTATAGAATGTATCGTGCGTAAAACTTAATTGCTACTGAATGAGGCACCAAATTACCTTTCTCCTAGATTTACTGTAACAGTAAACAATGTTTGTTTGTTCTAAATAAATTCTACTAACTGTTATTGCTAATAAAATAAGATTTACTGATGATTTAAAAGTTATCATAATGAAACTACTTCCATGTTCATTTTAGTCCAAGATGATGCAGACATCAATTATGCAGTGGCAGTAGCTGTGATATCATCGCAGAACAACCTTGATGAACATACAATTTCTCAATCAGACAACAGTCTGTATTAAGAAAATATTTAGAAACCCATTAGTTCACATCAGCTCCTACAGTTTTTGTAAGTAAAAAGCAATTAAACATGTAATGCAATCCTTCAATGATGAGGACTGTATTGTTTTGGCACAAACATTGTTCGAAAGTTGTGCTAACAAAGATCATAACATGCATTTATGTCAAAAAGCATTCTAAGGCGTAAAAAAATCTGTGTTTCGGGCAACCCTACCCAACCTAGCAAAAACCCGCCGACCCTAAAGTTTTTAGCGGTTGTTTTTAACAGCCATTTTGAGACGGTCGTTTTCTGTGATTCTTTCACTGTTATGAAAGGACTTTAAAAAATAATCAAAACAAAACTCATCCCGAACCTACCTAATTTTAAAAGACCGTTGCCCGAAACACACATTTTTTTCCTTGACCTTAAGTAGACATTTCTCTGAAAGGAATAGACAAAAAATGTTAAATCAAATTAAAGTGATTGATTATTGGTGATTGTCAGGGAATGTACTAAATAGTATGAGACAAAAATACATTTCCTAGTATTATTTTAACATTCATGCTATTTCAATGTGCATTTGTCATCATTTGTAACAGAAATGGTTCATAAAGTGTCTTTGTTTCATACTGAAGTGAGCCAAAACAATGTTGAATCGTCTTAGTACGAGAAAGTTTCTAAACTGATTACTTTCTTATAATAAAGATATGTGTGTTCAACAGGAAACAGGTGCCACTGTTAGACATATTGAACATGCCTTTTACTACGAGAACCTGAAAAAACATATACTTTGATACAGGTCTACTGGTTCAAAGAGAGAGTTTTGACACAGTCAAAGCGAGTGTAATAGTTAAAATTAAACGAAAAATACCTTTTCAAACAATATATGCGGCGTTGATTGGGATTAAAGAGTTGGAGAATGTAGACCGGTTACTTGAAATACGAATCACTATTTCATCCTTGAATTAAAATCAGCATATATAAAAGCTCGGTATTAAAGCGTCCCCTCTACCGCAATTGGCGTAGTAAACATCATAGTAAAAAAGCGCACCGTCTTTCAGTCACACGCAGAGGATGAGACAGGCCATAATATACTGCAGGTGGTTATATCGTTCGGCCTAAAACACGCCCCAATAAAAAAAAATCAATGAAAATTGTTTTGATAAAAAATCTTTATTTTTCAGAAAAAACTAATTCAGTCAAACTTTGTCAAAATTTCACGATTACGGAGTATATGATTCAGCCAGTTGTCATCTCAATAGACAATGGTGTACATTTTTTTCCGTGAGAATAAAATTATAATAAATTCTCATTCGGCGCTGTCTGACGTCGCCATCCCCAAATAGGTCAAAAGTGAGGTTAGACCCAGCATTTGGCTTGGTTACAATTGAGGGGTCTGATAAAGTGTGACAGAACATCAGATAACATTCATTCAGTATTTTGGCCAGGAGTTGGGTAGAGGTCAAACTTCATTTCTTTCATACCAGAACAAAACGTTTCTCTCCACTAAATGTCTAGGCAAGCAATCTTGGATCTTCTTCTATAGTCAATAAATAGTAGCAGCCTTAACGTTTAAAAAATACTGGATTTTCTTTAGAATGTTGGTGAATCGCTCAAGGTTGGGAGAAAAGGGGGGACTGCAAGGTTACTTACGTTTAAAGAGCTTATCTCTTATTAATGTGCATTGTATTGCCATACACTTGCTTGTAATACCAGACTATGAAATCATTAAAATCGTCATTTTTGAACCATGCATACATCGTAAAATAACGCATGTAACAAGCCATGATCTATGTTAAAATAGCATATATGTTGATATTGTTAGAACGTAAAATACGTATATGAAAATATGAAGCCTACGATTTTATTTTTATTTCCTTTTATAAGAAGCAAAGATGATCGAGTTACCTATATTTTAACAAAGAGCAACAGTTTACAACTTCATGAATATTTCATGAATAATCTTTAAAATTACCTAAGGAGTTACATGCATTATTAGATCGGCAAAACGCGTATAGTCTTCGAGGAACTTCGGTAGAAAAATAAAACAACAAAACTTATATTCAATCTGATTCGGTGAACGGTTTGGCCAGGCGATATTTATTGATGTATCCAGGAGGTTAAGATTGATATTTACAAACTTTGACGAACGATACGAAACGATATTTCGATGAGTGAAAATAACATAAAGAAAAATGCTTTTAACGGTGTATTAAGTGAAAATGTTTTTATGTACGACATGACTCACCACAAAACAATGCTATTTGCTCTCTTGGCAACATTGTATACAGGATAGTAGATTTATCTCACTTCTTAAGGCATTAGTTATGAGGAATCTTAAATATCTATTAAGTATTTTGAAGAAGGTTAAGCTTTTAATAGAAAATATAAAAAAATGTATTATATTGTACATACATTGGAGTGATTAAAGTAGTTGATACCCATTTTGACATATAGTGTTACAAACTGAAGTTGCGTATTTAAGAAATATGTTCTCACAAAATTGTTTTAATTTCATAAAAAGTATTTAAATTGCAGGAAACAATTTTAACCGGTAGTTGACGCTAATGCAATATATTGATTTTCATAGTTTTAAATTTCTCTGTCACAAAAACAACAACAACAAAAAAACTAGCTATATAAATTCTATACGTTTCTGTTGGTTAAAAATCGATTTTGTTTTAACTGTACAAAGCGAGCAGGCTCTTTTTAAGCAAAAAGATTGGTAATCCGGAAATGGCATTTCAGATTTGACCTCCATCTAGCATCCAACCTCCCGAGGCAATCACATTATATTGCTTTCTTTACGAACCGTTCAAGAAAGGTTAAATGATAATATCTAATTATGGAACGCCTGAACTGTCTCAACTGTTATTATGTTATATGCATTCTGTATAATATCATGTATCTTATTTACTTTGTTGTGTACATTCTTTATTATGTTTTGTATATCTTACATCGTGTTTAGTACATTCTTTATTTCCTTATGTACACACTTCATTATCTAATGTATTTTTTTTTACTTTCTTATGTACATTCTTCATTTGTTAGTATAACGTATATTCTTTTTTATGTTATGTACATACTTCATTATGCTATGTTGTGTGCAACTCTTATTTTGTATGTGATATTTCTATTACCGTTGAATGTTAATTTCGTTATGTAGATTGTTATGATGATGCGGACAACATAAACGAGTCGAAGATCATTTTGCACCGGTAAAAAATGCAATAAGCTACGTCAGAGTGTATGTCATACGATTCTTCGAAGCTAGAAACGGACCGTCTGCAGGGAACTTGATCGCGATGGCACAGAAATTTTAAAGCACAGTTGATTTTCGGAATTGATAGAAAAGTTCAGCAGAAAGTTTACATGATAAGTGTCTGTAAGAGTTATGTAATTATGAACAAGAGGGCCATAATGGTCCTTGATCGCTCAGTTGGTATCATTAGTCTATGTAAAATTAAGTGACCCCTGAGGCGGGGCCAATTTTGACCCCTGGGCCATGATTAGAACAAACTTGGTAGAGGTCTACTAGTCCATGTTATATAACAGATTTATAAACTCTAGGAGGTCTACTGGGCCCTATTTCACACCAAATACCTAAACTCCACGCTTTGTGGTTTCTGAAAAGAATTTTTCCGGGTGTTTTTCTTTATGAGTCTATGTTAAATCAAGTGACCCCTGGGGCATGATTTGAACAAACTTGGTGGATGTCCTTGAAGCGATGTTACACACCATAAATATAAACTCCAGGCCTTGTGGTTTCTGAGAAGACGCTTTTTTCTATGTTTTTTCCTGTATTAGCCTAGTATGTTAATCAAGTGACTCCTGGGGCGGGACCAAATTTGACCCCAGGGTCATGATTTTAACAAACTTATTAGAAGTCTACTAGACCAGTTACACACCAAATACCTAACCTCCAGGCCTTGTGGTTTCTGAGAAGAAGACTTTTCTAGTTTTTTCCTATATAAGTCCATGTATAATAAAGTTGTCCCTGGGGCGGCGCCAATTTTGAATTTTAAGAACAAACTTGGTAGAGGTCTACTAGACAAAGCTACACACCAAATATCTAAGCTTTAGGCCTTGTGGAATCGGAGAAGAAGATTTTTAGCTCCTGTGACCTAATTATGCAACAGACCGGAACCATTTGAGCAATTTCTAAAGGGAACCATCTAAGGAACATCCTTGCCAAGTTTGATCATTTTTCCCATCAGTAGATTCAGAGAAGAAGACGTTTTAAGTAATTTATTGGACAAAAGCTGGTCCCAAAAGCTCACCTTGGCACTCCGAGCCAGGTGAGCTAAAATTAATCATGGAAATAATAATGTCAATGTATAAAGGATACAGTTTTGAGTGGTTATCAGGGGCGTAGCTTGGCTTAACTGAATTTGTAGGCGCGACTTTCTACCGCTTAAGAGCTATCGGAGGATTTTAAATGTTTGCAACTTACCAAGTTAATAGGTAACAAGAGCCATGTTGACATGGCCATCCCCCGCCGAACGCTTGCTCTTTAGAAGATGTGTTGGAGAGAGGATTATTTCATTTTTAAAAGAAATTTTTTGGTAATGAAGACTGATGTTTAAAGTGATTATGTATATGAAACCCATGTAAAGACCTACTAATTCCTCTATTTTGAGGTCTACAGGTAAGTGTGATAAAATTAAGCCTGAAAAATAACAAAGGACAATAACAAAACATTATGAAAGGTAGAGTTATCATTCTTGTGCACTGCACTCCTCCTCCATAAGATCTATCCACCTATGAAGTTTCGAGTTGATACCTCAAATACTTTTCGAGTTATGCTCTGGACAAAAATTAAGTCTGAAAAATAACAAAGGGCAATAACTCAAATATAATGAAAGGTAGAGTTATCATTCTTGTGCACTGCACTCCTCCTCAATGAGATCTATCCACCTATGAAGTTCCAAGTTGATACCTCAAATTCTTTTGAACTTATGCTCCGGACAAAAATTAAGTCTAAAAAATAACAAACGGCAAAAATTAAAAAATTATGAAAGGTAGAGTTATCATTCTTGCGCACTGCACTCCTCCCCAATAAGATCTATCCATCTATGAATTCCGTTATACTCAAATTCTTTAAAACTTATGCTCGGCAAAAATTATCTAAAAAATAACTAAAAATTATGAAAGAGAGTTATCTTCTTGTGACTGCACTCCTCCCCAATAGAATCTTCCACCTATGAAGTACCTCAAATTCTTTTAAACTTATGCTCCGGGCAAAAATTAAGTCTAAAAAATAACTTAAAAATTATGAAAAGTAGAGTTATCCTTCTTGTGTACTGCACTCCTCCTCAATGAGATCTGTTCACCTATGAAGTATCAAGTTGATACCTCAAATACTTTTCGACTTATGCTCTGCAATAAGTCAAAAAATAACAAAGGGCAATAACTCAAAAAATTATGAGGTAGAGTTATCATTCTTGTGCACTGGACTCCTCATCAATGAAATCTATCTACCTATGAAGTATAAGGTTGATACTCAAATACTTTTCGATTATGCTCTGGACAAAAATTAAGTCTGAAAAATAACAAAGGGCATTACTCAAAAATTGTAAAAGGTAGAGTTATCATTCTTTGCACTGCACTCCTCTCAATAGATCTATCCACCTATGAAGTATCAAGTTGATACCTCAAATTCTTTTAAACTTATGCTCCAGACAAAAATTAAGTCTGAAAAATAACAAAGGGCAATAACTCAAAAAATAGGAAAGGTAGAGTTATCATTCTTGTGCACTGCACGTCTCCTCAATGAGATCTATTCACCTTTGAAGTTCCATTTTGATACCTCAAATACTTTTCGAGTTATGCTCCGGACAAAAATTAAGTCTGAAAAATAACAAAGGGCAATAACTCAAAAAATAGGAAAGGTAGAGTTATCATTCTTGTGCACTGCACTCCTCCTCAATGAGATCTATTCACCTATGAAGTATCAAGTTGATATCTCAAATACTTTTTGACTTATGCTCCGGACAAAAATGTCGGACGGACGGACGGAGACTATTACTATATCCCCCGCCGCCTTTCGGCGGGGGATAATAAAACAGAAAGATCACGCAACACAAAAAGAACGTTTAAATCATAATAATTATCATTCATAAGATAAAGAAGACTGCACTTAACACAATAAGTAATGAACAAAAACATAAAACCAAATAATGGTGAAGGTACATAACATAAAGAAAAAAAACATAATAAATAATATGCTTAACATAATAAAAAGTGAACATATCGTACTAAAGAAAGTACATGCCGTACAATAGAGTGTACATAACATTATAAAGAATGTACATAACAAAGATGGTCATTATAATGCAGTTGAGGCGTTCCATATCTTATTAACAGTATTTGGATTGTGCAATTCCTAACGCTTGGCTTATAACACTTGATTCAAACCTTATCAGAAGTCAGTCAGTGTGTGACGTATTGTTTCGGACAATTTTCCAACGAATACTGCGATTTCCTTCCACAAACGTATTCCTCAGTACCAAACGTTAATATATTAATAAAAGATATTGCTCCCTGTTAAATCGTTATAAGATTTTTAAGGCATTAAATTTACCTGGGTCGACATGTCCAGGTGATTTGAGGTCATGGATTACAGGTAAGGTATAGTTGTAATCGTTCTCCTCGGCAAATCGGTCCACAACTTCTCGGTCACGTATTATGTCCAAAGCTGCTTTAGCACCTTAAGAAAAAAAATACAAAGAAAAGTATATGCTGGATGCCTCCGTTACCGAGTTGTCATAGTCACTAGCTTTCTATTACTTGACCCCTCACTGCTGTAGGTTCAAATCCCGATAGTGCCACTCTAATTTGTCATTTTTTAGTTTTGCGCTACCTGAATGTCTATGTTCATCCAAAGGGGGAGGTTGGGGGAAGGGGACTCGGGGTTATTCCTTCACACGTAGTTAGCAGGACGCCGCTGTATGACAGAAATTCTTTCGCGGAGACGGTAAACTACAAAATAGCATTAATTCTATCGAAACAGGTTATCTGAAACGTGACTAGCGATGTCTGCTTCAAGTTTTCCTTTGTCCATCTTGTTAGCAGGATTATTCCTTGCGCCAAGGCAGATAAAATACTCAAAGCTCCCAGACTAAGGGTTTGAATTACAAGGCGTCTCCTTCTAAGACGTTTAGATCATGAAGGCCATCAAGGTATTAATATGAAGTCAAAATGACAGAAAGTGATCGTGGGAGACCTTGGAACCGAGACGCAGTAAAAAGTGTTTTCCTTTGGAATTTGCACAATGTGCAAATGATTGTATCGTGTAAACGCACACAACTATGTGCGTTATTTTATGCAATCCCATAGGAACATATGTTGTTGTTTTAACCCTCATAATCAGAATATAAACTCCCCGATTATCTTCCCTAAAAAGTGAGACTGGTATGGAAAAGCATTATTGTACGATAATCTATATTGTTTAGAACAGCGATGTTCAATTAGTGATTGAATAATTAACAAGAAACAAAGAAACTCGATGAATGAATTAAGGAGTAACCTGATTTCTTGGGATTGAAATAAGATAATAGAGTGTAAAACAGATGTAATTTTGTTTGAGTATATTCAATTACTAAGGGATTGGCTCTTCGAGAGATACGGACATCTCTTTGAATTGTGAAATTAGGATGGTACCATATATGAAGGGGTTCACTAGTTCCGAAATTTAATTATCTTATCTGCAAATATTTATTACCGCTCCATTTGACGTTCTCTTCTTTTATCTTAACTTCACTTCCACTTTGAAATAGTTTTGAGACTTATCAAATGATCTGTTTTGTGCGAGTAAAAATTTATAGAGGTACTTATCTGTAAACCCTAATTATATTATGAACTCTTGATTATAAGTTTTTAAAGCCTTTATCAGAATATTTTTTCTTGATTACATACATGCATTTGAATAATGCGTATCTTGATAAAATTCAAAGAGAATAAATATATGATCAGATGTCAGGGTGAACTTTTGTGAAAGACATTAAGTACACCGAAACCTATTCTATAATACCATATAGTGTAGTGTCGGATTTCTGTCATTTCGTGTTATCGTGTCGGCATCCCCACCAGCACATCAACATGCTAAATTTCATTTTTTCATTTTAGAGTTCTCACAAGACCGTCAAAAGCCTCATTTATGCACGTCGTTTTGTCGTTCTAGCGTGCTAGGTCTTGACAAAATTCAACCACTTTAAATGTTGTATGCACTTACCTAAGCCATGCATGTGTAGATAGACACTGGAAAAGAAAATGGTGCGTGGCAACATAATGCCCGTACAGGAAGAGGGACAACTCCCTGACACGGAAAAGTCCCGGGTCTGGGGTGGGATTGTGATGTCATTCTGTCCAATCTGCACGTTCCCGACGTCATACTGCCTCAGTTTGCTGGTATAGAACAATCTTACCCCGGAGTTGTCTAGAACACAAATGATTATTCCTCAGAGTTATATAAATGATTTAATCAAGAACTACCACCTCTCATATAATAGAAACAAATACAGGGTTTGCACGTGGAAATTAATCTAGTCATTCCGAAAATATATCAGCGCAATATTTCGTAAATTAGCATACGCCCTTATCAACATAACAAGACTGGGGAAGTTTTTTTCTATGTAAATTAATGCAAAATTCACGTTTAATCAATCATAAACTTATTTTGGCTTATTTTTGGACGATAATGAGTTTAGCGTAGACGCTGCGAGTAAATATTTTCTGGCAATTTATCATGGGTTCCTGATCAAACAAATCCGCAGACATTAACTGTATATCGAAAAAGTGTAGACAAGGCAGTATACCCTTATACTAAAACGATACAGACGTGCAAATTAGTCCCTCTTCACCATTGATTGATTATATAACATTATATTGTCTACAAAGTCTGGACACGGTAAAAGCCCCTTAATTAACTAAAATAAATTTGAATACTTCATGAAGATGGGGCTTCATTTTTTTCCATTCCATGTCATACGTTATGCACATGCATCATACTCAAAGATGACATTACACAGATGCCTCACATTGTTAAAATCGCTTTTCGTCACTGTAATTGCTTATTCTTCTTTTCCATAATAGTTTTTTTTACCTTTATTTCTTATTCGGAGGCAGTTTGATATCTAATTGACTACTTTCATTATCTTTTTTGGCTTCCTGTTATCACGATCCTACTCAACTGAAACTTGGTATCTCAAGTTCACTGGTCAAGTGGTGAATGTCACACATGCCGGTCCCGGTTACAAAGTAGTTATCTAGAGCGCCTGTCTCGAAACTGTAAGGTCGTGGGTTCGACATGTAAAGATATTTAAAAATGGTGCTGGTATATTATCCTTGTGTTTATTTCATCGTATAAAAGAGTAGTTTCAGGACCGGTGTCAGAATAATGCCTCGATGTGGTGTCATGTTACTTGTCGTCTGCGTGATATCACATGTAGGCAAATCTAGATATGTGTGGTATGTAAACTAAATAAAAAAAACTTATATGACAAGTTAAGACAATGCAACGACTCACCTATTCTGTCATCTCGAAGACCATCGTTATTCCAATGTATTTGCAGGAGGAGATACTTGAAGGAACCTTTGCCGACGCGGACCCCGGCGTGGTCGGGCATGTCTAAAACCGTCGGCATTCCCATGTCCCATTTGACAAGCCATTCCCGACATCGATTGTCCAAGCTGTCACATTGATGAGGACCCTATAGCAACGTATTGGCATGGGTAACCTATGTAGTCAAAATACTGAAGTGCCATTGCACGCTGCTGTGCGACACATTTCTTTTATTTTGTAAACACGAAATATCTTCTCTTTTTTTTTCGTATCTACGAAAATAACTTAAGAACAAAGGGGTATGACAGGCGAGTCATATATCACTCACTATAATTCAAGGAATACTATACTCCCGATTGACCAAGATTCATACCCTCCTTGGAAAAAGCCAATATCTCATATGCTTTGCACCTATCGCAAGCATATACATTAGAAATCACAACTGTTTCACCCATGCAAAGGCCTATATCAAGCAACGAACCCCACTTTGAGAATTTAACACGAATTTTTAGAATATCGACACGCGTTCGTACACACGGTCTCCCAGTGTAAACTGTTTGTTTATGCAAAAGGGTAAGGTAAACCGATGCAATAATCACGTTAAATAAATGAATTGCTAACATCGGCATGCATAATCTTTTATCGGGCACAAGGAATACAGTAGATCACCATTTTTAACCGTTTGACTACTTTTACTTGCATTTAGCAATTATACGAATCAAGTGACTTTAAGAAAAATGAGATGTTTTGATTGGCTGTTTGTAGCCTCTACAACCAATCATGTTTAGTGGTATTGTATCGGTTAACCTTGTCTTCTCACAGAAATGACTATTTACACTTGGAGACCGGGTGTACGAACGAGTGTCGGTATTCTATAAAATGAGGTTAGTTTCTCAAAGCGGAATTAGTTGCATGATAATTGCATCTGCATGGGTGAAACCGTTGTGATTTCCTGTTACATAAATGTATATGCTTGCGATAGGTGCAAATAATTTGAGTATACCATCATAAATGACTCAGATATTGGCATTTTTTCAAAGAGGGTATGAATCTTGGTCAATCGGGCGTAGTGTCCCTTGTATTATATATACATGTAGTGATATATGGCTTGCTTTTCGTGCCAGACCCCTTTGCTTAAGAACGAAATTCCTTTTCTTTATTTCGTAATTTTATTTTCATAATAGTGTTCGATGGCCCTTCCTTTGTTACAGACTTATTGTCAATTGGCCTCTTGCTCTTGTAAGTTCGAGCCGTGGAAGCCCTCGTGCTGGCTTTCGGCAGGCTGGTAGCTCTACCTGGATGTCTCCGTACTCTCAAACCGCCTTCTACCTACATGTATAATTAATGAATGTCGCTATAAGAAATAACATTGTAGCAGCGATGGTTACCTCCAGCCATCAAGAACAAATGTTTGTAACAAAGAGAGAAGTTCAGTATAATATAATGCGGTAGACAAAAACAGTTCTTAACAAAAAAATCAACAAAAAAAATGAAGACGTAATGACTATTTATTAGCACCATTTTTATCAGTCATGTTGTTAACGAACATATTCTATCTAAAACACGTATTTCATTTTCTCCCCCCCAAAAAAAACAACAACAACAACAAAGTAAATGGAAAGTATATACACATGTCTCAGCTTATTTCTCATTTTACGGTATATGTAGGTCATATATCTTTATCAAATAATTGTAACCATTCCATTATGACAATCTTAAGTAAAATTCAATTATTGCTTTTCCACACGTGTCACCTATAAGCTTATTATGTCCTGAAAATTTCATTTGTTCTGAGTAAGGGAAAATAATACTTTTTCTTTATCACACAGAATGTTTCTCTATTAATAACGTCATAAAACAGATGAAAGATGAAGAAGAAAATAAACATACTCTATTTATTATGATATATATATCTTTTTATGCGCAAAGTATTCGTTCGAGAGAGAAAATGTTATTTTTATTATGCTTTATTCATTTTTTTTCGCTGGAAAATAGGAAAAATATCGAAAACTGAAAATAGTAATATTTACTGTTTCAAATAGTAAATATCACAAGTTTAGAATTTTTTTTAATGTTTTGTAACAGAACTACTTTTTTTTTCCTTTATGGGAGGGGGCTCCGTGGCCGAGAGGGTAAAGTCGCTGACTTTAACATTCACTCAAGCACCTCACCGCGTGGGTTCGAATCCCGGTAGGGTCATTCGGATTTTCATATGAGAAAGCCTTCCAGCTGGCTTGCGGTAGGTCGGTTGTTCTACCCGGATGCATCCGTGCATTCGGGGTTTACCTCCACCTGTAATTAGCTGGACGACGCTATATGACTGAAATACTGTCGAAGCGACGGTAAACTCTAATAGTCAAGTTAAGTCACGTCCCTTTATTGAGCCAATAAGTGCATTGTATAATCATAGTAATGGGGGAAAGGGGGTTGTTACAATGGTATACTATATTTGATTCATCTAAATCCACTCGTGTTAACTTTGATTTTACTTCTACTATAACCAACTGTTATCCATTATATAGTAAGAGCCTTCTTATGCTCAAAATACTGGTCTGATAGAGAAAACGAGATGGTGTTAAATGGTGTTTTAATTAGACGTAACAACAACAAAAACAACAACAAAAGTAGACAGACTGAGACAGAAATGATAATTATTACCTCCGTATCTAGTTGAAAATCACAACCAAAAAGAAGCACGTGGTGAACAATTTCCGTGTTGTTGATGATAGGTTGAAATTTTATAATATGTAAGGCTCTTCATTTGGAAACTGTAATAGATACACGTAAAAAAGTCAGTCATTCAAAATATGTATGGCAAGATACAGCTGTATCTTAATGTAAAATCATTCTTTTCATTGAAATTCTGTGTAAATGACAATTTCAAGACAAATATTTTCACGCTCAAGAAATTGGATAATACTTGTACCTAGAAGGACAGAAAGTATTAATTTGACAGTTTTCTTTCTTTCTTTCTTTCTTTCTTTCTTTCTTTCTTTCATGTACTACAAATATAATGCTGAGCGTCAAGTTCAAAGGTGATAGACCGTGAGCAGTAAACAATTTAATGCTGAGCGTCAAGTATAAAGGTAATAGACCATCAGGACTGATCAACCTAGGTATGTTGCAGCCTGGTATCGAAGTCACGACCTCTTAGTCATGGGTGAGTCACTCTTGTCTCTCGCTTTCGGTTCTTGTGATTGGTACGAAAACTTGATGGTCCAATGTTAGTTAACATCTTTCATTTACAAAAAGAAATGAAATTTCTTTTTTCGATCGTTATTAGCGCTGACCAGGAGTGCGTTTTTCATGTAGAATTAAAACATTCCTCTTGTTTCAGCAGAAATTCAGGTTCTAATATGCGGCCAGTACAATAAATGTAAAACTTCAAACATGAAACATTTAACTTTGGCGGATTCTATGCATTTATTTGCTTTTTCAACGTTGGTCGCTAAAAGCAATTTAGGATTTGTTAATAGAGTTCAACTACTCGCATGAACTGGAGAAATAATAATATCATAATTAATCAGTTATTGTACAAACATTCTTACCACTTTGACTGAGCTACAAGCATACAATATGACGCATTCTCTCGGTCAATCCGAATGAACTAAACAACGGCGTTATAGGTATAAAGCAACTACTAAATTAAAAGAGAAAAAAAACAGCCCCCCCCCCCCCCACACACACACAAAAAAAAAAAAAATAATAAAAATAAAAAACGTTACGTTTTCAGGAAGTTCGTGTAAAAGTTAAAAAAATTGTGACATCGTCATATTTTTGGAAGAATTATCCTACATTAAATGACGAATCGGTCAATACAACAAAATAACAGCATTTTTACTATATAAGATTTATTATTTCGTGGCGTTGTCCAAAAACTGTTTTCTTTAAAACCTCTTTAAAGTCAGACATATAATCGTGTTATATCGGCTATCTCCGGAAGCCTCCGTATGTCACCAGATTGTGAGAGTCGTACAGATGAAATTTACATAATGGAAGCCAGAAGTATTGTACGTTATTTCCAAAAACCATATCATCGATCATTCATCATACTGAGTATTGCATTATGTAGAAATTCAAATTTATGAGCGTTTGCAATTAACCGATGGGCTCTATTTCGTTATCATTCCAAATGTATTTGTATAAAACACAACAAAAGCCATACAAACCAAAGGCATACAAATGGAAGGCGATGTTGCGTCCATTAGCTCTTTGAAAACTGACTCACCACGGGATTTCAGTATATGCTCGGCTTCTTGATGACGTTGATTTATGAAGTATTTGGCAATGGAAGTATATACGTATCTCATTGTATATACTTCAAATATTCAAAAGACATATCAAAAAGCAATATGATGTATACATATATCTCATCCATGTTCGAGTGTGTTTGATTATAGGCTCACCATTTTAGGTGACGCCCCCAAGGTGCACACCAGGGTTTGACAATGGAAATTATTATACCGAAGACACCAAAGCATTGCAATTAGAACAAACAGTGCGACGAAAATACTGCGCCATTTTCTTTCATGCTACAGGACTACTTTTTCATATGATGTGTCTATCTCTAGACGCTAAATGAGCATTCTGTGATTTAAAGACACTTTAACTATTAGTAAGAATACAATAAATATTGCTGTTTTAATGTTGGCCAGCCTCCTATCGAAATATTAGTATCAAATCATTATCTGTTTTACTCCTCCTTTTTGTCTGTTGTTTCTATGCAGTTTTTGTATGTAATGCGCGAGGACGGTATTCTAAGTCTGTACACAACATATGTTTTGTTCTGATCCACTCCTCTCGCATGCACAAGGGTGTTGAGATCCTGTCGTACGAAAATGAGCATGCATACAATAGAAATACTACCAAATTGCATTTCACGACATGGCATGTATCAAGGGAGAACCGATCCTACCTAATTTTGTCCAGACGTGTTTCATGTGTTTGCTTTGTCCAGAGAAATTATCATTAATAATCATTTTAGTAAAAGAAGACACAAAGCGCCAGTATCGATAACAAACTATTATTATTGGTTGAAATTGATTAAATGGGTCTTTTTCAACAACAGACTATGAAATTAATTGTGCAGGAGTCAGGATGACGGGTATCAATTCATTTCAGATGATTTTCATAAATCTTTTGTTATCGTAGTATATAAATTCCCGAAGGGAATCGACAAACATGGCCTCAATTATTTTGCTCTGCAAACTTATCCTTTCATAAAGCAATTTGTTAATTGCATAACTAACTAATGTTGCATAATGAAAAATCAGGGTAAAACATTCACATTATATGATTATATAGATCAATAAATAATCTGTGTTAAGTTTGTTTCAGCGCGTTACAGCTGATTTTTATTTTGATATAAATTTTTAATTTCTCATTTATTTTGAATAGAATGAGAGATGAAAGCCCAAATGTTAAGATCCATGTATTAAGAATATCATTAAAAGTATTTTTGCTAAATTTTGAAAGTACAAAAAGTCATATTTTAGTGTTTTTGTGCAAATTTGGCTAAAATTTCAATAAAAAAAGCAGTGTTAGTTAAAAAAAAAAACCTAGTGAGGTACGTATCTTTTCGCTTCTTCAAAGACCATTTATATTACAGGACTGACTCTGAAAAAATAAAGGAAATCTGTCCGTTGATTTTTATATTTAGATATTTTTGGGATAGCTTCTATACTTATATGCAATGTTTTAGAAAAATCTGTCCGTTATAAAAAAAACCGCTTTAACGCCTTTAATTTGATAATACGTGGGAAAGTTAATATGTGAATATGCAATAGGTTTTATTTCCGAAACCTGTTCTTATTTATTAAACAAAATGAGATTAGTCAGTAAGTATATAACCTTAATTGATTTGTCATAATAACCAGGAAAGTGTCAAGTTTTGAATTATAAAAAGTATTGGAAAGGACGTGACGTCATTTTACAGGAAATGATGTCATTTGACGTCGGTTGTTTTTCAAAATAGCAGCGTCACACAGCTTTGCATCAGAAGTAGTAAAATCACAGGTATTTGACACTCACTAAAGTATTTGTTAGGCTATATATAATATATACAGAGTATAATCTGTGTCAAGTACCTGTGAGTAAAATTGTATTTCGCATCAACTTCCCCGGTAGCTGTCATCAGGGAAATGAGTAAGAGACACCCAGAGCAACCCAGACTATCGAAAATGCAAGTTAGAAGAATTATTTGTGGATTTGAGAAAACAAGATCGGTTACCGATGGACGGCACTCTAACACTGGAAGGCCTAGGTCGGGACGGTCGAAAGAAAACTCAAGGGAAATAAAGTCGTTGAAACAATAGTGTGCGATAATCTCAATGTTTTATAGGGTACATTTATGCCAGCTTTAAGACGAAGGGACATTGACACCTCAATATGTGGTTCCAACAGGATAAAGCCTCGCCACACACAGCCAGTATTGTAGCCGATTGGTTACGGAACACGTTCGGAGACAGATTCATTTCGTTTAGGATGGCTAACGAGTGGCCTCCTCACTCACCCGATCTAAGTTCACTTGACTTGGCGGAAATCAGACAACATAAACATTGACGCTGCAACGTCGTAATTGCCCAAAAATGGACATCATGCGGAACATTTACTAATTGTTTATTCTTTCGTAATTTTGTAAGTTTGAATGACAACTTTACTTATACATATAAAAAAATGAACTGTGTACATAACTGTCATGTTCTTTATTCAAGGTTATTTTGTTCAGCATTTGAAATGTGTGCATTTAAAATGGTATCAGATATTTTGGGGCACCCTATATTTATTCATTGTGGATAACATATTTGCCAGAAACCAATCTTCAATATCATGTATAAAATGACCAAAGGGGTATAAGAGAAAAGTGTATAAAACACAAATATGAATCATTGCACTAGGATATCAACCATATTCCAGACATGATTTTATCAGCAACGGACAGAAAACAAACCTCATTAGGGAAATCTTCTAATTCTAATCAGACATTTTGTTATTTTCATGAACATATCGTGATAGAGCAAAACAACGTATATTATTGTCATGCTGATGTTATTTTAATCTTAATTAGTGCATACAAAACATGGTATTACATTCTCAAGAGTATACAGTATCTGTTTATTCCTCTATGGAAACATGCGTCGTTTGGTACACTTCGTCTTTGGTACACTACGACTTTTATTCCAACGAATGTCACTATGAACTGGAGAAAAAATACGTTTTTTTAGGCTTTCGCTCCAGCCACAGGTCGAAAACATATTGTTTTTATTATTATTTTATTATTAAGCTTTCCGCTCCTGCCGCAGGGCAAAAAAACTTTTTTCTTCTAGCCACTTTTTTGCACGACATTGTGGCAAGAAGAGGAAAGCTAAAGTTGTGATATTTTAGACAGGCAATAGCATGTATCTGAACCTGTGACTAACGGAGAGAAAATTTCAATTTTCTTTCGAATTTTGCCGCTAGGGGGCGCATTGTTTGAAATCACTCTTTTGCTTATAACTAAATAAATTGAAGTATGATTCGAATGCAACTTTTTGCATTCCTTTCCCTGTTTACAGCCTAATAAAACATGATGGTATTATAGTATTTTGTACCAGAAAAAAAATGTGCTAGGAGAGGCTGAATGTTCTAACCTTGCAAAAAAACTGCAAATGAGGGTAGGTCTACGAATAAAATGTCCATTTTTGTTCAAGATGAGATTAAAAAATTCTGTTTCCTGCATATAATTTGCAAGTCATATATGCACAGAATATTTAGAGTGGTGACTTCAGGAAACGATTGGTTTGTCTTCATGAAGCGGCCAAACTTCACCAAATTTTTGAGAAATCAATAATCAAAAATATATATCTATTTTTTTTTTTAAGCTTGTGTTTTTATTTTTTGTTTGATATTCAGGCATTTTTCACAGATTGTGGAGTTTAATGTTACAAATGATCTCATACTTTCAAATTATGAAATATTGAAAAGGTCAAGGTCATATTACGGTTATTGTTTTTTTTCTTCGGCCCTAAATAGCTCCAAAACTAAAAATATTTATCGAGAGATTATGCACAAAACTTTTAGTCAATGAAGAGCTCTTTCGAATGATTTTAAGTTTTTGAAGATCGGGGTTGATTTGATTGTTGTATGGCAGTTCAAAGTTTAATCCTTTGTTAAATTAGTTTAATAGCAGTGTAATACTTAAGGTGTGGGTGCAATTGCGAACATGAATTTTGTCTCCTACGATTACGGTTATTATAGCTTGAAGCAGATATATGGTTGCAGAATGGGATATCAAAACAACTTTAGTATTTACATCCAATTTAATATAATTCGGTTCTCTTGTCTTCTTTTTTCAACGATATATTAACAATATATTTCAACACGTGTTAAAATTATCTTGTTGAATTTTTACTATATTCATTACAAAATGCATTATTTTAATTTGCGCCAAACAGTTTGTAAATGAGAGAGAGAGAGAGAAAGAATTGATGGAGAATTAGATTTAGGGATAAGTTAAGGCTGATCAAGTTTTGATTGTTTTCTTCTTGTAAAAGATTGGTGATATTTCTGTATAGTTTTAACAGAGAAAGGCTCATACAAGAATGATTTTTGTTGGTATAATCTATAAATGTCTTGAAAACAGAAGTTACTTGTGATTGAAAAAAACAATAGAAATAACTTTTTCGGTTGATCAGGTTTGAAAATGTTCATTCTTGCGAAACCAGAGCATTTGCAGTGTGCAAATCTAGTTCCTCTTATAATCCCATGATTGTTTGTTCTATCATAGTAACTGCCAGTGATTTCTCATACAGTAAATGTAAGTAACGTTTTAAGGAAAATGTTGCCAATATTTGAGTTATATCGACTATCGATTAAAACACGGCATAAATATGTATTGGAAAAAAACAATTCAGCTTTAGATATTCTTGAGAGAAAAAATATGCGTTTTCTTCTTGAAAAAGACTTAAATAGGCCAAATATCGCCTAGAACAGATTGTTTAGTAATGTTCTGTCGGAATACACTGTGGTATCAATTAAACCTTGATATTCAAGCACTAAAGTGCGCAATCTCATTAAAATCAGATACAGTATGCTTACTGGATCTGACCACATCGTAAAGAGGGTCGTCTCAGATTGACATTTGTATAAGCCAATCAAATCGGCGTTCGTTCGGTATATCAGGGGGAAGTTACCGCATCAATCTCAGAATAGGGTAGAAAGATGTTTAAGCCACCGGTTAGGTCATTCGGTAGAGCGGTAGCTCATTCGGTAGAGCATTCGCCCGGTAATCAAAAGGCCCTGGGTTCGAGTCACGGTCAAGCTGCACATTTTTCTCATCCTGTGAAAAAAGTTTTATCGAAGTCAGTTAGAAACGCGCCATTTAACCGGTTTAAAATCGAGCACTTGTATACATATAAATTACATAAAAGGTCAATCTGACGTTACCCCTAATGCCCTAATCGCGGATAGTAGAGGAGTGCAAATTAGGATATGATGTTAATGAGATTGTAAAGTGCGTCATGTGTATGGACAGAAATGTGGCATCAACTCAGTTTTGATATTTCCAATGTCCAACGATATAAATTCCCACCACAGTTTGGTGACTTCTTTTGAAATAGGAATACACATTTTCCAAGAGATTTAAATGATGTTATGTAAGATAATTGTATGGACGTAATCCTCACTAATAAACATTATCTATTTCAACACTTTATGGAACTGAACTTGAAGTTCTTAGTAATTTAAATGTATGAAGGAATATTACTTTTCATCTGTAATTCCAATAAAGTGTACAGATATAAGTGTACATGTCAGTATAAAAGCTCCATATAATATACGGATAACAACTGTTTTATGATTTTCGCCCACATTTCGTGATTTCGTTATTTTTCATAAAGCTCTGTGGTCAAAAATTCATAAAAAAACTGTTAATTTGTATTAGTATACATGTTTTTTTTATTTATATTATCATTTTTAGTTTTATTTCGTGTCAACGTCAATGCGATAAATATAGCAAAGGAACAGAACTATATTAGATTTGTCCGTCGTTCTTATCCTAAATGTAATATATTTATATGTATGTCAAACTTGATAACTATGTTTAAACCAACTACAACAAAAGAACTGTTCTAGAAGGTTGGGACATGAAAATTGCCACGATAGGCTGTCTTGTCCAGTAATATTTTGAATACCGAATATTTCCAAATTGGAGCCCGGATGCGAAAACAAACAAACAACAATCTGTATGTTTATTAAGACAAAATTGACGTTTTAATATACAAAGAAAAGTATTCAGAGTGGGATTTAAATGAAACTATGTATAAATATAGACCCCTAAAAACTAGACCCCTAAAAACTTTAAATAAATAATAAATGTGTGCGTGTCTTTCAACACGTCGTATTCGGTATCTCAGCCTACGCGTGGTTCGAATCCCGGTAGGGACTCGTTTTATGGAACTCACTGGCTTCGTAGGCGGGTTCTCCGGTACTTGGTACTCGGGTCTTCTCCACCTTAATTGCTGGGCGTGCTATAGATAAATACTTCCGCGCGTAACCATACAAAAACAACCTCGCTACTTATTCCGATATTACTTTGTTTACTCGATTTGTTTTAACAATAAACACTCTCGATGGCTCTGATGGCGGCGTATGGGGTCATTATCGCGGGAGGAAACCGAAGAACCCGGAGAAAACCCACGTGCCTTGACGGGCGAGCACTGTACCCTCTCACGTGTGTGACCAAAATCGAACCCGAAAAACTATTCACGGTATTAACGTGTCTATTCAAAGAATGTACAATAATAAGCCCGGATAACGTAATATGAACGCGCCAATGCGTACCGGTGCGATTCTTGGTCACGTACTTGAGAGGGTACAGCGGTCGCTCATCCAGGCACGTCGGTTTTCTCCGGGAATGATCACAGACGCCGCCACCAGAGCCATCGAGAGTGATTAATATAAATTGTGATAACTTGATTCGTAATCGATATAAAATAAATAAATTTTAAACTAAAAATAAACCACATGTATTGTCTTGTGACCTTGAAAGAACTGCAAACACTTCCTTAGATTAGCCATATTCATATTACATTAAATACTATCATTATATAAAAAGCACCGTGTTAACGAATACATTTTTAGTTTGATTCCACATATAACATTTTTAAAATGGTAAGATATCATTTAGCCCTGTAAACCAATATCCGTGATATGACATTGCTCTTAACTCTAATCTTGCTAAATTTCTTAAACGGACTTATCCTTCCTTAATTTTAGAATACATGAATAGTTGAACCTATATAAGCGACCACCTGTATTAAGCAGTCCCCCTGTATTTAGCGGTCAGTTCTGAAATTACTAAACTAGCTTTTCCTTATATGTTTAACTTTAATTTCGCGACCAACTGTGCTTTGCGGTCACATGCTCTTGTCCACTTGATCGACCGCTAAGGACAGGTTTGATTGTATATTTTTTGTTGGTTGTGGGAGTAGCTTGCTGGAAATTTATTGACAGAATAAAGGACAGGGCAGACCATGATCAGTCTTAACAGATGTGCAGGCTGACCTTGGTTTGCACTGGACGCAAAGGCAGTAACACGTGTCCATAGCATTGTAAAGGTTAAAAGTAATTTGCAAACAATATTTGCCATTTCTGAATGGTTATGACGTTAGACTGATCCCGCACCTACTGCAGTATATCTGTCTTTAAAACAAGTTTAACATATCTTTTAGAAGCATATGGATTTGGTAATGTTTTTTGTAAGTGTGCAGGATTCAAATTTCAGAATATTTTCAAACAAAGAATTACAACAGTGACATGTGTCTACTGGAGGGATTTCATTTTTTAATTTCAATATTAAAAATAACAACCTTGAATATGAAATATATCTAGATTTTTGACATATTCCCAGAATTAGGTTATCTTTGCTTTCCGAGAATTCAGACAAGTAAATTTGCTAAAAAAGATTAGCTCATAAAAATAATATATCTTATTATGGCTATGGTGGCATTTAAGACGAATGTCACTTTATATGGATTTGTGGTAGATTTGATGTTTATAGAAATACATTGCCTCCGCAAAATAAACGATTGATAATAAGGACGATCATTAGTTCACGAAAATTTATGAAATTTGACTTCGAAATAAAAATTGAAAAATTACATGAATTGCCACCTCGGGACCGGGATTTTTACTTCGAAGTAGCTAAAAAATCGAAATAGCGAAATTCGGATTAAACATTTTATTTTTATTTAAAATAAGAAGGGAAGAAATCGGGACCGAAAATAAACTTCGAAATGGCGAGGAATTCGGTTTAATGATGTTCGGTTGGCGAGGTTCTACTGCATATTTAAATAAATGCAGATCATCGATGTTAAAGTTTTTGGAACTTCTGAAATCAACTGGTAAAAATGTTGTGTTTAATTTATGTAAATTTATTAAAGACGCTTTCAACATAAATGAATAACCTACTTCACTTCTCAAAATTGTAAGGGACCTGTGTCTCCTTGCCGGTTTGACTCGCCGAAACTATACCGGAACACAAATTTGGCGATTTTCAGGGATCGATATTAGTACTGCAGGGCAAGGGTATCACATGGCAAAGAACGGTAATACATCGTCGGGACATCATTAGAACATCGGCGGGAAAAACTAACGGCCGGTGGCTGTAAAAAATATGGAACATGCACAATTTTTGTCATTTCGCTGCCAAAGGGAGCAACGGAACTAAAACTACAACGGCAGTACTCCGGTGTAGAGTCGATAACAGAGCACCGATAACGCCCCGTAATGGATCTGCGTCCCTCCGATGACCGCAATTTGAACGATACTGGTACTGATATGATACCGTAGTTAAGGCGCTGAACTAACGATGTATACTACCGTTCTAATGCGATAAGATACCGTACTACTAAAAGCACAACGGTATTACAATGAACGCGCCAGTACTATGTCGGTATTTCTACGTGATTTTTCAAGTGCTTTCACGGTGGAACTGTGCCGATTTTTTTGCCGATTTAATTTTACTTATGTTTAGTCACAGCAAGGTAAATAGGTATTATGTGACCAGCCCTTTGATATTAATTATATGTCTTAAACTGTATTGAAGATGGTGTGCAAAAGTCAAATCTAAATAAGATAAATATTGTTCCGTTCTTTAAAATTGTTGTTGAATATAACAATTGTATACTAGTATCCATGGTTGATGACAAGATGCCGATGCTGTCAATGATACTGCATGTAAATGAATAAATGAATCATTTGATGATGATGGATAATGTGATAAGTTGGATATCACCAAAGAATGTACAAAATTTAATCAGAGTGTTTCCGTTTTACAAATGATATGAACCACGTGGTAATGAAATCATTCAAACCAAAATGCGTTCTCCATATCTGGGTGGACACCAAACTACATTCCTACATTTTTCTATAGTACTGTTTGGTTAGTTTTTTATAAGTTTATAACAATACAACTCATAAAAAAGTCATATTAGTAAAATTATCTAATTAAAATATCTGCTTCATGTGCTCTCATTAAAATGTGTTATTGTACATACTGACGTCATTGATGATGTACGTTGCACTAGATTGTGCTTGTCAAAGTACACAATGATGAAAAATAAAAGTTTACCTCCGTTTGTAAACAGACGTAAGTTGTTTGCTTGTTTGGGACTTTCACCTCTGGTAGCCGAATATCAAAAGTTTTCAAATCTCCAGCAATTGCGATGGAAAGTACCGCTGACGTCAAAGAAAATATAAACTGGCATATCATTTTTCCCGGGCTTTCTGTAATGTATAAGACATGAATATTATTATAGATATCAATCGATTTTATGATCCTATCGCACAAATATCAGTAGTAAATGAGTGTAACAGCATAGAATATTGATTAAAGAAAAACCGAATCGGTAGCCTAATTTGGTATATCGGAAGTTGCTAAAAGGTTTATATTTTATGTCATCATACTTAACCCTTTCCCTCATAGAGGAAACCATGAAAAGACCTATGCGAACAACATAAAACCAGATCAGCCTGCGAGTAACTCGCAGGCTGATCAGGTTTTATGCTGTTCGCTGCTCCTCAGTGGTCTGGAAATGAGGACTTTGTAATTAACTTTGGTAAGGTTTCACTGTGGTTTTCTGCAGATCAGGCTTTATGTGGTACCTATTGAGTGCGTCAAAATGAGTCTATATGAGGGAAAGGGTTAAAGAAATTTGGTATATAATCCAATACTTTGCACTGGTAGCCATTAAGCGTAGTCTGCGGGACTAATTTTATTATTGAATGCTCGTGAATGTGATTCTATAACCACAATACGAGCATATTTGTTTTGATAAGGAAAACTTTTGTGTCTTGATAATACGTGTTAGTATAATGTTCGAATACATTTCAGTGAGATATACAGATGTTGGAAAACATGTAATATACATGAATCTTTAGGGAGCGTGTGATGTTAAAAGACAAAACACAGATGACAAACCTTATAGTTTCGCCTTGACGTCTATATGTATTTCTAAAACGAGAGCACCAAAGTTGGTATTTAAGATAAGTACCATTTCATGTCAGAGACACTTAAATTGATGAATGAAATCAGAAAATTAGATGGCTACATTGTGAAACTGTCAGCTACAATGTGCCATTTACAGTTGTATTCATGAAAAGTGTTAGTTTCCATGGAAATGTATTATTCATTTAAAATGAAGATAGTTAATGTTTACCATGTGGATTATATACAAATTCTAAAGAACATTCATAAGGTTATTTTGATATATAATCATAGTGTTACCAATTGTTTATATAATTTTTGATATTTCCAGTATAATAAAGCTTATATATGGCCTCTTACGCATTGTTTTATGTGTTTTATTTATTCATTTATTTTTGTTTTGTTTTACTTTGACTCCTGGATTATGCTCGATATCCGAATATCGGCACTCATTCATACTGTACGCTTATGATATATCGCCCGTCGTTGATCCAGAGTACCTCATAAACGCTTTATCAATCATTTGGCAGAGTAGTACTGGATGCGCACATGACATTCAATTACAATGTGGAAAATATCTTTACCATCTTCATCCACATTGATTAAACGTACACCAAAAGCAAGGTCCAGTTCTTCCTCACCATATCATGACGTGTATTGTATGTAACGTCAAGCGAACGTGAGACTGTCAATTTCTTCCCCTGTCATACATGTCTATTTCATTTGGTTAGAAATCGGTAAGACTTTGTTTTCTATTAAAGATGTTCGTGTTTTCCCTTCAGGGTTCTGATTAATAAACTGGTTATCGTGTATTCTATTGTTGTTTCCAAATGTCGACTGAAATGAACGAACTTTTTCCCTAGAGACATGTGTTTTCTTTCTTTTAAATATCATTCGGATAATGTCACGTGCATGTGGATATTCTCCCAAGGCATATCTGTATTGTAACTATACACTTAATAAGTTTGCTGTATATGAATATTAGTCGTTTAAAAGCTAAGAAGATGTACTGATATATATGTTTATGCAACAGAGGCAATTTTTACTTGGAACAGAAAAACAATGGTCTATTTTGCCCAAAGAGTATAAATCAATAAATAACAATCCAAAAACCTAATTAAAAAATCGGAAACTTAATCAGGCTTAGGGCAAGCAATAATTTAGAGCCTGGGGGTCCTAATGTTACGTTAAGCATTTATTGGGACGGTAAAAGAAAGAATCAAGTGGCTTGAAACTCTCCACATCAAAAAGATCTTGTAGCTAATATATCATTTTGCTGTGAGGGCAGAACATATTTCGAAAAACGTCATAAATTTATTTGCCATATCCCTACTAAATTAATTAAGGATATATGACATGCCAGAGGTACGCAAATAGCTGCACTTCATGGACTTATGTCACACATTTTCAGGCACAGTATGTTCATTATTTTATTATGTGTGGTGACAACGATAGCTAAAGCATATACAGAAGAGTGTTGTGCATTTTATTCATGTAAGATATGTATAAGAAAATTCACATGCCTAAACAGGGGCTCGTCATGCAAGCATATGTATATATAACGATAGTAAATGCAATCTAATGCATGTATAGCTTGCCAGATAGATGTATTGAATTTTGATATCCGGTATTACATTCCCACGGTCAGTTTGGTCAGTTGTAATATGTTGCATTATAAATAACATAAGTTGTTCAATAAAAATGAACTCATTTTCCGGAATCAGATCAGCTAAACAATAATCAACAATATCACGATCAATTTTGTAACCCCGACCGTTTTGGTTTAACATGGCCTTCCCTTGCGCTAAGTTTTGGACCAACCTGAGACTTGTGTGGAAGAACTAGTATACTTCCCATATCAACGTAAAATGGACAGATTTTAATATATGAGGCGGTCAGATTATTGAATTAAGTAAACGCTTATAAATCTGACATTAATGGTCGTTATAACGGGAGTGTATTTATATGAGATTTTGCTTTCAGTTGGTTTTTATAACGAAAAAAGTTTGAAAACCAAGTAATTAAACACATTTTTCGGAATGGTTCAATAATGAGGGCGTTAGTATAATAAGGTTTTGCATTATATACATGCAGTTGATAGAAACTGGTCTGTTCATCAAGTATCAATTAAGAGAAAACACACAAGGAAATGTCTTGACTTAATTATTTGAGTTTACCGTTGCTTCGACAGTATTTCAGTCATATAGCGACGTCCAGCTAATTACAGGTGGAGGAAGACCCCGAGTGCACGCCCTGCCGGGATTCGAACCCACGCGGTGAGGGGCTGAGTGAGTGTTAAAGTCAGCGACTTTACCCTCTCGGCCACGGAGGCCCCACATACAGGAAATGGGTCCTGGAAATAGTGAAGTGGTTGTTCTGAAGGCGGGGGTATTTATATGAGAATTGTGTCTAGATTTTCGACACTTCGACCGTCATAAAGCGACGTTAAGCTCCTTACGAGTATAGGATGACCACGAGCACAACCGAGAAGAACAACTGACCAACCAAAAAAGAAAGCTGGAAGGTTTCATTATACAAACATTTCGAGTGCCTATACCAGGGTTTGAACACAGCGGCGAGGGGCCTAATGTGAGTAAGTCAGTTACTGTAGCCACTCGGTTTGGGGGGACCCACTACATGCCACTACATGACTAGTTACAGATGAATGTCTAAGCTTGAGAATAAATAGACATAATTGCCTATTTTTATATAATTCCTTTATTTGACATTGTATGTATTGCTTATTTTTATATAGTTTCTCCACTGACATTATTTAATTCCCAAATATCTATTTCTCAATCATAAGTCTCAATCATAAAACATTATATTCTCTGACATTATCTGATCTTATCTCAAGAACCGTTTTCCTTGTAGTATCCTTGATTTTGGGCCACATTCACGATTTGACTCGATATGTCTTAACTGGCGTATTTTTTTTATTTTTTTTTTTTTTTTTGCAAAGCATGCATTTTCTGAAGTAATGAATTCCCAAACCATACAGTTAAATCAAACATCTATTGTAGACATTTTTATTTAAAATTTGGAATGGTATAGCCGAAATTCTTTTTCATATCTTTTTTTTTTTTTTTTTTTTTTTTGCAAAATTAAATTAATTTCACCTAAGATGTGGGGCCGCCGTGGCCGAGCGCTTACAGTCGTGGACTACAAATCTCTCAGCCCCTCACCGCTGTGGGTTCGAATCCCGGTAGGGACTTCGGATTTTTCATGTGAGGAAGCCTTCCAGCTGGCTTGCGGTAGGTCGGTGGTTCTACCCGGGTACCTCTGTGTACTCGGGGTCTTCCTCCACCTGTAATTAGCTGGACGTCGCTATATGATTGAAATACTATCGCAGCGACGGTAAACCCCAATAAAACAACAACAACCTAAGATGTAGCCCAGACCTTAGATAAACTGTATGTTTTATTATGACATAATTTCTTTTCATTGTATAGATAAGTTGATTTTATTGTACGGCCATGTGCATGTTTGTTTATGTCCCACCGCGTAATTCGGTCATTTGGACACTTTTTTCTACATGAGATAGCTACGGTGGTGCCTTCACACGATATCACGTCATATACAAGTGGCATGATACCACATACGGTCACATTAACCTGACTCCACGTCAACTGTCCTTGGATATACCATTTCCGCAGCTGTCGTATTCGCATTCACACATTCTCATACGCATAAAGCACCCAGAAATCGAAACCAAATTTAATGTTAGAGAATTTTTCTTATTTAACAGTTGAGGTATTGTTAAATTTTCATAGATAAATGTCAGTTAATCAAACAAAATACCTATTCACGCATTAAAATCAAAACGCTTGAAGGCATATTAATCATTTTCTTCTAGGATTGCGATTTATCATATTTGGTGAGATGTCAAAAACAATCTCTGACTTAAATGTGATGATGGATTCTACAAGATACATTTTGAGTGAGATTTATCGTCATTGAATACCGGGAAAGACAGTTAACTTTAATTTTAGCTAAAACAACCTTAAAAGTTAAAAGATTAAAAATAAACGCTTATTAAAAAGGCTATTTTTAGTACACTATATATTTCTCAAGATTGACTATTTCTGTATGTATTATCTATTTGTCGTTTTTTGAAACACTATAACTATTTGAATGTATCAAATTTAAATTGGTAGCAAAATAATTAATTCCAGTTATACACTTCTTAATCACTAGACTCGGATAATCTTTCGCAAATACAGTAAATCATCATTTTTAATTGGCAATATTGTTCTACCTGTATAAGCGGTCGCTTGTATTTAGCGGTCAACCTGTTCTTAACGGTCAGTCTAAACTTTAATATTACCAACCTCTAGTATTTTGTTAAATGTTTAAATTCATTAAGACAGGTTTAGGTTTAACTGTATATTTCAAATTATATGTTGTATATGCTTTTTGTTGGGACATGTATTCGTATATTCTTGTTTCTCTAAAAACAACATCTAGTAAGTTAACGTTTTGTCTATACTAAACATGACTATTTGGTGGGACTAATATTCGCGGATACAACGTCAATAAAATCAATGAAAATAAGTCATCACGAATATATGTGATTCCACAGTGAATACACTTTAACACTCACTCAGCCCCTCACCGCGTGGGTTCGAATCCCGGCAGGGTCATTCGGATTTTCATGTGAGGAAGCCTTCCAGCTGGCTTGCGGTAGGTCGGTGGTTCTACCCGGATGCCTCCATGCATTCGGGGTCTTCCTCCACCTGTAATTAGCTGGACGTCGCTATATGACTGAAATACTGTCGAAGCGACGGTAAACTCAAATAGTCAAGTCAAGTCAAGTCCACAGTGAATAATGTTAACTCATACACAATTGTGACACCGTTTAACCATCCGATTATACAGTGACAAATTCAATATTCCGCCAACTTATCAGATAAATAAATCTATATATTAATATATATATAATACATTTAATATATTGCATTAAATTAAGGATAAGCTTTTACTTTAGATTCAATTAATTACTCATTCATCAGAGAGTTTCTGAATTTCCTTCATTTTTTTTTGTCTTAACATTTTGTAGTTATACATGTAATTGAAATAAGAAATTTATATATATAGGTATTTTATATAAAACAGACATTATTAAATTTGGAAGCTCACGATTCACCGTTCTACCCTCTCCTTGTGTGGTAAACATCTTCAAGAATTTGAAGAAAAAAAATATTGAATTCCTCTTAAAGCATTTTACAGTAATTTCCATTTTAATTTTCTTTGAGATATTTCTGAAATTCCTTTGTAAAGCAAATTATCTTGTCTTTGTTACGGTTTTGATTAATGAGATATGCCAAAAACTCATAAAAAGTTGAATTAATTTGAATTACATACAAGTGTTGTGATATGATAGGAGATATTAAATACAGATATTTTACTGTATTGTGAAAGATTGCCTTCGAAGATCTAAATCTGTGTCGGATTATAACATTTCCACTAAGGAAATTTACAGTAATCTATTATATCGTGAAAGAGAGTCACATATTACACACACACACACAAACACAAACGCACGCACACACACACACATACACACACACACACATGGGATCCCTGGAAGATCTATACATAATGCGCTTTGAGGAGCCATATGTATTAAAACACAAATAGAGCGCTACGGGCAAGAGATATATACGGCTTAGCAAGTGCTTTAACCCGGGTCTCAGTGATAAGGCTTGATGTGTATCACCAAGCTTAGTAAGACGGCATTTCATTGATTCATAAATAGACTAATTCTTATTTACAATGCATTAAGATATTATCATGAAATGTATTTTTGGTTGTCTCAATACAATTCAAATCTATTATCAATATGAACATGTATATCCATAATTACGCGGATTAGAATCTTATAGGGCCTTGACTGCAGATGCGAAGGTTGTTGGTTTGCGCCTCGTTGGGGGCCGAGCGTAGCCTCTTTCATGCATTCACAGACGCAGAGTGACTAGCATAAATGCAAAGACCTAATCTCCTGATAGATGTAAAAATTCATAAGTATAAACATGAAATATAGTTGATCTTAAAACTTGAATTAATTATTATTGTTTATTTACCATGAGGCTCAATACAACGCGTTTTTAATGTTTAGCGCAATAACCGCGTTATATCGGATATAAACTGTACTACTGCCATTGATTCAATCTTAAATAAAAACAATCAAATGTTTTTATCCACTATATTTGACCAAAGCAAATAGCAATTCCATATTCATTTCGGCAGAGAACAAATCGTATTGACAATGAGTCGTGTTCAATGCAAAGTAACAGTCTAAATCTAAGAACAAAATCACACCGGTCTGATATATTGAAACAAATCCGACCGTATCAGCCAGATGATGTATGCTTGAGTCTGTTCAGTCGCAACTAAATAGCATCAAATAAAACAAACAAAAAAGAAAACAGTCTACCATTGTTATCCACTTCACTGATATAATTCACTCATGAAAGACAGTTCCAGAATGATAAAATATCAAGCTGTACAAACAAAATAAATTCACATTGTTCTTTAACATAATATGTATACAGAACAAAAAAAAAACACCATTTTAATCTACAGTAACATGTTTATGTATTTGGAACATACACTTTGAGTATTAAACAATTTGTGCCCCCATTTTTTCTTGTATTCAAAATCCTTATAATTGATTTTAACTGCAAAATATGGTATTTTAATCATTTTGACTGACATAATATACATCAATTTTCAACATGTATGTAAGAAAAATCCTTGACACTATACGCGTTTAAGACATCTATCTCGGGCTAGTGTATATTAAACAAGAGGGCCAAGATGGCCCTAGATCGCTCACCTGAGAAAAGTATCATTCATTGCCTGTACAAAACAGATTGCTTTAGAATTAAGATGATGAGGTGAAACAATGTTCAGGAATTTTCTGACCCCATCCACAAAAGATATCATCATGACAAACATTCTGCCAAAGTTTGAGGATGATTGGACCAAAAATGTTGCCCTCAGAGTATAAACAAATTTTTTTTGACCTACTGACCTACATTTCTATCCAGCCCCACCCATTTTCAAACTGGTTCGAGATATCATCATGACAAACAATCTGACCAAGTTTGAGGATGATTGCATCAAAACTGTGGCCTTTAGTGTGTAAACAAGATTTTTCTAAGATTTGACCTATTGACCTACTTTTGTCCACCTGCCCATTTTCGAAAGGGTTCAAGATATCACAAACAAACATTCTGACCAAGTTTGAGGAAGATTGGATTAAAATTGTGGCCTCTAGTGAGTAAACAAGATTTTTTTAAGATTTGACCTATTGACCTACTTTTTGATCCAACCTGACCCATTTTCGAAAGGGTTCAAGATATCAACAAAACAAACATTCTGACCAAGTTTGAGGAAGATTGGATTAAAATTGTGGCCTCTAGTGAGTAAACAAGATTTTTTTAAGATTTGACCTACTGACCTACTTTTTGATCCAACCTGACCCATTTTCGAAAGGGTTCAAGATATCATCAAGACAAACATTCTGACCAAGTTTGAGGAAGATTGGATCAAAATTGTGGCCTCTAGTGTGTAAACAAGATTTTTCTAAGATTTGACCTACTGACCTACTTTTTGATCCAACCTGACCCATTTTCGAAAGGGTTCAAGATATCATCAAGACAAACATTCTGACCAAGTTTGAGGAAGATTGGATCAAAATTGTGGCCTCTAGTGTGTAAACATCAAATTGTTGACGGACGACGGAAGACGGACGACGGATGACGGCCGACGGACAATCAAGTATCCCAAAAGCTCACCCTGAGCTATGCTCAGGTGAGCTAAAAAAAAAATGGAGTTTACAGCAAGCAAGTTTTCACCGAGACTCAGTCAATCTTATTCTGTTCTATATACCTGCCAGTTTTGATTACTAAATCGTGAGTTTAACAAGTCCTGTTCTGTATTAAAATACTTCAGTTTTCAAAAATGCACTCTTTTGCTTACAGGCAAAACGCATAAATAGAAGTAACGATAAAGCAAGTCTGGGAAATAATATAAAAAATAACCAGACAAACTTACCCTGACAAATTGATAATAGCATTTAGTCAATGGACATTCTATGAATAGAAATGACTAGGATTACAGTTTTATCTATAAATGACAATTCTCACCAGACTGGTATTACAAAATGCTTTTAATTAACCATGTCTCATGTGCGAAATCTTCTAATTCCAGTCAAAAGAGGCTGGGTTGGTATGTTCATGGAATTGCAGGAATGTATTGTAGGAGAGGAAGAGGAGAGAATGAATGAACGGCGTGATATAAATCATAATAAATCTAAATTAAATGATTTTGCACAAAAAAAAACCACTATCATTATTACATTTACTACAGATATATACAGAAACAGAGATTTATATACGTTTTTTATAATCATGTTATTTATAGATATTTTTGAGTAAAGGATTTCCATACTTTCTCAAGGTAATGCAGAATCCTCAATATCGAGATTTGGATTTGGACAACTATTCATCCAATATGCTGTTACATTTTTTTAAATAAAAATGTGAAAAAGATCAAACTATGACAATTCCATCGTTTCCGCGCCTTCATTATTATTTTGAGAAACACACTGCGGCTTTAACTATATGTTATTAAATAAGTGATTTTATATTGGCCCTGTTAATTTGTCCGAGGGCAGTCGTATTGGCCCAAGGACGCAGGCAAATACGACTGTCCCGAGGACAAATAAGAGGTCCAATATCGAATCATTCATTTAATGATAATTTTATGACATAATTCTTTAGCCAATCAAATTGCAGGAGAGACAGGGCCAATAAATAATATCGCTTTCGGCCCCCGTCCGACAGTGATATTTTCATTGGCCCGCTTAATGAGATCGTCAGTGTATTATTGAAAAAAAAAATCGTTTTAGTTGTGTGTGACGTAGTCACTCACAACTATAGTACCTACATTCTGAGGGTCCAATTCTCTACATTTAAAACCGAATAACATCTTAATTTTGTATGAATGATCGAACGATTGAATAGATTTCTACAACACTGGAATGTTGAGATTCAGCCAAAGTGCTGTTTCAAACTCAATTTTGAGGAAGGATACATAGGCACGGGAAACAATAATGGTATGTAGCATAAAAGCACAAAAAGAACTATTTCCCCTGTAATGTTTCGTAACTTTCACTTAACAATGCGGTGGAGTATAGTTTCTTTCGATGCAAAGGTGGCTCGTGCCTGAATTTGGATGGTAGATGTGCAGGCTTTGGTTATTTAGTGGTGTTACAATTATTCATATAGAATAATAGAAAGCTTGAATTCCGATACAAATCCGCATAACTTATTAATAATCACATCAAGCTATCTCGGATATATCGAGAAACCTCCAGAGGTCATTTGTTGTTCTACTGAATAGCTAATAACTGTATATATCTGTTATCAGAAGTTACAAAGGACACAGTATGGAGCCACCGATTTGTATGATCTATAAATAGAAACTGTGCCGTCGCTCGGTAACACAAATCAAAGCGCGGATAGTGCTAAGAGAGCAGGGGGTAGTTTCGATAGTTTGCAAAACTATTTTCAGTTTCAGACAAATAAGCGACAAAACTAGTTTCGGTTCGTAAATGGTTTTGGAGAATAAACATACGGTTTCTAAACCCGAGTTTTAACCGAACCCAGTTTGTGTACAATAAACGTGCCCAGTTTCGCGCAATGCTTAAGACCCGCTTTAACGTTGCGTTAACCTGGTCACTACAAGAAATTAAAGATGAATGCACCATTTGTTTCATCAGACTGTTAACAACTGTCACATCGCCACGTACTCTTACTCTCCCTTTTTCTATAGCCTACAATGAATCATTTAAATATAAGTTTGATATTTAGCAAAAACTAAGTTACACTACATATCTCATAATCTGCAGCTCGTCAAACCCCCTTCCACTTGAGACACACACAACTTTAGTGCCTTCAGCGCTTTGATTTTAAATGTTATAGGGTTCATAAATAATAGTTAGGTAATAACGTTTAGTAACTTACGAGAGGTTTTCAGTTTCTTGATTTTGTGTCTGTTATGTTTTCCTTTTAAAATATATGATAAATATTTAACTTACCTGCTATGCATTTCGCTTATTTTTAAGAACTTAAAAATAATCTCGGTGCAGTTTTACACCTAGATTTGTATTTGTAAAGTACTAATGTATTTCTGTTAATATACTTTGATTTTGCGTCTAAAATATCGCCCCGTTTTCTAATGCTTTGTTTCGTAGATAAATATTTCTGACTGTTATGGAAGCCACTTTAGATTCATTTCACTGCACATTAAACCGTCAATCAATAATATCTTGTTTTTATTTTCATGTTTCGAAGAGGCCTACAGTTAGTCGCTGTGAATGTCTTGTTAGCTATTTTGCTACTTTATATGTTTCCAATTTCCAATTCCACAATTAAGATATCCCTGCTTCGTTCTAATGCACCAAGTAAAGTTTTCGACATTAATTCAACCTTTCTATATTTATTGTTTAATGTACAATTTTCATCCGCGCTACGATTTAATCTATATTTTGTGTTAAATTATAAAGATGCGTGATCTGGAAACTTAATAGGATTCAGCACCTCAAAGTGACTCATTTGCTTCCAGAAGCACCAAGTTAACTGCATATGACCATTTTGGAAATACCACAGATGTTGTACAACCGGATGCCTGATTTTACACCTAGCGGAATAGTGTTCGCCCTGTATGTCAAACACGTGATCTAAATGTTCTAAATTTGCACGTGTGTTTTTATGTATATTATGTTGTCAATAATAGCTGTAAATATAGGAACGTATCAAGTTGAATTATTGACTTTACTTGACTATTTGAGTTTACCGTCGCTTCAACAGCATTTCAGTCATAAAGCGACGCCCAGCTAATTACAGATGGAGGAAGACCCTGAATGCACGCCTACCACCGACCTACATCAAGCTAGCTGGAAGGCTTCCTCACATGAAAATCCGAATGACCCTACCGGGATTCGAACCCACGCGGTGAGGAGCTGAGTGAGTGTTAAAGTCATCGACATTACACTCTCGGCCACGGAGGCCCCTTGAATTATTCAAGTGTCTCATAAGTGATTTTATGATGGAATGCATTTCTGATTTACCTAGATTCTGATAAAAAAAATATGCATTTGTTCCTTGATTTGGTATATCTGTTGTTTAGTTTGAAAATTTGATATTTCAGAGAATTTATATTTTCATTAATACTAGGAAATAGTGTAAGGGATGGCTTATACGTGGTATGTGTGGAGGAGGGGGGATAGAGAGAGAGAGAGATAGAGAGAGAGTTTTCAAATTATTCAAGTAAATGACCAAGTTGACGAAAATAATTTATAATAAAAACCGTCTGTTAATATGTGTTAAGGAATGAAATATTTAGTAATAATTGATTTTGAAAACAAAACAGAAATAAATATTGAATATTTTGATATTGTTTAGCAGTAAGGACGGTAAAATATGGGACTGACATCACAAACAAGAAGTAAGAAAGAAACAAATATCTACTTTTACATAACAACACAAGTAAAAAAAAAACATGTAAGGAAGACACAAATATGTACTTTTACATAACACAAGTAAGGCAGAAACAATTTTCTACAACATTTCCAAAAGATAAACTAAAAACTATCATTATTTTTATGGATACTCCTTCCAACAAACAGTGTTTACATTTCTTTTGGAAACCTTTCCCTTAATTGTTCTTAAAGCTTTATCAATAATACCAATATAACGATTTTTTTTACAATAGAGGTGCGATTTTTAAAATTAAATTATATGTCAAGCTGTTACATACACACATAATGTATACATTACTCACAAATTGCCATGTAAACGTGTTCTCCACACTGTGTTATCTACATGACCTTGACCGTTACGGCTATGATAAGAGAAAAACTATTCCCTTGTATGATACACTCTGGAATGGAATTACAAAGTATATATGTATGTGTGTTTGTCTGTGTGTGTACTAATGTGATTAGTTGATCGTCGCTATCTGTCTTTAACGTTGTCGCTATGACGATAAACAACAACAAGCATGCGTGTAGTGTGCATACATGTGTGTATTTAAATGTTTAATATGCAGTAAATCTTCATCAAAACTTTAGATAAATTACAGTCATTGATAAGGTGTGTGTCCATTTATAAATAAAGAATGTCGAATATGTTACACCAAATACACCGAAAACATTCAATAAAATTAATGGTAACAAGAGGGCCAAGATGGCCCTTGGTCGCTCACCTGAGAAAGATGATTGCTTAAGAAATAAAGATACTTGAGTGTAAAAGTGAAATCTGGCTTTTTTTATGGTGAAATGGGCATAACTCCTAAATTTACAAGTCAATATCAGTTATAATTGAACCCGATTGTGAGATTATGGGCATAAACATTGTCTTAAAGTTTAAAAATGATTGTTAAAAAAATGAAGTTGGTAGAGAATAAACAACTTGAAATATGGCATTTTTTGAATATTAAAAGGGGCATAACTCCTGACCTAATGGTACGATATCAGCCACAATCGAACTTGGTCGTGATTTTATGGTTATAAACATTGATATAAAGTTTGAAGATAATTGCTCATGAAATGAAGATGCTAGAGTGCAAACAATGTGAAATCTGGCTTTTTTGAATTTTAAAAGGGGCATAACTCCTGACCTAATGTTCCGATATCAGCCTTAATCGAACTTGGCCGAGATTTTATGGTCATAAACATTGATATAAAGTTTGAAGATAATTGCTCATGAAATGAAGATGCTAGAGTGCAAACAATGTGAAATCTGGCTTTTTTGAATTTTAAAAGGGGCATAACTCCTGACCTAATGTTCCGATATCAGCCATAATCGAACTTGGCCGAGATTTTATGGTCATAAACATTGATATAAAGTTTGAAGATAATTGCTCATGAAATGAAGATGCTAGAGTGCAAACAATGTGAAATCTGGCTTTTTTTAATTTTAAAAGGGGCATACTCCTGACCTAATGTTCCGATATCAGCCATAATCGAACTTGGCCGAGATTTTATGGTAATAAACATTGATTTAAAGTTTTAAGATAATTGCTTATGAGATGAAGATGCTAGAGTGCAAACAAACAAATTGTGGACGACGGACGGACGGACGGACGACGGACATTCATCGATCCTAAAAGCTCATCCTGAGCACACGTGCTCAGGTGAGCTAAAAAGACCAATACGATGAGAACATGTTTCAAATTGACTTATTTGCTTCAAAAATAGCTTATGGTTGTAAATACGAGATTCTCTATCTCACAGGTCACTGTCATCTGCTGTTTTGATAACTATCAAGTACACGTATGGATGTATAAAACACTCCCTTGGCAGCAAACTTTGTGACTAAGTAAGCTTGGTTTGTCATTTTTTTTCATATTGCAAGCGTATTAATAGCTTTCAAACACTTATATGATGTTATGGTAGAGACGAACATGTCGCGGACGTGGTCATTATTGGGAGTGGGGGGTGGGGGGTGAACCCACATGTCCTGGACGGGCGACCACTGTACCCTCTCACGTACGTGACCAGGACTCGAACCCGGGACACATTGGTAAGAAGTGAGGCGCGTTTCCACTACGCTATCCAGGCACCATATACAGTTGAACGTATATAAGCGGTCACCTATATCAAGCGGTCAACCTGAATTAAGCGGACACTTTGATATTACCAAACTTGCCTTTTGTTGTATGTTTAATCTTCATTTAGCGACCACCTCTGTTATGCGGTCACATACTCTTGTTCCCTTGAATGACCACTTAGGGCAGGGTTGACTGTAGAACTATGTGTAGATTTTGAATGAGTAACTCTCTATCAATGAGGCAATATAGTTGTCGGTCAGAGCAAAGGCATTTTAAGCAGAGATAAAGAACTCCTGTAAAGGCCAGTGGAAATTATTGTTCAGGCAGACGGTAGATCATTGAATATTGCAAAGTTTCAATTGTAATATATAAGATCTCATACTCTCTATTGCAAGGAGTTATTTTCAATCTTTTAAATTATGGCGAGTTAAATTCTACCGGTATAGCACAAAAAACAACAGGAACACATTTTACATACATGAAGCTATCATTATAAATGTACTTTTCTATTTTACATAAAACATTTTAATTTCTAGACTTATTTTAATATATAAGGTATCATTTTAGTACTGTAATAATCCACTGTAAGATACAATATACTTTCACGTATCTTCAATAGAAAAGGAGATATTTGAAAACGAGACTTTGCGAAAATTGGACAATTTATTACATGTTTTTGTGAAATTTAGAATGGTTGCCAATTGCGTTTAATAGGTCTATGGTCATAACCGTGCATCGTATTTGCGACGTATTTCTTTAGCTGCTTCAAAATAAAGAAGTATTCACGGTGAAAATAGGAAAGATGAGAGATCCGGTAGTCCGTAATAAATTTCCTTCCGTAATTACACTTTGTAGGGTGTATAAAATATACAAGTCTCTGTGTTGTTAAATAAATATATTTCAACACAGATATATCCAATCAATTAGTAATATACAGTATTCTGTATAAATTTAAAGCACGATATTTGACATCAAATTCGTAAAGATTGTCCTGACAGACTTCTGCACAGGACGGTGGTTAAAACTGGAATCCTTTTTTCTTTTCATCAAAATCAACAACTATTAAAGCAAATTACAGAATAAACAGATATGCCAATCACGCCTGTGTGGGCGGAGTTACTGGAAAGCCATAAAAGTGACAAAGCGGATTAACAAAACTTATATCCGTAGATGACCAAATTGAAATTGCAATAAACTAATTAGTCATGACACGTGCCAGATATCAAAGTTATGAAAAGAATTTACATCTAGATATTATACTTTTTCGAGATACACAAAAAAATAAATGAAACTTAATAAACATAATTTGTATGAACATAATAATATTAAGAATGGAAATATTTAAATTTACAAATTACACAGACAAAACATAACTTCATACATGTCAACATGAATTGTGTATAAAACATAAACGGAGAGAGAGAGATGGAAAAGATGAAAGAAAAATATAGAGTTGTAGCGCAAATTATTCGGCTGAATAATTTACCGCTACAACATTCATATTAACAAAACAAAACCATTTTTATCTTAAAATATATTTTTAAGAAAACTAAATATGCACTAGTCTTACTTTTCATTTGATGTATTAATACGTTTACAGTTAATATAAAAATAAAGGAACGGCTGATTGAGTATACATGTTTTGCATATCTTCCCATCCTGTGATATATAGATAGTCAGTCTCGAGTTGATGGTCGGGTGTCAATGCAATTTTTTATTTTTTTTAAGCAATCACGAAAAAACCACGTCTGTCTAGTTGTCTACTATCGCGTTCGGGCTTAAATTCTGCAACCTTTTACCCTGAAAATTAAGTTGCTTATTGTCAGCAGACGTGTCCTAACCCATGTGTGTGTTCGTTCACAGATGATCGGTATGGATCAGAAAAACACTACTCTCCATTGTTAATGTTTGTGAAGTCTTTCTTTCCTGCTAATTAATCTCGGCAAGTGAAGGTCACATTGCACGAAAAAACAAAAACAAAAAAAAAACACTTTTTTCGTAAACGCCCACTTCGAAGAAATTGCTTGACGATAAAAAAAAGTTTACATTCACCAGGCATCACGGTCCAGGACAGGGCAAAAAAAGATCTTTAAAAAAGATATTCGAAGTTAGAAAAAAAAAGAAAGTAAAAGTGTCACAATATAATATATTTGGTCTGTGGTTTTAAAACAATGCTAAACAGTCGTATTTGTCGCTACATTGAAGAGATGTAATGTACTAGGAAGTGAAAAAAAAAAGAAGGGATAAAAATGTAATATTAGCGAGAAATAAAAAGTTCATTCAGTGGGATTCGATATTGGGGCTCCTAGTTCAGCAAACGAGTATTTAACCAACTGTGCAAACGGAGGCTGATGCTATTTTAACCTGTCCGAGTGTCTGAAAAACGATTGATATGTGAAATTAAATTTTCATTGTGACTCTCCTGGTCGTATGATTAGATAAATTAAAGTTAAGCTATGAAATATTACGAATGATTGTAACAATGATTGATTTTCTCAAATAATTTACGTTTAATTAAGTTGAGAATCAAAGATAAAAGACAAACTGAAATTAATTCCCTAACTTAATACTGAGCAAAGAATTATCCCAGTAGCCTAAACGAAATTGAACAAGTCAGCCAATTCTTTAACATATGTCCTCTCAGGGTGTAAGTTTCAGCAATTTTGCGTCTAAAATACACTAGCCTAAATGAGGGATTTTGGGGATGATTCCCTAATTAAAATGGATCGAGTTTAGTACTTCTTTGACAGACAACTGAAAACAAAACACGTTAGATACTTAATGAAAAGATAAAACAGACAAGACATGTAAAATAGATTATGTATGAAATTAAAAAGAAAAAGAAATAAATGCAATCAATATAATTATACTTTTGGAGAAGATAAAAAAAAATACAGGAATTTAAAAAAGGATAGGAAATATACGTAGAAGGAAAACAAATAAAAACTGGATTGTCCTAACAACACAAAGAGGTAAATAAATATGAGGAATTAAATTTCTTCCTTCTCTTTAAGGAAAGTGTTATGCATACTTGAGGCCAGTTGTAGATACTTCGTGGGAACGGGTCTTAAAGCAGCTCGTTCACAGATAATTCGTAGAAATATAAAAAAGTGGTAAAGTATTCGTTTCCCGACAAATTAACTCGTCGATAATAGTACATCACATTCTACGGAAATAACACTTCCCAAACATAATCGATTCATTTACGCTAAACTTGCAATTTAACGAATTACACATGTAAGTGGACAAATGATGAAATAAGACAGCAGAATGTTATAAAATATCATGGTGGATTACCGTACGGAAAATAGTATCAAAATAGCTATGAATTTCTGCAACAGGCAAGCCCCCCCCCCTTTCAAACCGCCCCATAAAAGGGGGAATGGGATAGCAATTAAATGAAGGAAAAGAGAAAAAAGAACTTGTAATTTGAAGTCACTACATAAGAGCAATACTTGTTTATAATCGTCAGCTGTTATTTTCAATCAATTTCAAGATGTGTGTGAATTTGATAATTTTCGAAATACAAAACCATGTGTTTTCGCTGGAATATTTGGCAGGTGTTATCTTATTGGTTTATGCCCAACTGTCCCACTTTTTGATATTTTGTTTCCCAACTGTCCCACTCAAGATTTTTAGCACCTTGCTGGGTGTGTTTTGATAAGGGATTATAATCTATTTCAAACTACAACACATTAAAATGAATTGAAGTTGTATTATCTGATTTTGTTTCTGATTTTTTTTTTGATTTTGTATTTTAAGAGGTAAAATTTCATGTTTTAGTTATATTGTATTATTTCTTTCTAAAATGTGTTTTATTAAGGTCCATTAATTAGGGTTACTAAATTAATTGTAATTTATAGTGTAAACATGCATTCCTTTGATCTAGCAGTTTACTACTTAAGGTAAACAATTTGATTTGAAGTAATTAACATTTTTGGTTATCAATTTATTGTGACTTTCAAACTGTGATATCTCATTAATGAACTGAACTGTATCAGATACAATATATTTACATTCTGATGTAAATGTCTTCATTTGATAGTAAAATTTCACTAAGTAACATCGTCTGAAATTATAAGCTAAAATGGCAAATGCACAAGTGAGTGTGCAGTTTGTCAAGAACCAACGTGGTGGTGATAGTCTGGTTTTACAATGGATTCAGATACCAGGTCAAAAACCGAAAACCAACAAGGGTGTACTGGGTCTGTCATGTCCGAACCTGTTCTGCTAAAATCACAACAGCTGACAACATTCCAGTTTCTGTGACCAATACCCATAATCATGCAGCCGAACACATGGAACTGAAGCGCCATGAAATAAATCAACTCATGCGAAAGAGGCACGCGAAGAAACCACGCCGATTCCGTCAATATATGAAGAAGTCATATCCAGTCTGAGAGACAGAGAATGGGACGAAGATGCAGAACAAGTCTGCAAAGGATTACCAACCTTCCCCTCCACCAAGTCATCTCTATACAGGGAAAGAGGTGCATTGAGACCGGGGATACCAAAGTCCAGGAGTGACATAGATTTGGATGGAAAATGGACTGAAACGCACACTGGTGAGCAGTTCCTACTGGTTGATGAGGCAGAGAATGACAACAGGATGCTGATTTTTGCTACAAGAACAAATCTCCAGCATCTGGCACAGAACCCAACCATATATGGAGACGGAACAATTTTATGTGTGCCCAGACATATTCAGCCAGGTCTACACACTCCATGGATATATTGATGGACACATGTATCCGTTAGTGTTTGCCCTTCTGCCTGGAAAAAGTGAAAGGATTTACTGCAGACTTTTTCAACATCTTCAACAGAAATGCAGGGAAATAGGAATGGAACTGGGACCAGACACACTCCTGATAGACTTTGAGGCAGCAACCAAGCAGGCAGCTCGCAGAGTGTTTCCAAATGTGAATGTGAAAGGGTGTTTTTTTCATTACACACAGTGTGTTTGGCGGAAGATACAGAAGCTTGGCTTAGTTGGACTGTATTCTGAGAATGAGGACTTTAAGAAACTAGGAAGAAGAGCTGCAGTTCTGCCTCTAGTCCCCATACAACATGTTGAAGATGTGTGGTTTGTCGCACTGACGGATGCTGAAAATGCAGAGATTCCAGTGGATGTTTCAAGGTTCACAGACTATGTCACTGAACATTGGGTTGAGGGAGACAAGGACAACTGGAACCATTTCGAGACAGAAGGACCAAGAACAACAAACAACTTGGAAGGCTGGCACAACAAACTAAAGAAAAGTATGAGACAGTCACATCCGAACATTTACAAGTTCTTGGAAACAATACAAAGGATTGAAGCTGCCAATGCTATCAAAATTCTTCAGCACAGTGCCGGAGGAGTGAGAGAAAAGAAGAGGAGGAAATACCGACAACTTGAACAGAGACTGTCTGCCCTGAAACACAAGTACATGGCTGAAGAAATCACTGTGATGGAGTATGCCGATTGTGCATCGCATTTGATTCGGTTTGACGAGTAACTCTGTATAGAACAGATCAGTAGGGTGGAATGTCACAGTTGTTTAAATGAAATGCTTGTTTTCAAATTAAAACAAAATACAATAAATTGTACCACATCCGAATATAGCCCTGTCTTTATTTGATTTGTTCATGACACATGAAATAAAAATAATAAATATATGAAAACATAAAGAGTTTGTTTTCTTCATTTCAGAGAGAGAGAGAGAGAATACTGACAACATCCTAAAACATAAAAGTTTATAAATACTTATTATAAATAATTTTGCTAATAGCATATAACTTATTATAAATACTAATGCAATATATTACTAACCATAAATACTATTGCAAATTGCTCTTAATAATATAAGACAATAAGACAAATAATTGCACTGAAATATTCCATCCATTTAGGTAAAGACTATAGTCACTCATCCATGACAGTCTATTGTTATCCAATTAAGCATGATTCCCAACTGTCCCACCTTGATTTTTACTGTTTTATATAAAAGTGGGACAGTTGGGAAGACACCATCTTATTCTATTTTCAAGTTGACCAAAGTATTATAGACGGCAGATTAAAAACTCAATTTGTTATTTCCATAGTATTCCTCTGATTTATTACTGAGAATTTGCAGAAGAATATTTTGCACAAAAAAAAAAATGTGCGATTTTATCAATTATTTTCAATATTTCAAAACTATTTTGCAAGATTTGCGGCACTGCAATTAAATATTAATACTCGATTATGTCGTGGGATACTCATTGCAATTTCAATTATGAAAAAAATCAGTATGCAGATGTTTTGATTGCTGTAATGCTGTAAAAAATACCAAACATTTAATGGTTAATGTTTATTATTTCTGCCTTAAGACTTTAGAAATTTAATGACAATGTACATACGCAGCTGCAGTTTTGAGATCAAACTGTACTATTTTAGCAGTATTTTATAGCGCTTAAGCCTGTGACCAGTAAAAGATGATTGCATGTTTTAAATCAAAATATCTGAGTTTGCTTTGTTTTTATTAGATGTCTAAGAATAAATGGGCGAAAACACATGGAATTATCTGCAAGTATGTGACAACCTATCAAGTTTATCAGACTTTATCACGTCGTAGAATATTTGCATGATACCACATCCAGCCAAATGAGATATTGTCCTGACACCGGACCAGCGGTCCAGGATTACTCTTATCAAACTCCACACAGTGATCTCCCTTGCAAGCAAAAAAAATCACTGCCGTTACAATTGTCACGTGATGATGGTAAACTAACAAAATGGCCTCTCTGTCTGCTATCACAACAACAAAAATATTTTCTAAAATGATTTTTTTTAACGAGGCGATATTTGATGTTTATTAAAGAAAACATACTTTGGGATATGACACTCGCAGTAAAATATTTATCTTTTTTGGAAAAAGAAAAATTAGCTAAATTCTGATAATTTTTACTTGTGGTGGCAGTGGTTATCTACAACTATCTGTTCTTCTTCTGTTCTTCTGGTTATCTACAACTGAAAGGGGAGGTAACTACTGCGTGGAGTTTGTACTCTTATATATATATATATATCTATGCCACCTACACAATATTAAGAATAGACAGACGACATTTCAGGAATGGTTGGTTGGGGCCAGTATTAGGTTTCTTTGGGGGTGGTATTATACCGGCCGTCCATGGCGTAATTTTAAAATTGCTCAATATTGTTAATTGGGAGGGGGCTGCAGCTATTCATAATTTACAGCATAAATTGATGAATTACAACGAATGTACCCAATATCTCTTCAGCTTGAAACAAAATTAGAAAAAAACGAATTTTAAATATAATGTCTGCACGTTTTTTATTCCCAATAGACTTTTTAATATCAAACTGCGAAAGAAAAGAAAAACAAGCTTCCCTGTAGACATTTATTGATTATGAATAATACATTTGCGGCCAAGTTTTTTGAAGGATTAATGCGCACTCAGTAGTTAAAAAAAACACATTAAAACAAAATCATGACGGTAATGTTATAAATCACACCCCCAAAATAGCAGAAAACATACTTACACATTTCAAATTGATCAATGGCCTAGCTCAAATGGATATACATGTACTTCAATATGTCATAAATGACAAAGGAGTAAGGCAAACTCATTTATTCAAGAACAGAATTATTTCTTGTAAATGCATTATTTGCGGCATCCAGGGAGCATACGCCTATTGGGACAAAAAAGAAATATACAACTTAATGAATACTGTAATTAAATACTTTGTTAAAATGTTGCGAGTTACTCGTTTTTGTTTGGGTATGACTTCCTTCCGAAATTATTTCAATCATTTGTGGACTTTGTCTGAAAGGACTAGTGGTGTCAGACTGTCATGCCGAAAACAAGTGGCATGATACCACATCCAACTACATTATACATCAGGCTAACCAGTCATGGAACTACTCAAAATTCACTGAACGCCAAACAGGAAAAATCTATCAGTACCATTTTTAAGGGCGTTTTTTACACACAAAAAAATGTTTTTTTTACTATATAGACAAAGAAGGAAAATCAAAACTAGCGAACAGATTTTTTTTAACTTTAAATTTGCATGATCATTGAGAATCACACTAGATACAAATAAATGGGGGGGGGGGGGGGGGGGGGGGGTAATGCTACATTTTTATTTATCTGCCCCTGAAAGTGAGTTTTTTTAAAAAAAATTTATGTCATTTTCAAGGGTAGATAACTCAATTATATGGGCTAGCAACACCTCATTTAATTTCAAATCGATGTTTGGTTTTATATTACCTGTCACTGTGTAAAAGGTGTAGAAATTATATGCAACAGATTCTATACTAAAGTCGCAAACGGTAATATATAGATTTTTTTAAGAAAAAAACGCAGTATGTCTGTTTGCTGAAACAATGTGAGAAATCAATTAAATGGAACTGTTTTAAACTTTCCATACTGACTAAGAGTGAAACAACAAACAATAATGTGGAATAAAATAAGGTATCGATATGCTTGATTTTGAGTTACCTGCCCTTGGAAATGACAGAAAAGAGCAAAAAAACTCACATTCAGGGGCATATAACTAAAGGTAGCGTGGAGAACCCCATTTTTCATCTCATAAATTTGTTTCTAATTTGATTCTGTATAATCAAGCCAAGTTTAAAAAAAAAATCTGTTCGCTAGTTTTGATTTTCCTTCTTTGTCTGTATAGTAAAAAAATGTTATTGTGAAAAACGTCCTTAACGATTTTTTTATTTATTTATTTATTTTTTTATTATTATTTTTTTGGCCTGTCGCGGCAGTAGATAAAGAAATT
>CM037785.1:37890183-37936815 GCA_021229015.1 Solen grandis
CACCGAAAACATTCAATAAAATTAATGGTAACAAGAGGGCCAAGATGGCCCTTGGTCGCTCACCTGAGAAAGATGATTGCTTAAGAAATAAAGATACTTGAGTGTAAAAGTGAAATCTGGCTTTTTTTATGGTGAAATGGGCATAACTCCTAAATTTACAAGTCAATATCAGTTATAATTGAACCCGATTGTGAGATTATGGGCATAAACATTGTCTTAAAGTTTAAAAATGATTGTTAAAAAAATGAAGTTGGTAGAGAATAAACAAAGTGAAATCTTGCATTTTTTGTATTAAAAGGGGCATAACTCCTGACCTAAATGACCCATCTCAGCCACAATTGAACTCAATCGAGACATTATGGTCATTAACAATGTCATAAAGTTTGAAGATGATTGCTAAAAAAAGGAAGTGTAGAGTGTTTTTTTTATTAAAAGGGGCTAACTCCTGACCTAATGATCTCACAAATTAACTCAATCGAGACCTTATGGTCATAACATTGCCATAAAGTTTGAAGATGATTGCTCAAAAGATGAAGATGCTAGAGTGTAAACAATGTGAAATATGGCATTTTTTGAATATTAAAAGGGGCATAACTCCTGACCTAATTGATGAATGTCAGCCATAATAGAACTCAATCGAAACCTTATGGTCATAAGCATTGCCATAAAGTTTGAAGATGATTGCTCAAAAGATGAAGATGCTAGAGTGTAAACAATTGAAATATGGCATTTTTTGAATATTAAAAGGGGCATAACTCCTGACCTAATGGATTCAGCCAAATGAACTTGGCCGAGATTTTATGGTAATAAACATTGATTTAAAGTTTTAAGATAATTGCTCATGAAATGAAGATGCTAGAGTGCAAACAATGTGAAATCTGGCTTTTTTTAATTTTAAAAGGGGCATAACTCCTGACCTAATGTTCCGATATCAGCCATAATCGAACTTGGCCGAGATTTTATGGTCATAAACATTGTTTTAAAGTTTGAAGATAATTGCTCATAAAATGAAGATGCTAGAGTGCAAACAAACAAATTGTGGACGACGGACGGACGGACGGACGACGGACATTCATCGATCCTAAAAGCTCATCCTGAGCACACGTGCTCAGGTGAGCTAAAAAGACCAATACGATGAGAACATGTTTCAAATTGACTTATTTGCTTCAAAAATAGCTTATGGTTGTAAATACGAGATTCTCTATCTCACAGGTCACTGTCATCTGCTGTTTTGATAACTATCAAGTACACGTATGGATGTATAAAACACTCCCTTGGCAGCAAACTTTGTGACTAAGTAAGCTTGGTTTGTCATTTTTTTTCATATTGCAAGCGTATTAATAGCTTTCAAACACTTATATGATGTTATGGTAGAGACGAACATGTCGCGGACGTGGTCATTATTGGGAGTGGGGGGTGGGGGGTGAACCCACATGTCCTGGACGGGCGACCACTGTACCCTCTCACGTACGTGACCAGGACTCGAACCCGGGACACATTGGTAAGAAGTGAGGCGCGTTTCCACTACGCTATCCAGGCACCATATACAGTTGAACGTATATAAGCGGTCACCTATATCAAGCGGTCAACCTGAATTAAGCGGACACTTTGATATTACCAAACTTGCCTTTTGTTGTATGTTTAATCTTCATTTAGCGACCACCTCTGTTATGCGGTCACATACTCTTGTTCCCTTGAATGACCACTTAGGGCAGGGTTGACTGTAGAACTATGTGTAGATTTTGAATGAGTAACTCTCTATCAATGAGGCAATATAGTTGTCGGTCAGAGCAAAGGCATTTTAAGCAGAGATAAAGAACTCCTGTAAAGGCCAGTGGAAATTATTGTTCAGGCAGACGGTAGATCATTGAATATTGCAAAGTTTCAAATGAGTTTGGAAAGATCACAGAGTATATCATACTCCTTATAAGATATTAACCGTTTCTCTATTGCAAGGAGTTATTTTCAATCTTTTAAATTATGGCGAGTTAAATTCTACCGGTATAGCACAAAAAACAACAGGAACACATTTTACATACATGAAGCTATCATTATAAATGTACTTTTCTATTTTACATAAAACATTTTAATTTCTAGACTTATTTTAATATATAAGGTATCATTTTAGTACTGTAATAATCCACTGTAAGATACAATATACTTTCACGTATCTTCAATAGAAAAGGAGATATTTGAAAACGAGACTTTGCGAAAATTGGACAATTTATTACATGTTTTTGTGAAATTTAGAATGGTTGCCAATTGCGTTTAATAGGTCTATGGTCATAACCGTGCATCGTATTTGCGACGTATTTCTTTAGCTGCTTCAAAATAAAGAAGTATTCACGGTGAAAATAGGAAAGATGAGAGATCCGGTAGTCCGTAATAAATTTCCTTCCGTAATTACACTTTGTAGGGTGTATAAAATATACAAGTCTCTGTGTTGTTAAATAAATATATTTCAACACAGATATATCCAATCAATTAGTAATATACAGTATTCTGTATAAATTTAAAGCACGATATTTGACATCAAATTCGTAAAGATTGTCCTGACAGACTTCTGCACAGGACGGTGGTTAAAACTGGAATCCTTTTTTCTTTTCATCAAAATCAACAACTATTAAAGCAAATTACAGAATAAACAGATATGCCAATCACGCCTGTGTGGGCGGAGTTACTGGAAAGCCATAAAAGTGACAAAGCGGATTAACAAAACTTATCATGCCGCTAGATGACCAAAGGTATAATCAATGAAGCCATTAAAGGTGTCAGACATTGAAATTGCAATAAACTAATTAGTCAGTTTTTACAAAAGAAATATAAATGAAACTTAATAAACATAATTTGTATGAACATAATAATATTAAGAATGGAAAATGTAATTTTAAATTTACAAATTACACAGACAAACATAACTTCAACATGTCAACATAATTGTGTATAAAACATAAACGGAGAGAGAGAGATGGAAAGATGAAAGAAAAATATAGAGTTGTTGCGCAAATTATTCGGCTGAATAATTACCGCTACAACATTCATATTAACAAAACAAAACCATTTTTATCTTAAAATATATTTTTAAGAAAACTAAATATGCACTAGTCTTACTTTTCATTTGATGTATTAATACGTTTACAGTTAATATAAAAATAAAGGAACGGCTGATTGAGTATACATGTTTTGCATATCTTCCCATCCTGTGATATATAGATAGTCAGTCTCGAGTTGATGGTCGGGTGTCAATGCAATTTTTTATTTTTTTTAAGCAATCACGAAAAACCACGTCTGTCTAGTTGTCTTACTATCGCGTTCGGGCTTAAATTCTGCAACCTTTTACCCTGAAAAAGTTGCTTATTGTCAGCAGACGTGTCCTAACCCATGTGTGTGTTCGTTCACAGATGATCGGTATGGATCAGAAAAACACTACTCTCCATTGTTAATGTTTGTGAAGTCTTTCTTTCCTGCTAATTAATCTCGGCAAGTGAAGGTCACATTGCACGAAAAAAACAACAACAAAAAACTCTTTTTTCGTAAACGCCCACTTCGGAGAAATTGCATGACGATAAAAAAAAAGTTTACATTCACCAGGCATCACGGTCCAGGACAGGGCAAAAAAAGATCTTTAAAAAAGATATTCGAAGTTAGAAAAAAAAAGAAAATAAAAGTGTCACAATATAATATATTTGGTCTGTGGTTTTAAAACAATGCTAAACAGTCGTATTTGTCGCTACATTGAAGAGATGTAATGTACTAGGAAGTGAAAAAAAAAGAAGGGATAAAAATGTAATATTAGCGAGAAAATTCAGTGGGATTCGATATTGGGGCCCTAGTTCAGCAAACGAGTATTTAACCAACTGTGCAAACGGAGGCTGATGCTATTTTAACCTGTCCGAGTGTCTGAAAAACGATTGATATGTGAAATTAAATTTTCATTGTAACTCTCCTGGTCGTATGATTAGATAAATTAAAGTTAAGCTATGAAATATTACGAATGATTGTAACAATGATTGATTTTCTCAAATAATTTACGTTTAATTAAGTTGAGAATCAAAGATAAAAGACAAACTGAAATTAATTCCCTAACTTAATACTGAGCAAAGAATTATCCCAATAGCCTAAACGAAATTGAACAAGTCAGCCAATTCTTTAACATATGTCCTCTCAGGGTGTAAGTTTCAGCAATTTTGCGTTTAAAATACCCTAGCCTAAATAAGGGATTTTGGGGATGATTCCCTAATTAAAATAGATCGAGTTTAGTACTTCTTTGACAGACAACTGAAAACAAAACACGTTAGATACTTAATGAAAAGATAAAACAGACAAGACATGTAAAATAGATTATGTATGAAATTAAAAAGAAAAAGAAATAAATGCAATCAATATAATTATACTTTTGGAGAAGATAAAAAAAAAATACAGGAATTTAAAAAAGGATAGGAAATATACGTAGAAGGAAAACAAATAAAAACTGGATTGTCCTAACAACACAAAGAGGTAAATAAATATGAGGAATTAAATTTCTTCCTTCTCTTTAAGGAAAGTGTTATGCATACTTGAGGCCAGTTGTAGATACTTCGTGGGAACGGGTCTTAAAGCAGCTCGTTCACAGATAATTCGTAGAAATATAAAAAAGTGGTAAAGTATTCGTTTCCCGACAAATTAACTCGTCGATAATAGTACATCACATTCTACGGAAATTAACACTTCCCAAACATAATCTATTCATTTACGCTAAACTTGCAATTTAACGAATTACACATGTAAGTGGACAAATGATGAAATAAGACAGCAGAATGTTATAAAATATGGTGGATTACCGTACGGAAAATAGTATCAAAATAGCTATGAATTTCTGCAACAGGCAAGCCCCCCCCCCTTTCAAACCGCCCCATAAAAGGGGGAATGGGATAGCAATTAAATGAAGGAAAAGAGAAAAAAGAACTTGTAATTTGAAGTCTCTACATAAGAGCAATACTTGTTTATAATCGTCAGCTGTTATTTTCAATCAATTTCAAGATGTGTGTGAATTTGAGAATTTTCGAAATACAAAACCATGTGTTTTCGCTGGAATATTTGGCAGGTGTTATCTTATTGGTTTATGCCCAACTGTCCCACTTTTTGATATTTTGTTTCCCAACTGTCCCACTCAAGATTTTTAGCACCTTGCTGGGTGTGTTTTGATAAGGGATTATAATCTATTTCAAACTACAACACATTAAAATGAATTGAAGTTGTATTATCTGATTTTGTTTCTGATTTTTTTTTTGATTTTGTATTTTAAGAGGTAAAATTTCATGTTTTAGTTATATTGTATTATTTCTTTCTAAAATGTGTTTATTAAGGTCCATTAATTAGGGTTACTAAATTAATTGTAATTTATAGTGTAAACATGCATTCCTTTGATCTCTGGCTTTAAAGCTTATGTGAATTGATAAAGATAAAAAATAATTTGAACTTATTAAGATAATTATCACCTCTGCTACTTTTTTCTTTAAATTGTGTTAATTGATTGGTCCAACTAAAGTCCATTTATCCTGTATATATTGCTAAGTGATTGGATTAAGAAATACAAACAAGTCCTTTGATCTAGCAGTTTACTACTTAAGGTAAACAATTTGATTTGAAGTAATTAACATTTTTGGTTATCAATTTATTGTGACTTTCAAACTGTGATATCTCATTAATGAACTGAACTGTATCAGATACAATATATTTACATTCTGATGTAAATGTCTTCATTTGATAGTAAAATTTCACTAAGTAACATCGTCTGAAATTATAAGCTAAAATGGCAAATGCACAAGTGAGTGTGCAGTTTGTCAAGAACCAACGTGGTGGTGATAGTCTGGTTTACAATGGATTCAGATACCAGGTCAAAAACCGAAAACCAACAAGGGTGTACTGGGTCTGTCATGTCCGAACCTGTTCTGCTAAAATCACAACAGCTGACAACATTCCAGTTTCTGTGACCAATACCCATAATCATGCAGCCGAACACATGGAACTGAAGCGCCATGAAATAAATCAACTCATGCGAAAGAGGGCACGCGAAGAAACCACGCCGATTCCGTCAATATATGAAGAAGTCATATCCAGTCTGAGAGACAGAGAATGGGACGAAGATGCAGAACAAGTCTGCAAAGGATTACCAACCTTCCCCTCCACCAAGTCATCTCTATACAGGGAAAGAGGTGCATTGAGACCGGGGATACCAAAGTCCAGGAGTGACATAGATTTGGATGGAAAATGGACTGAAACGCACACTGGTGAGCAGTTCCTACTGGTTGATGAGGCAGAGAATGACAACAGGATGCTGATTTTTGCTACAAGAACAAATCTCCAGCATCTGGCACAGAACCCAACCATATATGGAGACGGAACATTTTATGTGTGCCCAGACATATTCAGCCAGGTCTACACACTCCATGGATATATTGATGGACACATGTATCCGTTAGTGTTTGCCCTTCTGCCTGGAAAAAGTGAAAGGATTTACTGCAGACTTTTTCAACATCTTCAACAGAAATGCAGGGAAATAGGAATGGAACTGGGACCAGACACACTCCTGATAGACTTTGAGGCAGCAACCAAGCAGGCAGCTCGCAGAGTGTTTCCAAATGTGAATGTGAAAGGGTGTTTTTTTCATTACACACAGTGTGTTTGGCGGAAGATACAGAAGCTTGGCTTAGTTGGACTGTATTCTGAGAATGAGGACTTTAAGAAACTAGGAAGAAGAGCTGCAGTTCTGCCTCTAGTCCCCATACAACATGTTGAAGATGTGTGGTTTGTCGCACTGACGGATGCTGAAAATGCAGAGATTCCAGTGGATGTTTCAAGGTTCACAGACTATGTCACTGAACATTGGGTTGAGGGAGACAAGGACAACTGGAACCATTTCGAGACAGAAGGACCAAGAACAACAAACAACTTGGAAGGCTGGCACAACAAACTAAAGAAAAGTATGAGACAGTCACATCCGAACATTTACAAGTTCTTGGAAACAATACAAAGGATTGAAGCTGCCAATGCTATCAAAATTCTTCAGCACAGTGCCGGAGGAGTGAGAGAAAAGAAGAGGAGGAAATACCGACAACTTGAACAGAGACTGTCTGCCCTGAAACACAAGTACATGGCTGAAGAAATCACTGTGATGGAGTATGCCGATTGTGCATCGCATTTGATTCGGTTTGACGAGTAACTCTGTATAGAACAGATCAGTAGGGTGGAATGTCACAGTTGTTTAAATGAAATGCTTGTTTTCAAATTAAAACAAAATACAATAAATTGTACCACATCCGAATATAGCCCTGTCTTTATTTGATTTGTTCATGACACATGAAATAAAAATAATAAATATATGAAAACATAAAGAGTTTGTTTTCTTCATTTCAGAGAGAGAGAGAGAGAATACTGACAACATCCTAAAACATAATAAGTATTATAAATACTTATTATAAATAATTTTGCTAATAGCATATAACTTATTATAAATACTAATGCAATATATTACTAACCATAAATACTATTGCAAATTGCTCTTAATAATATAAGACAATAAGACAAATAATTGCACTGAAATATTCCATCCATTTAGGTAAAGACTATAGTCACTCATCCATGACAGTCTATTGTTATCCAATTAAGCATGATTCCCAACTGTCCCACCTTGATTTTTACTGTTTTATATAAAAGTGGGACAGTTGGGAAGACACCATCTTATTCTATTTTCAAGTTGACCAAAGTATTATAGACGGCAGATTAAAACTCAATTTGTTATTTCCATAGTATTCCTCTGATTTATTACTGAGAATTTGCAGAAGAATATTTTGCACAAAAAAAAAAATGTGCGATTTTATCAATTATTTTCAATATTTCAAAACTATTTTGCAAGATTTGCGGCGTTGCAATTAAATATTAATACTCGATTATGTCGTGGGATACTCATTGCAATTTCAATTATGAAAAAAATCAGTATGCAGATGTTTTGATTGCTGTAATGCTGTAAAACATACCAAACATTTAATGGTTAATGTTTATTATTTCTGCCTTAAGACTTTAGAAATCTAATGACAATGTACATACGCAGCTGCAGTTTGAGATCAAACTGTACTATTTTAGCAGTATTTTATAGCGCTTAAGCCTGTGACCAGTAAAAGATGATTGCATGTTTTAAATCAAAATATCTGATTTTGCTTTATTTTATTAGATGTCTAAGAATAAATGGGCGAAAACACATGGAATTATCTGCAAGTATGTGACAACCTTTCAAGTTTATCAGACTTTATCACGTCGTAGAATATTTGCATCATACCACATCCAGCCAAATGAGATATTGTCCTGACACCGGACCAGCGGTCCAGGATTACTCTTATCAAACTCCACACAGTGATCTCCCTTGCAAGCAAAAAAAATCACTGCCGTTACAATTGTCACGTGATGATGGTAAACTAACAAAATGGCCTCTCCGTCTGCTATCACAACAACAAAAATATTTTCTAAAATGATTTTTTTAACGAGGCGATATTTGATGTTTATTAAAGAAAACATACTTTGGGATATGACACTCGCAGTAAAATATTTATCTTTTTTGGAAAAAGAAAAATTAGCTAAATTCTGATAATTTTTACTTGTGGTGGCAGTGGTTATCTACAACTATCTGTTCTTCTTCTGTTCTTCTGGTTATCTACAACTGTAAGGGGAGGTAACTACTGCGTGGAGTTTGTACTCTTATATGATGAGTGCCATGGAAGGTAGATCTACAAATATATATATATATATATATATATCTTTATGCCACCGTACACAATATTAAGAATAGACAGACGACATTTCAGGAATGGTTGGTTGGGGCCAGTATTAGGTTTCTTTGGGGGTGGTATTATACCGGCCGTCCATGGCGTAATTTTAAAATTGCTCAATATTGTTAATTGGGAGGGGGCTGCAGCTATTCATAATTTACAGGATAAATTGTTGAATTACAACGAATGTATCCAATATCTCTTCAACTTGAAACAAAATTAGAATAAAACGAATTTTAAAAATAATGTCTGCACGTTTTTTATTCCCAATAGACTTTTTAATATCGAACTGCGAAAGAAAAGAAAAACACGCTTCCCTGTAGACATTTATTGATTATGAATAATACATTTGCGGCCAAGTTTTTTGAAGGATTATGCGCACTCAGTAGTTAAAAAAAACACATTAAAACAAAATCATGACGGTAATGTTATAAATCACACCCCCAAAATAGCAGAAAACATACTTACACATTTCAAATTGATCAATGGCCTAGCTCAAATGGATATACATGTACTTCAATATGTCATAAATGACAAAGGAGTAAGGCAAACTCATTTATTCAAGAACAGAATTATTTCTTGTAAATGCATTATTTGCGGCATCCAGGGAGCATACGCCTATTGGGACAAAAAAGAAATATACAACTTAATGAATACTGTAATTAAATACTTAGTTAAAATGTTGCGAGTTACTCGTTTTTGTTTGGGTATGACTTCCTTCCGAAATTATTTCAATCATTTGTGGACTTTGTCTGAAAGGACTAGTGATGTCAGACTGTCATGCCGAAAACAAGTGGCATGATACCACATCCAACCACATTATACATCAGGCTAACCAGTCATGGAACTACTCAAAATTCAATGAACGCCAAACAGGAAAAATCTATCAGTACCATTTTTAAGGGCGTTTTTTACACACAAAAAAAAGTTTTTTTTACTATATAGACAAAGAAGAAAAATCAAAACTAGCGAACAGATTTTTTTTAACTTTAAATTTGCATGATCATTGAGAATCACACTATTTACAAATAAATTGGATTAGAAATGGGGGCGTCTACACGCTACATTTTTATTTATCTGCCCCTGAAAGTGATTTTTTTTTTAAAAATTTATGTCATTTTCAAGGGTAGATAACTCAGTTATATGGGCTAGCAACACCTCATTTAATTTCAAATCGATGTTTGGTTTTATATTACCTGTCACTGTGTAAAAGGTGTAGAAATTCTATGCAACAGATTTTATACTAAAGTCGCAAACGGTAATATATAGATTTTTTTTTAGAAAAAACGCAGTATGTCTGTTTGCTGAAACAGTGTGAGAAATCAATTAAATGGAACTGTTTTAAACTTTCCATAATGACTAGGAGTGAAACAACAAACAATAATGTGGAATAAAATAAGGTATCGATATGCTTGATTTTGAGTTACCTGCCCTTGGAAATGACAGAAAAGAGCACAAAAAAAACAACCTCACATTCAGGGGCATATAACTAAAGGTAGCGTGGAGAACCCCATTTTTCATCTCATAAATTTGTTTCTAATTTGATTCTGTATAATTAAACCAAGTTTAAAAAAAAATCTGTTCGCTAGTTTTGATTTTCCTTCTTTGTCTGTACAGTAAAAAAATGTTATAGTGAAAAACGTCCTTAACGATTTTTTTATTTATTTATTTTTTTTTTTTTTTTTTTTTTTTTTTTTTGACCTGTCGCGGCAGTAGATAAAGAAATTGATGTTTAAAAGTTGTACATGTTTTATCAATTTTGCAATGGAATTAATTGATGCTTTAATGACTAGCATGATGCACATTATAGTGATTTTTTTGTTGTTGTTTGATAAAACAAATCAGGAATGCATGAGAATGTGTTTGTTTTGTATCTTGTATCTGAATGATTATTTTGTTACTGAAGCGGAGTTAACCGTCGCCTTTATTTTTTTATTTATTTTTATTTTTTTTCAGTCCTAAGGTGAAGTCCACATGACAGAAACAGCCTGTTAGAATCATCATCGTATCGCAGGGCAATGTATCAATATAGACTTAACAACATTGTATACTCTAAAATCATTAATTTTCGTTGACATTTAATTTCGTTGATTATGTACCTAAGGGAATTTCGTGGGTACATTTATTCGTGGATCAATATCCTAGGAAAAGTGACGTCTAAAATTATAATAGACAAATCTTTTCGTGGGGATAATATTTGTAGATAAAACCCACCCCGAAACTGATGAAAATTAGTGTAACACGAAAGTTAATGATTTCACAGTGAATATTTAATAAAATGTATATGCTTATAAATATGTATCTATATTTTTTATGTATTTTCTCGATTATATGTTATTAGATGAACCCAAAAAACGTTGAAAAAAAAATAAGTAAAGAAAGAAAGAAAGAAGCAAAAACAATTTGACTGTATTTAGATCATGACCCATCATAGTGTTGTTTGTTTGTTTGTTTACTTTGGGTTTAAATTCCCACCGACCGTATTTCAGTCAATTGGGGACATCTACATGAGACAGCATTCGGAACACCTCGCTCATTTGACTTGGATTGCCGAGTCGATACGATTGATGAGAAAGCTGTAGTGCTGCCAAACTGCGATATCATGTTAAAGACGAGTGACAAGGCCCCACGCAATGTCATATCATTTTGACATCGACCGGAAGGTCGAGGCTTCGTTCCCCAGCAGTCACATATTTATCAGAATAAGATTAATATCCCACTTGCTTCAGTGTCAGGATAATGTGACTAAGTACCAGGATAATGAGACTGGGTGTGGTGTCAGGAATAATGTAAATGGTTGTGATGTCAGGATAATGTGTCTGGGTGTGAGTATAATATGACAGGTGTGGTGTCAGGATAATGTGACTTGTTGTGGTGTCAGGATAAAGTGACTGGCTGTCAGGATAATGTGATTAATTTGGGTGTCAGGATATTGTGAGTGGGTGTCAGGATAATGTGACTGGTTGTGGTGTCAGGATAATGTAACTGGTTGGGGTGTCAGGATAATGTAACTGGTTGGGGTGTCAGGATAATGGGACTAGGTGTCTAGATAATGTGACTCGGTGTGATTTCATATAACTTATCTACGGTGTGATATCACAGACAGGCAGCGCATTGAACCTGTTACCATAAAATCATTATTTTTCGTTAAATCTGTAAAAGAAAAGGTAATTTCGTTGGTATATATATTCTTGAATTCATGTTCTAGAAAAAGCGAAGTCTATTTAATAAATGGTTTTCGTTGGGGTGGGGGTGAAATTCGTGCGTAAAGCCGTCCACAAAATCAGCAGAAATTAGTCCCCCACGAAACCTGGTGATTCTCCAGTACACGACGTCAAATTCCACAAATAAGTGAAAAAGTGTCGCTGGGACAAATAACAAATAATTAGACAGAAAGCATGTCTTCTGGACTTTGAATTTAGATTTAGGTCTCCGGAGATTTTTTCCAAGTCATCTCCATCACACAATCTAATAAAGACAACAATTAGAGTCAAAGCGATCTGTCTGTAGTAAGTTATCGGGAAGGGAAAATAACAGAGTTCATAAAATGTGGGTTTGAAAGGCAGTCTATATATTATGAAGTAAAAATAGTGTGCGTTGGCTTTTTAGATAATTGTCGCAGGTTTTCTTTACTAGTAATTCAATTATCCACCTTTGAATACGGTAATGCACTGGAGTATATTGTAACACAAGTTAATGAAAATTGAATAGTCACACAAATGTAACACACATCTGATACATTTCTTGTAATACACGATAACTAAGTTTAAGGACCACCTTTCGGCTTAAAATACACAGGATGGGTTTGCTTAACAATGAGAGGCGTTTCTTCTAGAAGTTAAGTTTAAAAAAGTGTTGCTCACATCAATAGCCAGCAAAGAAATATACTTAATACTGTAACATAATAACCTGTTATTGATGGGATATAACGGCATCTAAAACCACGTTCACATATAGACGCATTGACAAAGACATGGTGTGTGTGTGTGTGTGTGTGTGTGTGTTGTAAAAAAAGACCATGTAATATGGTTCATTAAATAAAAAAGAAAATTTCTTTTCTTCTTTTTCAATATGTTTATTCGTATTAACAAGGGGTGATTTCAGATTTTGAAAACTTTTAAGGCAGTATGGTAAGCAACTTCAATTTATCGATTGCCTATACGTACGTGCATCAAACAGTAACATAAATATTATGTAAAAATCCAGTTAACAGGAGAGTTTCACGCTTGATTTGGCTTGGTTCCATCCCTGACTGCAACATACCAAAGTCGTAAAAATGGTTCTGATATAAGCTCCCTTGTTCGGCGCTCAGCGTATAGGTTAGTTCCAGGACTAATTGGATAATGTAACTGGGTGTGGTAACTTGCAACTTGTCTACAGCGTGATACTGCAGTGTAGCAGCACTGTATTCCATACTGTCGGCAGGACGTTAAAGCCAACAAACAACAACAACAACTATTAGTGAAATGACAATAGTAATAATGAGAAAATCCCGTTTGTATTAATACGTTTGGCAAGTAAAAAGGAACTGGTTTATTTCTTAAGTATTCTAACATCTCTCTCTTCTTCTCTCCTCCCTCTTCCCCCCTCTCTCTCTTTCTTTCTCTTTTTCTAAGAATATGCATTTTATGTTATATTTTCAGTGATTCAAGAATGGAGAATCTATCGCTCACAATAATTAACAAGATGTTATAAATTTCATTGTAAGAATAGTTTTCCCCATGCCTAAAAAACTAATTTCTCAATGATGTTGCATACCTGTCACTTTACCTTGCGGAGGAATATAGTTTCTTTTGATCTTTTGATCCAAAGGTGGCTCGCAGGTGTATTTGGATGATGAATATGTAGATTTCGGTCATATGATCCATATATATTTGAAAGTTTGGATTCCGATACAAATCTGTGTATCTTACAAATTATCACATTAAGCTATCGACCTAAGATACCTCCAGGGGTCATTTGTTGCAATATAGAATGACCGATAACTGTTACGTGTATATCTGCTATCCGAAGTCGCTTAGGAGCAACTGCATCTATAAATATAGACTGTGCCTTCGCTCGTTTATATAACATACTGAGAGTTTAAATCAAAGCGCTGGTAGCGCTGAGAGAACAGTTTTGTCGCATTTCTTTTGATTATCTTAGTAAATTCAATGAACGGGGGTAATATATTCAAACAATTGCCAATGAAACTGCTTTAACTTTGCGTAAGTAAACAAGGTCATTACAAGAAATTAAAGATGAACGCACCATTTGTTTCAACGGACCGTTAACAATTAGCACATCACCATTCTTACTCTCCCTATTTCTATAGCCTACAGTTTATAAGTTTTATATCAACTATGCATATCTAAATCAAAAGAAAACAAATCTAAAACAACAACCGTTCATTATTTTAATATAAGATTGGTATCTGACCAAAACAAACTAAGTTACCTTGCATATTTGATGCTCGTCAAACCCTCTTCCATTTGAGACACACACAACTTCAGTGCCTTCAGCGCTTTGATTATACTATATAGACAAAGAAGAAATCAAAACAATTGAATATATTCTTTTCAGCGTAAGCTGTATAAAATAGATTTTGGCCTGTTTCTCGAACCAATTTAATCTTGGTTTACAACCGAAGAGTTCGGAAAAGCACCCGCTTCATCGGTTTGCATAAGTAATTTCAGGATTTGTCATCATAAAACGGGAGTTCCAGGGTGCATATCTTTCTGCATGATTGTCAATTGGCAAATAACAATTTAATATACCTATTTAAACATAATAAACATCCAGTTGAAAAATGCAAACCTAAAAACAACCCAGTTTAAAAAGTAAACAGTTGTGAGTCTTAAAAAAGATTAGTTACCCTTGGTAGTGGACTCGTCCCTCTAAGTCGTAATTTATAGTAACAGCCTCCGTGGCGCTAGTGCTCCGAGATAAAATCACACTTACGGAACCTTTTTTACGTTTCGTTGATATTACATTTTTGTCCCTTTCTTTCTTCCTGTCTGTTTCACTGGCTAGTATATTATATCTCCTAAATTTACCAACAAATACGTTTACTAGCATTAATTTAAACTCACATACTATTAAAACGTGCTAGCATTATATTAAATATATTGTAACACTTTACTTTCTTTAACTTTCATATCCTTTTTTCGGCATGGCTGTATAATATCATTTTTTACCTACTTCTTCAACCAATCAAATGTTGGTATACAAATGAAGCCAGAGTAAATGCAATGCTATAATTGGCTTGCACAATTTATTTTTAGGATATTTAGGTTATTCTAGTTTAAAATGGGAGTTTCAGGTTGTATATATATTTCTACTTGATATAACGGGTTTCTTTCACAACAACTTATTAAGAAACAGGCGCATGTCTGTTTTAAGACCAAACTTTCAGAGTGGACTCGGCCTTCAGGGGAGGTAACTACTAAGGAGAAGTTGTGAAGTTTATTGTTCCATCTGAAATAATAATCGGATATACGCGATAATCTTTCGGTTTCACTTGGTTACATACGAAATGTCTTTACTTAAAAAAATCAGCAAGTGCATAATATTTATCAGAAGCTGGAAAATTATTTTTTTAGTTTGTAAATTAAAACCGTTTTTTTTTATATAGTCTTCACATCTCATATCTTGGTATTATAAAGCTTTGCTACGTTCATTTATGATTAAAAGTTTTTATCGTTTCTGTACAATTGCATTTATTATACGCGATATCTTTTTTAAAGTATTTTTTGTTTAAACTTTACATGGTTATAGAGAATCCCACTAGAAACATATTCATGGGATAAAAAATTGGGGTCTCACCGCTACTTTTTGAATTATCTGCCCCTGAATGTAAATTTTCTTTTTTTGCTCTTTTCTGTCAATTTCAAGGGAAGATAACTCAAAACTTCATTCCTGGTTTAAAACAATTCCATTCAATTGATTTCTCACAATGTTCCAGCATATATACATACTGCGTTAAAATTTAAAAATATTAATTTATATTTCCGTTTGCGACTAAAGATAAATTAAATTCTGTTGTATATAATTACTACAGCATATACACAGTGACAGGGAATATAGTACCAAACATCGATTTGAAATTAAATGAGGTGATGCTAGCCCATGATATTGGGTTATCTGCTCTTGAAAATGACAGAAATAAGCTACTTTCAAGGGTCAGATTACTCAAAAAGTAGTATAGGGACCCCATTTTCCACCCTATTAATTTGTTGCTAGTGTGATTCTCTATAATCATGCTAAGTTTAAAAAAAAAATATGTTCGCTTGTTTTGATTTTCCTTCTTTGTCTATATAGTAAAAAACTGCTATTGTGAAATACGCCCTTAAAAGCTGTCATTACTGACTGTGTCCGTTTAAATGCGTAAACGTTATATTTCATTTTCGTATATGGGCAGCAAGAAATACAGCTTTTAAGGGAATATCAAAGGATGTTATCAAAATACTTGGAAGGTGGGAGTCTCAGACATACAAGTCTTACATTCGGATTTCAATTCAGAAATGCTATTTAGGTGGTTAAATGAATCAAAAATGTAATTTTCTCCTGTAATTTCTTCAATTTTAGCGTTTGCTACTTTTACTCGTATATATGTAAATAGTTTGCAACAGTTTTTTGATTGCAAACAAAGTTTATTGTAGGCAACAGTCGCAGCATTTGGATTGTGGGATCCTCGACCATAAAACATGCTTTAAACCATGCGAGGCTGAATACTGCAGATGTTGTGCATTTAGGCTTACAAAGACACGAAGCAGTAACTCTTTGGTGGCAAGGACGTGCCGAGTTCTGAAACAATTTAGCTTTTGCTTAGATATGACGACGGCCCATCATTTTGAAATTTACATGTTAGGGGAAATGATATTTGTCATATGCAAGCATATTTTTTGCATATTTTTGCCATCTACCCGCAAAGCCTGGTCAAGGATTTTGTATTGCTTACACAGTAGCGCAATGAATCCCCACAAGGTTCTAAACAAAGTAGAAATGCAAGTTGCCAATGAAGTCCAACAATTGATTGGGGCTTGTGTGCGCTACCCCGAAATTTGTGAGGCTATTCGGGATTATTCAGTCAATGACTTATTTCTGCATAGACTGTCCCAGGCTTTGAACTTTTGTACGAATTGTACGAATTTCCCTACCAATGAATGATAATTTACATTGGCTGCCTTTATGTGTGTATGCGGTGTGATAATGAAAGGGCGTCCACCGAACCCTAAATAGGAGGAGAAGTTGGAGTTGGAGGAGGATTTTTTCCTGTGGATCATGTTCCTGTGCCCGCTGACTGTCCCCATTTTTGTGGCGGTGTTGTTGCTGGTACCTGTCATCCTCAGTATAATAATCTTTTATTTAAAGTCGGCAAGGTACAAACAACAACAAACATAAGCTCATGTGAGCTTGTGAACCGACCGCACAGATGGTGGCGTATGGCGGCTTTACAGTGGGAGGAAACCGGAGAACCCGGGGAAAACCAACCTGTCCGACCTGGTGACAAACTACCATCCCATATACTGCCCTGGACGGGGATCGAAACCGGACCGCATTGGTGAGTAGCCAGTGCGCTATCCACTACGCTAACCGGACAGCCTAACCACTACGCTAACCGGACAGCCTAACCACTAGGCTAACCGGACAGCCTATCCACTACGCTAACCGGACAGCCTATCCACTACGCTAACCGGACAGCCTATCCACTACGCTAACCTAACAGCCTGAGCATGCGTGCTCACTATTAAGACCTACTTTCTTATAGTTTACATAACGGGTGTACATCTGCACCTTCGGTTTTTCGGTTAATTTTACTTGTTTTTAATTTCGAACAATTGCATTTCATTTATTTACTTATTGAAACCATGGTCAAATGAAAATTGTAATTATAGCACAGTGTTGTCTTTCTTTGCTTCACCTTCAATGAAAAGTATGTGCAGTATCCAGTTACTTACAGCAATGCAACATTCTAATCACTGACGCCATTGTGGACTTTAAGACCGATGATTTCTTTTCAATTAAACGTTTTAACCATTTAGAGCAACATTTCGATCGGTTTAACTTGTTAAACCATTAGGTTTAATGAGTAACCTAGTATACCTAATCAGTAATTGTATATGCGATCCCCGAATGAATTTAATGCAATTTGAAGAATAAACTTTATCACATTACTTCTATTTTCTATCTATATACGTATCTAATATATAAATATTTTGAATAATTTTGTGGATGTATTCATCAAAAGATTTTTCTAAAAGTTAGAAATTTTAAAAAGACGGCGGAAATCCTGCTTTTAGAAAATTATATAAAGATAAAGTTTTATAGATAAGAAGTCATGTGGCATTTTGAAAATCCTGAAATTTAGGAATATTCCTGAAAACTTTTACCCATGAATGTATCAGACTCATAAATCCAGCAGCCATTGTGCAAGATAAATGGAATATAAGAAAAGCCATTTTATCAAAATAGATAAACGATCTAAAAATAACTGATTTATTCGACGGGATCCTCCCGCATGCAGTGGAATCAATGAAGGATATCAGACGAGTACTAATACCGTGCGTAACGTGGACATGTGTTGCGTCGCATTGTCGTGTGTCATTTCAAAATATCGTGTGCCGAGTCGCATTGTGTGTGTCATTTCAAAATATCGTGTGCCGAGTCGCATTGTCGTGTGTCATTTCAAAATATGTGTGCGAGTCGCATTGTGTGTGTCATTTCAAAATCGTGTGCGACCCATTGTCGTGTGTCATTTCAAAATACTGTGCCGAGTGCATTGTCGTGTGTCATTTCAACTATCGTGTGCCGAGTCGCATTGTCGTGTGTCATTTCAACATATCGTGTGCCGAGTCGCATTGTCGTGTGTCATTTCAACATATCGTGTGCCGAGTCGCATTGTCGTGTGTCATTTCAACATATCGTGTGCCGAGTCGCATTGTCGTTTGTCATTTCAACATTCGTGTGCCGATCGCATTGTCGTTTGTCATTTCAAAATATCGTGTGCGAGTCCATTGTCGTCTGTCATTTCAAAATATCGTGTGCCGAGTCGCATTGTCGTGTGTCATTTCAAAATATCGTGTGCCGAGTCGCATTGTCGTGTGTCATTTCAAAATATCGTGTGCCGAGTCGCATTGTCGTGTGTCATTTCAAAATATCGTGTGCCGAGTCGCATTGTCGTGTGTCATTTCAAAATATCGTGTGCCGAGTCGCATTGTCGTGTGTCATTTCAAAATATCGTGTGCCGAGTCGCATTGACGTGTGTCGTTTCAAATTGTCGTTGCGACGTGACTTTCGACATTAAAGCGCGCAAATGTCATCATTTTTTAAAATACATGTATCGCAATAAATGTCGAGCTTCGTTTTAAATTTTCATATGTCGCGTCGCATTGTCGTGTACCAAAATTTCCACAAAACGCACGATATCCGCACGGCAATATGAAACGATATTTCGACGTGACACACGACAGTTTGAAACGAAGCTTGACCTTTACTGCGATACATGTATTCCGTAAAAAATGATCGAAATTTGCGCGCTTTAATGTCGAATGATGTCGCGTCGCATCACCGTGTGTCGTTTCAAAATCGTGTTGCGTCGCATTGTCGTGCATTGCCTTCATAAAGCACACATGATATACAAGATGGCACTAACAGGATTTCGTATTTGCATATGATGTGTTCCTTGTTAAGACAAAACCGCCGTTTTCAGTACGTCAGCGTTTTAAGTAACCTCAGTTGACCCTTGATATTTGAAATAAGAAAAAAAATGTCTGAAAGTAAAAAGGATACAGAAATTAAGCAATTTGCTCTATGTATTCTGCTGAAATGTCTCTGATGTCCCATTGAGTGAAACATTTAAAAATATCCAATATTACTTAGGGCTTGAAATAAAGATTGATAAAAATGTATATGAACAATATAATTGTTATATGAATTTACTCGTACTAAATACTACATGGAAACAATATGAGCTAAAACTTATTTTTAGTTTACTTTTCATGCATTTGGATTGTAATTCAGTGTAATCCATATAATGTGGGAAAATTTTCATGAACAAACTTATAAGCAATATATAATAATAATAAAATACGCATTCTAAATTTGTTTATATCATGAAAATTTCAATAATTATTATTACAAAGTATAGCAGGAAAAAGTGCTTCCCGCATATGACGAGGGAAATAAATTGTTGTTGAACTATTATAAGAAGGTTTTAACTTATCAAGTGATCAATGTAAGAGTATTTCATCATGTTCACTTGTACAGCTGCGGGCAGACGATAACGACTAATATCCGGAAATATCCGGCATTATCTTGGAACAAATTATTAGATCTAGGAATTTTCTAATGAATCAATATTGTCGTACTGACTTATTTTAAATTAACGTAAGTACATTTTCCATAATGACATATAGGGGTGGTCGAATGATTTCTTTCTGAGAAGAAAAAAAATGAAGATCAGCTTACTCAGAAAGAAGTATTGGACACTTAGTTGCATGAGTGTACTCGAGATCTCTTGAAATATTTCAGCAGAATCAAATATATAGCCTAAGGGTTATTACTTGTCTGAGGTACCGATATCTCAAACATTTAATAATTGCTGTTTTTGTTTGTTTGTTGTTGTTTTTTATTTCAGATAACAAGATCAGAAAAGCAAGTATTCAGAACGACGTGACAACTATGCATAGGATTAGGGGAACTTGTGGTCTAAAAAGAGACATACGCCTGCTTCTTATTTAATGTTTTAAATCATATTGCCAAAGCAGCATTCCTATATTGACGAGGAAGTGTTTAATTTTCATTACTGTGTCACCTTTCATGTTTAAACTGAAAAGGAAAACTGTTATATTAAGTGGAAAGATATATACAACCTGATACTCCCATTTTAAGTTGGAATATCCTAAAAATCCTAAAAATAAATCATACAAACAAATGATAGCATTGCATTTACTCAGGCTTCATTTGCATACCAACTTTTGATTGGTTTAAGAAGTAGGTCAAAATCAATTTTATACAGCTACGCCAAATAATTGTCAATTGTAACATGTAAAACAGATTAAAACTATCATAAAGTTAAAACTTAGCAAAAATGTTTATAAATACTAAGATTATGGGAAGTATTGCGAAGACCTTAAAAAAAAACGAATGTAATTTATAAACTAAAATAAGCTAATCTACCAACTTCCATTCAATATTATGCACTTGCTGATTTTTTTTAAAGTAAAGACAATTCGTATGTAACCAAGCGAAACCGAAAGATAATCGCGTATATCCGATTATTGTTTCAAGATCTGCGCAAAAAAAAGGGGTTTTACTTTATTTTCCACAGAAAAACAATATGCACTAGAAATAACCATATGGTTTAAGATTAGCGATATTTTTTATTTTGCGTTGTTTACATGATCGTGGGAATCTCAATACCAGAAATCCAAATTCAATGCACTCTAACGGGCAAGCTATACATACACCTGTTTTCACGTGCCATCGTTGTACAATAGATAAAAGTGCATGCATGACGAGCTCCTGTTTACATTTTTTTACATAATTAGAATGCACAACAATCATCTCTATATGGTTTATTTACCATTAATTATAGTAGTTGAGACGGCACACAACGAACGATAACTCAGTAACGTTGCGTAAGGGGGAACAATTACCAATGAAAATACTATACATTAGATTGTGTGACGTGGGTCTGTGGCGCGGTATACTTTATGTGCAGCAGTTAATGCACCTCCTGCATATACTATGTCCCTGGTTTATCAAAAGTATTATGAATATGGCAAAAAATGATGTCATTCATTGAAATATGTTCAGCCCTCTCACCAAAATGATATATTAGCAACAAGATCCACTGGATTTGGAAAATAAATAATAACAGTTCCAAATCCCTAGCCATTTGAATTTCTCATTGCCTATTTCAATATATGCTTAACACAACATTTAGGCTTACGATTTAAAAAAAACAAAAACAAAAAAAAAACGAGTTTTATTCTAAGTAATAAAAATTCTACAGAAACTCTCATTTTAATCCTCCTCATTTGCAACCTACACGTATATGCACACTCCTATATCCGCCCCTTCGTTTTCTAACTTCAGCTGCTCGTTTTCATCACATCTGGAGAAAGCTAATATAAAATAGTAATTTTGGAACATAACAGCTGTGTTATTTATTCTCCTGTGGAATCTATCAAGATATACGAACACTTTATTTATTAAATAGGGGGAATAGTGTTCCCCTCGAGACTACTACGTACTATTAATTGGTAATTAACGTCTAAAGAATTCAATATATAAGGCTAAATCAGGATCACCAAATGCAAGATTCTCTATATTCTTTTAATTTCATCAAAACCTTATATATAATCTTTAAATCTAATAAAAAACTGACCATTATTTTCGTGTGTTTTCCAATCGTGTTTTACTTCATAGTTTCTTTCAAAACAAAAAAAAACAAAAAAAAACAAAAACAGAAAAAAACTAAATGTACGGAAATACAACTGGATATTAAGTACAAAGTGGCTTGTGTATTACTCATGTAAATAAATTAGTGATTCCATTTCTAACTATATTCAGAATAAATTGAATATTGTTTTGAGAATATTTCATTACAATTTATAATGTATTTTAAGCTACAGGTGAAACTATTTTTAAAATATGCATGGAAAATACAAAACGAACATAAAATCTACATTATGCATAGGCGAAAATGTATACAAAAGTACCTCCAGAGCTATGAAAAGTACATGTATATTTCTTTCTAAATATGAAATTCGTTGAGGTGATTTCATTTATTCTCTTCAGATTAAATCCACTGATACATAGTCCTTCTGAAACTGTAAAGTGATTGTATACCTCATCATGTGTGTCTTTAAACTAAATTAAAAACATGTTTGTTTGTTTTTTAATTTTGCTAAAATTACATAAAAAAAACCCACAAAACTGTAATATAATGGACCTTCAAATCCAGCCGATATGCTTTAATAAAATATTTTCAGCACGTGCTTTACCCTTAACATTCCAACTTAAATACATAATGGCCATGAAATGTTATAATTTGGCACAAATTTTGCAAAACAATCCTCGCTATGAATCTCAAAAAGACGATAGTTTCAGTTAAATTGCAATTTTCCGCGGAAGAATTTCCCCAACACTTTGTCTATTTTTAGGTCTAATCTAAGTACTGGATTAAATTGGTTTACACGAAATGAAAGGATGTGTCTGGGTGTAATATCTTGTTTTATGTCTACTGCGTGATACTGCACTGTGGTAGCACTATATATCCGTATTAAGCAGACATTGTCTCCAAATGGCTGAAGTAATAGCATGTTAAACCCAACAAACAAGCCAACAAATAACTCTTTTGGAAGCATTTAGGTTGTGTAATGTAATAGCAATCTCTAAATATTTAGACTTATTCCATATATAGAAAGAACTGATAATCTTACTTCAAGGATGATGTTTTAAACGAAATAAGGAACGACAAAAAAGGTAAACATCATTTTTCTGATTTTGAATTTTTTCATCTACTGTATGACTGAAAATATTCAAGGCGAAATGGCATTTTCAATCAAATCATGTGGTGCCACAATGATATAAGATTGGATAGTAATTTGAAATTGTACAACTAATAAAATAAAAGGCAATAATTATCCAGCATCCACATGAACTACGAAAAGTGAAATTAATGTTTGAATACGAAGTATTACTATATAGAAGCAGCGATGAACACTTATAATTATTTTTCTTTCGAACGTTATTAACCACAAGTCTGACTGACGTGGTGTTACAAAGTGACATTAGGTCGGTAGTTTTACCCGGGTGCATCTGTGTGGTCGGGGTTTTCCAACTGTTATGAATAAAATTTTGAATTAAGATTAGTAGCAAATAATTATAATTGGGTATACTCTCAATTAAAACTGGTCAGTTTTTTACGACTTTTTCGCTTTCACTGTTTCTGGTGCACTTAATTTTGTCGATGTCTTTTTATAAAAACGTGCGTATAATTTCGCTTTTCTAATGCGTGTAGAGAAATGATCCCATGGACTATACGGAGCTAATGTAATTTAAGATGGAGATGCCTAAGCCAAATTGTATAATGGCGCTTTAAGCTGTTGAATTAGTTACCATTGGTTACGATATATACATCCATGACAATTTATCTTTAAGATGGAATTGGACAGACGTCACAATAAGAGATATTCCCAAAACTAAATAAGTACCTTTCGATCATTCAAGAATGACAGCAGACATGAGACTTTTCCAGGTATAGGTTGGAAATATACACCCCCAAAACACTTCATCATTAATGTTACGTTCTGGCTTTAAGTAATCTCGTTTCCAGTAAAAATAAATAAATAAATAAATAAATAAATAAATAAATAAACTACGCAGCGTTTCATATTGCAACGTAACGCTATTTTATGGGGAAAAACAAATGTGATCAAAAAGCGCCATTAGAAAACTAATATAAACAATGTTAATCATGTCAAATGGATATACAATCGGAACTTATATATTTTTATACAGGAACAATTTAGAGAAATATTGCGTTGGTGTTATTTTGATACTTACGACTTTCAATTACAGCTGTGTAATTTGCCTCCTAAGATGTGTAGAGAAATGAAAAAGCGGATGTTTGTTTATCACATGTTTGATATATTCTAAGATCTCATTTCACTTCACGAATCTCATTACAAGTGACCGAACCAACAGTGGTTTTCGCCAGTTATAATCAGTTTGCCACTTTATCCCCATGGCCACGGAATGTTGTAATGTTGTAAATAAACTAGTACATATTAAGAACGCCTTAGATACTAAAAAATATAGGCCAACTTTGACATTAACATCTTATATTATTCACTCTCTCTAGTCATTGGTCATTTACACAATTTATTACGATCAATGGTATATTATCAGTCACGTGATAACATCGAGTTTTATCTGGAATAATCCGGAAACACGGAATAAAAAGGTTCTCGTGAATTAATTTAACTGCTAATTAACTGAAATTCAATGTAAGAACATGTTCAATGTGTTAAAATACGATAATTTGCAAACATCTGTCTGTCTTTTCTTTTTAGGTCAACCTGCTGTAGATAACGAGTCTCATTTATGATGTATACCATCATTTGATATTTTCTAATCAAGTTTGCTACCAAATTCAGTGAGAATAATTCAAATGAGTAATTAGATTTCTTAAATTTGAAATTTAAATGCACGTGCTTGTAATTGAGCTACGTATACATTGACATAAATGTATACATTCAATATATTTGTAGGAGTAATTGTGCATTTAGAAATATATATTTATCGTGCTTTCCAAAAAATCTTTGAATGGCTGAAATTGTGCGCACTAAGACTTTACAGAAAAAGCTGTAAATATGAATCTAAAAAATAACAAAAGTTTTAAATCAAATGGCATTTTTATTAACAGATAATATATTGAACAGTAAGTTCAAATGCATATCGAATTGATTCAGAAATATTCCAGAAAACTTAGTCTTGTTCTGTTTTTATATAAATATATGACTGTCACAATTTTAAACATACATTCATACCAATATCATCTACGTAGCATTTATTCATTTGTTACACTCTATAAATATTTCTATTCTATTTAATATAAACAATCGATTGTCTCCCAAACAGCTTGTCTTTATCACATTTACAGCAAATTTATAAACACATATGTTATCCTTTTTTGTTAAAATGCAAAAGAAAATCTACCCATCTAAACAGCATCGGATCTTCTATGTAAACGAATCCCCCTGTAACAACTGTTTTTAACGCTTATTTGCGTTAAAATGGTTTGAACTTTTATGATAACTCAATAGTTCTGAACAAATAACACAACTTCTTTTAAGTCATCACTGTGATGTCATCATATATCACATGAAGAAAGTCAAAACTTGATAACAAAATAAAATGTATTTGTACAATCCATGATTAATTTTGATCAAATGCACTTGCGGTTACATTTTAATATTTCATAAATATCAAAAAGATGTACAAACCTATCTTTTACTGAAGAAATAACCATCTTATGTCACTAAATATATATCTTAATATATAAAGATGTCCGAATGATACAGAATTATTTGCGAATAATTTGTTATGTTTCTAAACTGTTCTCTGATAGTCAGTACCCATTTTACTGTTGACAAATTAAGTAGTATAGAATAGACTTTGAACAATTCATACTTCAAAAGGTGTTCATGCCGAATAAAGTTAATCTTTTAGGCAACGAAAATATAAGGCATGGTCTAATTCCACCAACAATTCTTAGCGCCAAGTAAAACATAGATACTTAGGACGAATTTCATTAGTCGTGCTTCTCTAATCAATATACCAAAACGTTTCATTTCTTATCAATTATTGTTAGTTATTTAGGTAATAATTTCAAGATAGTCGTGTATTTGAATATTTCATAAAATAAAATGGTGGAATGGGATTTAGGTATAACATGTACTTAACGTTAAGTATTGTTGTTGGAAGTCGAGCCAGGTTTTTTTGTGTGTTTTTTTTCGTGATATTCGGTACCGTTTTATAAAATTTGTAGTGCCTATGTTTCAACTGTAGAAAAGAAAACGTCTCGGACAGAACTTGCCTTTTCAATACTAACAGTAATGATTCTAGTTTAAATTTGTGTTGTTCCAATAAACTTAAGGACATTTCAGCGGGTTACATCTAATGTTATTTTCTTTATTATTTTTTTTTTTTTTTAAATTCTCATTTATTTAAGTAGAATGTTAAGGAAATGCAATTTTGGCTAAAATTTTAATAAGCTAAAACATTAAATATGGTGAGGTATACTTTCTTTAATTTTCAGAAAGCCAGATTCATTTCAGAGGATTGAATCTGAAAATACAAGGAAATCTTTCCGTTGAAAGCTGTTGTTTTTTTATCAAGTAAAATATACATACATGTTTAACATTACATAGTTTTGGGGTAGCTTTTGAATACATTTTGGTCCTGACAACATGACGATTTTTGCTTGTATTTTCCATGCATGTTTGACAGTAAGTTACAAATTGTGATAAAATATTCGGAAGTTATTATTTTCATATGTAATTAAAGTATTTAGAATGCGATATTTCCAATTTTTTGATGCTTTAATTTTTGTTGTTGTTGTTGTTGTTTTTTTTTTTTTTTCCAAAACATTTAGCAAGCATGGTTACCCACTATTTTTCATTCATATATCTTTTAGTCATAGTCTAAAGTACTTGTGTGCAAAGTTTTAAAATAATTTGTACGTTAGAAAAACGCTGATACGCCTTTAATAAGATTACAATTAACTCGCAGACACACACTACATTGGTATTTTATTATCATAGATACATAAAAAAATCCTGCCATAATTATGTTCTTTGTATTTTCATTAGTTCACGAACAATATAAAAATTCTAAAAAAAAAAAAAACAAAAAAAACAAAAAACAAAAAAAAAAAACTAAAATTAATCATTATATTTTCAAAATTAAATCATTTTATGACAACATGACTTAAACTGACATGACAATGTTTAATAAGATTTGACATTTAGCAACAAATGTCACTCAATAATTGACTTATTTCAGGGTCTTGTCACTCTCTGTTTATAGGAATTATTTGTAAATGTTCTTTTTATCAAATAGTATCAACAATTAAATTTTTGCATTGATATCAAAATCATCAGAATTTTAATTAATGTGAACTATTCTGCATTTCTCTTGTCATTTCAATTCGATATGTCTAGCAATATCGAGCACTATTACAAAGAATTGGTTAAATTTACAGCACAGAGTAATTCCATGCAATCCATGTATGTCAATAAAAGATGAATGAATCACTGATGGATATACTAAATGAAACCTAATTTTATAAGCGTATCCGTGGAGTATATTCAAGGAAAGCAACTTCATGGAAAATAATCAATGTTATTCCCGAAAGTATTTTAAATATAATGTATCGCTGTCTTAAATATCAAATAGATATGCATAACTTGGTACTTGGGAAATAAGACCACCCTTTAATGTAATAAACATTTTAAAAAAGTTGAATTTCTTACCAATAAATGATATCAGTTTTTGTTTAATATAAAATATATTCTTTATGCTGTTATATTTGTACTTGGAAAAAGACAATCAATAAATGGTTGCTACATAAAAGTTTGTTTGTTGTTGTTTTTTTTTATATAAAGATATATTTACATGTCACGAAAAATGTTTTGTGCTGCAGGATTATTTCAGTTTCATTAAATCAAAAACAAGAAATGAAATGTACATCACTGTTTTATATTTTTATCATATGACATTGTGCTCAAACAGCTGTTTCCGGTGTCGTATACCCATTACATATTTTCTTATATTTAACACGTTACATATATTTTAGCCAAATTACACACTCCGTGTCACGCAGTGTATTCTTTATGTATGTTTAGTTGCACTCGAACAGCTGGATTAAATGTGTTTGATTCATTATTCATATGATGTTGAAAATGTATGAGAAATGTACACGTTAAATTGTTATTTTCAGTTATCATTTTAAACTACTTTCTTGGTGTAAAATTACAGATGTAATTCGTGCACAGTCCGTTCCTTCATTTGTTTGTTTGTTAGTTGTTATAATCGCGTTTTACTGTCACTATATAGGTCATATGATAAAAAGAATCTGACATGAATTGTCATTTCTATCAAATTTTACTAAATTTCATGAAAATTAAGCCGCCAGAGGTTTTCTGAACTTTATAAATTTTTTAAATTGATATGAAATAAAAATTCATGTCAGATCCTATATATCTGTATTACCCGCAACAGTATATTTATATCCATTTATTAGTATGCCATGTTCACTTATGAAACAAAAACATTTAGTTCTTGCCAATTCCCCACATTACAGAACCACACTCAGTTCTCCATAAAGGAGATTTTATTATTTCAAAAGTGAATGCCTATGTCCAACGTATATAATTTACGTAAGCTGTATTCGTTGTTAACTGACGTTAACAGCTCACATGTCAGCTATATGCGGCCTAAGATATATACGGTGCAACAATGCTCCAAAACAGGAAACTTAGGACACGCATAACACAAGAAGCCCTGGATACACTCCACACAGAAAATAAAAATGTCATTCACATATGATCTCCCTAAAGGTATAAATCTACTTCCATGACATGGTCACCAATACTCATCCCACACAATTCAGCAGAAAGCACAGTTTTCTCACCAGTTTTAACTAGCGACTGACCTACACTTAGGTAGCTAAGGTGGAATGCAGTGTTTTCTTAAGCAATCTGTCTGTACCGACACAGGATAGAACATGCGTGCATATCCATACTTACACAAACACACCGATGGCAAGTAAGAATATATAATAAAAATGATGAAATATACCATTTTTGTGACAGAATAGACAACATGTAAACTTATAAGTCTCTAAATCATCATATGATATTATAATGACTACTCTTTCGACCTAATTAAGACATATACAAATTAGGAATTCCCTAAGTAACTTTCATCTATGGAGGTTTTATAATTTAAAAAAAACAAAAAACAACAACAACAGAAAGTAAGCCAGACATTGACCCATATTTCTCTAACCACTGCATAGGGCTCCAGCTGACATGACAACCTGACATTTATCAAGATATTGGTAGAAAAACTACATATCGCCACCTATCTTAAAAAAAATTTTGATATCAAAACTTAATATTCAAACATACTTTTGCAAGGGCCCAAAACTCGTTAAAAATTATCAAAAATGTACAATATAATATACTGCCATTTTCTGCTCCAAACAGTTACTAAAAATGTATACTGAATCATATACATGTATCTGGATTTTTTCTTCATTTATACAGAGAAGATACTATTTAATAAGAAATGGGTCAAGGTTTCAAAACTCGTTTTTATAATATTTCGGACATCCTATCAAACATTACTATTCATTTTCTAAAACAATCCCTTTATTTCATGTGTATTTTCTCTGTGTGTGTGTTTATTTTTTTATTTTGTGTTGTTGTTGTTAAAGTTCGGAGTAAATGCAGACTTTAATGGACTACATAGTATTGCTCAGCACTGTTTTAGTCTATACAAATAACAATCTTGACAGCAGACATATGTTTATATTATTATTATATACCTATGTATGATACTACGGACTTTCAATCTGTTTCCTACAGGAAAAATACAGAAACTTATAACAAGGTCCCAACGTTTTCAAAACCTATATTATGTCTCTACCTTGTGTTAACATATATTACTATGTGTATAGAACGAGCTGTGTATAGAATTAACTGTGTTATAGAATACCCACTTATGAATTGCTCTATGAACATAAACAATTATACGTCCTCTCAAACTGAATTTCCAGCACCAAAGAAAGCTATGAATTGTTATTGAAAGCGATTCTGAGAAGCTATGTTAACACTATGTTGACACTATGTTGACCTGATTTGAAAATGAAAGCCGTTTACATACTGCATATTATTACGCGCTGTGTAGGACACGACCGGATTACTTTATGTACTGTAACCTTTACAAAAAATAGTCCCTTTGTTCTGTTTAATGCTAATAAATGAAGATTTGTTTGAAAATAAATGCAAAGTTAAATTTATATGTTTATATTATTTGAAGTGAAAAGTAGGTATATAATAAAAGGATCATTAAAATTGTAGAATGATCCGAACAGTGTTATCAGCATTCGCGATACACAGATTTACGGAAAATCACTCGAGCTAAAGGTCTCGTGATTTCGAGCAAAAACTCTCGTGATTTTCCGTAAATCTGTGTATCACCCATGCTGATAATAGATCAATCTACGATAGTAAAAATCTGTGTTTATCATAAATATTTAAAATCATAGGTGTAGTTGTGGCAAGGAACTGTTGAATCAATACTCTCGTACATACTAATTTTAACTTAACCTTAATACATTTTCGATGAAGTCGTAAAAGTGATAAGTCGAATAGCTCTCTGCTGAGAAGATTGCTTTTACCAAATCTGTAGATTGGCTAACTTAGTTGATTGAGTAGTTAAGTCTTCGCTTAACTTGCTAGAGTAACCTATTGCGTACTAGAGATGAAAAAGAAACTTGCAAAAGGTTCAGCAATAATGAAACAATATTTTAACAGGGACCTATTATTCAATTTATAGCACTCACTGATATTAAAATTAAAATATTAGTAGCAAATATCCAGAATGCGGTGACAACTTTTATAGGAATGAAATTTATCAGTGGTAATGAGATAATACATGAAAAGGACAAAAACTACAATAGATTCTCCATGTTGTATTATTGTTCAGCAATGGCTTTTTTGTTGTTGTTGTTTTCTTTTTATTGTTGTTGTTATTTGTTTTGTTGTTTATTTTCTTCTGTTATTTATTATTTCTAACGATATCTTACATCCGTTAAAGATATGACAAAAAAACAGTTTCAATATTCGGCACTTTCTATTTGTTACTTAGGCTGCACCTTTTGTTAGGAAAGGCGAAAGAGTCCTATGAGAAATCAAACATAAATAAATATTGATCTAACTCCAGACGGTGGTGCATGTAAATGGTCAAAAAAGGACACGAAAAAAGAATGATACATAAATAGAAAAGTACAGACAGTCACCGCCTCGGTACGGTCAGTCGGCAAAAAGACCAACTTGGAAGCTCAAACCAGTCTTCGAGAGGTCCCAACCTCGCACCTCTCTTATACAAACAGTGTTAATAAAATATCCAGTCAAAGTGAGACAACAATTAATAAGCACCTGCATCGGAAGTGAAACAATATAATTAATCCAATAGAAAATGTAATATCTTAGATATGCAGGTAAGAAAACCTCGGCAATGAATAGAATAGGGTGTTTATCTTATGATGACTAATCTTAAACAAAATTATTCGCTTAAAAAAGCTCGGTAGAAATTGAAAAAAAAAATACTCTCCCTCGTTAATGTTGATGAAGTTTTAGTTTCCTGCAAGTAGGTCATATGCGAGGGAAAACACTATTTTCGTAAACGCAATTTAGGTCATATGACACGGGAAAACACTATTTTCGTAAACGCAATTTAGGTCATATGACACGGGAAAACACTATTTTCGTAAACGCAATTTAGATGAAATCGGTTAAATATGGAATAGTATTACGGTATCCCCGAAGTAGGTGCTTGTGATACCACGTGTTCCGCAACATGGCGTCTTCACCAGTTCATGCTAGCGATTTTGTAACTTCCGCCTATTCAGTCAGCACATGCGCGAAGAGCAAGTGCCGACTAATGAAAGACAAATCAAATCTAAATATGTGTTTTATAATTCTAAATAAAGTTTCAAAACCGTCTGTGACAGTTACTGCCTGCGATGAGCAAACCACTCATCTTTTCACAATCACGGAGGGTGGCATTGGGTGAGCATGCGTCTATATATAGATATTGATAGACGTAATACATACATATAGTTGAAAATCAAATTCCTAGTCAATGACCACCTGTGAACGAGCACCTTTAAAAAGAAACAAGACACCCGTACATGTAATTTTGTTTGAGTGTACCGACTGAAACAAAGCGTGGAATTTAAAACAATTTACTTCTGCTTGTGTCGGTGTTGTATCTGCTAAGTAGTGAGTGATAAGTGATGAAAAAATTATTTGATAGAAACAGAAAAAGATGGCATAGCAAATACTTAAGTTTTAATGTATTGATCCTACCTTAAATTGTTTTGCTGTCGTGCTACTGACTCCAAGATATTCCAGTGAAGAAAACGAAGTTTTAGAGTCACGGGAGAGGACTCAAAAAAGTGTCACGAATTGCATCATTGCGAGGTGCAATTATCCGAGCACTGTGCCGTATTGTAGGTTATATTGGTTTAAACCAAATAAAAAGTTAAATTTCATTAAAAAACGAACCAAAGTGAGAATGCATATGCAAACACGGACATGGTGTTTTAATCAACCCTTTGTTGAACCGTTGTGTGTATATATGACAGCGAGAAAGAATATGTTATTGTTAGCTATTTTTATAGAATGTTTACCATTTCCGGAGGCCGAGTAAAAACTATATCTATCTCACGTGGATATACCTTACAAATTAACAAAATACAGGAATATCAGACCCAGCAAGCAAATACATGTAATTCACATTTTGGGTGTATTTCTGGTTTAAAATGAAATGGAAATAAATCTCCAACTACATGTACATTTGTACTTAGACAAAGTTTTTCATCTGATCACTTTATAATTATAGTCTCATTTATTTAAAAAAAAATATCTAAATTGTGTATTTCATATTCAGTAGCAATATATTTATTGTATGTAGACAAATGTACAGAAAACATGTACCTGTACTTATTTTCGCGGTACTGTTAACAATATAATCTCAGTTTCTGTAATGGCGAGTGCGTGTCAAGGACATCATAAAACATCAACAAAGCAATTGCTGAATGTCTGACAAAAAGCATAATCATATTATCGTATTGATATTGCAGCTTAAACTGACATGGGTACATTTAATACCGCTTGGCATTTTTCTAGACAAGATTTTTTCACCGTCATAGCATTTGACACCTTGTTCAATCCTGTTTGCAAAATTATTTGCAAATGTTTTTAATTCCGTTTTTGCCTGTCACACAAACAAGAATTTTTTTTTTAATTCCGATGATACTTTGACAGATCAAGCGTTATTGGATTTTTACGCTTGTCATTTCAATACAATTTGTCGTGAAATATAGAGCAGCGTAAAAATGGACTGTTAAATCCATAAGCTTTATAATCTTAATTAGACATTTCTCATATTGACAGAGACGAATGAAATAAAAGAGACATTTATGTACTGCGAAACACTCACGTCATCAATACGTCCTTTTCCTATTATTCTCGCAACATCAGCTTTTATATAATCCTCTATGTTTTTTTTTCCTGAATGCATATGATATCGTTTTGCAGCTTTAGAGTATTTAAACCACAGAGGCTCGAAGTTGCATGGGGCGAATCAAATCGCACTTAATGGTAATATTTCATACTTAATAATAACATACCATTAGGTACGAAATGATTCGCTCCAGGCAACTTCGAACCCATGTGGTTAAACGACTCTGAAGCTGCAAAACTAAATCATAGGCATTCAAAAAAAGAAAACATAGAGGATAATATATCGTTCTCTTTGATTTTAAGTTTAATATATACTGTACGTTTTGTTGACAGAAATAAAGCGAATAGGTATTGTCCATCAAAAGAAGTAATGTTTGCTACTTTGTATTCGGTAACTATATAACTAGGAATCGTAAAGATAAGATGAAGATGTATCCGGCTTCCAAGAGAACGCCGACAAGGTAAAGTTACAATAACATATATCTTACCGTAATAGATATTTGAATCCGAAGAACATATGCATAGAAGCATCAATATTCATTGGGGTTTGGGTATCGAAAGGAATAAATTACATAGCAAATAATGAAAGTGAGGAAACTATCCACCGTGTATACGGCAGGTGTCTCTATATGCAACTTGTACTTATCGGTACGTCTTTATACAAATGACTGAAATATTGGCGCAGCACTGGTTATTTTCAGCACAACATCATAGCAAAATTTATTTTGGCTATCTACTGGATTCCCTGTCAAGGCATTTTCATCATCCTAGATTCTGTTTTTATTACTTTTGTCAGTGTCTTTAGTGTATGTTTTTTCTAACGTATGCTTGTAAACAAATAAGATTATGGTCTTAGCTTGGCTGATATAATTGAAAATGAAGACGTCTTAAGTGCAATGATTATGATGTTTTAAGTTGTACAAAAATTTAATTTTCGTTACGACAGATTTGATTTGGAATTGGACATGCTTAACCGTTAAATCAGGTTTATAAACATTAAGCAAATGACGCTACGTAAAAGAATGCAACATTGTGTCATTTCGGGGGATTCGAACCAAAGATATGCCCCTCAAATGCCCATCAAAGGTTTTAATAAAAAATTTTTAACTAATTAGCACCACTAAGATATTAAATTGTGTTAGTTGCTGATTGGTTAAATATTTTTATCAATTTCTTGTTTAGGTGATACTCAATGGTTTTGTTCGTTCAAGGTATTTATATGTATTTAAAGAGGTACTTCGAACACTTACCATAGTAACTACGGTTAATGATAAAACGCAGTCTAGTACATCTATGGTTGGTTACTCTAGACAAACTCTTCAGTGGAAAGGAGAGAAAATTGTAAAGATTTATCCGAATATTAACTATGGTTCAACCACCAATTTACTTTGGTCGTACGATAGTCGATATTCGGTGCTCCTCTATGTAGTCTTCATCCCTCCAATGTCAAGAGTGTAAAATGAGTACCAACCATAGATGAACTAAACTGTGTTTTATCATTGACCATGGTTACTATAGTAAGTGATCGAAGTACGTGAAAGTTTCATCCACATATACATCATAACATATGTTTACAATTAAAACATACATATCTGAAATTGTACATGTAGTCATTCTAAAAATAGAGTTACAATATACTATATAAGACATGACAAAAGTAATTATTTATATACATATTTAAAGCAATGATGATGTGTGGAAGTGTGCTATTGTCAAAGTGAATGCAAGGATTAATTCTTAGTTGAGGTGGCTGATTGGCTGTTAGCTGGGTTGAAAATAGAATGGTGGATTGATGAGTGAATGCACAATGAGTGTATGACAAGTGAATGAATGAATGAATGAATGAATGAATGAATGAATGCGTATGTGGATGGACTACTAGGTATACTAAGTGATCTACGGTGTATCAACCTGATAAGTACATTAACACAATCAGCAAATTGTAAGGAATGTAAGGAACAGATAATTTCGAATAACCGGGATTGCACTATACATGTACTTCTAAAGTTACCAACATTTATGTTTTGCAAATGTTAGGTGCATACAGGTCAAATATTTCACCCCGCAATTTGGTATATGCAGTGTGTGATTTCAGGCTTAACCTCTAGTTAATACTTGATTAAATACGCAATTCCAATATCGGAAGTGACAAGTATATCACATAAAGTGTGAACGAATGTCACATAATATTATGCGACTGTATTTTGTTTTACGCCGATAAATTTATACGTTCGTTTGTATACAGTTGATATTTCATTCGAAAGAAATGTAAACACACTGAATGTGGTCTGGCATTTCTATTCTCCATAATTAGAACGTGCATATATAAGTATAGCAAAATACTACAACCATAACTACTACAACTGCTCCTGCTGCTGCTACTATTACAACTACAACTGCTGCTGCTGCTCCTGTTGCTACTTCTATTACTACTGCAACTGCTGCTGCTGCTGCTACTACTATTACTAATACAACTGCTCCTGCTGCTACTACTATTACTAATACAACTGCTGCTGCTGCTACTACTATTACAACTACAACTGCTCCTGTTGCTACTACATTACTACTACAACTGCTGCTGCTGCTACTACTATTACAACTACAACTGCTGCTGCTGCTACTACTATTACTACTACAACTGCTCCTGCTGCTACTACTATTACAACTACAACTGCTCCTGTTGCTACTACTATTACTACTACAACTGCCTCCTGCTGCTACTACTATTACAACTACAACTGCTCCTGTTGCTACTACTATTACTACTACAACTGCTGATGCTGCTACTACTATTACAACTACAACTGCTGCTGCTGCTGCTACTACTATTACAACTACAACTGCTGCTCCTGTTGCTACTACTATTACAACTACAACTGCTGCTCCTGCTGCTACTACTATTACTACTACAACTGCTGCTCATGCTGCTACTACTATTACAACTACAACTGCTGCTCCTGCTGCTACTACTATTACTACTACAACTGCTCCTGCTGCTACTACTATTACAACTACAACTGCTGCTCCTGCTGCTACTACTATTACTAATACAACTGCTCCTGCTGCTACTACTATTACAACTACAACTGCTGCTCCTGCTGCTACTACTATTACAACTACAACTGCTGCTCCTGCTGCTACTACTATTACAACTACAACTGCTGCTCCTTCTGCTACTTCTATTACTAATACAACTGCTCCTGCTGCTACTACTATTACAACTTCAACTGCTCCTGCTGCTACTACTATTACTAATACAACTGCTCCTGCTGCTACTACTATTACAACTACAACTGCTCCTCTGCTACTACTATTACAACTACAACTGCTCTTGATGCCACTACTATTACAACTACAACTGCTGCTGCTACTACTATTACAACTTCAACTGCTCCTGCTGCTACTACTATTACTAATACAACTGCTCCTGCTGCTACTACTATTATAACTACAACTGCTGCTGCTGCTACTACTTTTACTAATAAAACTGCTCCTGCTGCTACTACTATTACAACTACAACTGCTGCTGCTGCTACTACTATTACTAATACAACTGCTCCTGCTGCTACTACTATTACAACTACAACTGCTCCTGTTTCTACTACTATTACAACTACAACTGCTCCTGTTTCTACTACTATTACAACTACAACTGCTCCTACTATTATTACTACTACAAATGCTGATGCTCCTGTTGCTACTACTATCTCTACTACAACTGCTCCGGCTCCTACTTCTACATCACAGATAAACAACTCTTTTTTTAACTTTCGTCCACAGGGCTTTATAAAAAATTATGAAGAAGTACAAAAGCACTACATTCATTGCAATTTGACTAAAAACAATATGGCGTAATGTAAACATAAACAGGAAATGACGTCATAACGTTGACGTCATATATTATTGCGCCAAAAATTTAAAGGAATTTTGTACAAAGCAACAGATTATATGATCAAGCATGCGATTCATGAGCGACATACAGCTACTTTACCCTCTCGGCCACGGAGGCCCCTAACATTATAGACATTCCACTTGCAGATAATATGGACATTTTGCGCGTTTTCAGGTCACTGATACTGCAAGCCAAATCAAGACTTTAAGAAGATAAGCAGTTTTATTTAACAAACGCAAGCCTAATACTGCATGACTGAGTGAATATCTTTGTTTGATATGTTCCTTGAAAACACATTAAAAGAAGATGACACATCTGTGTTTGTTGATAGTGATACAATGACTATGGAGACCGGTGATGGGTTTATATCTAAAGGAACCCAAACAGACAATCAGATCCAGAAGACATTTTGCACACAGAAAATGTCTCACAAACAAAAGAAAGTTCTTCCTTTTGTAAGATGTATACTGTAACAGATCAATAAGTGCATGCTGTCTGAATTATAGTATTAGTAGTAACTACACATCCTAAATTACTAATACATGTCCTTGTACATGTACTAATCAACCTATTACTGCTTAATTAATATTAAATTGGATTCCCTCACCAATGAAGAAGTACTGTATATAGATAACATAAAGAACATGAGAGGAAAGATACTTTAGATTTTCTAAAGAAACATACACCAACCCTACTGGATTCTTGTGAACGTGCATGTGAAACTGCATATGATAAATCCTTAAACTCTCTTCTAGAGAAAATTGCAAAACTCAACAAAAGTAAACATCGGCAACAATGTGCAGTCGAAACTTACAAAGGCTTTGTTTAGATTATAAGTAATTAGCTGAAGCATTTTCAAAAAAGAGGAAAACACTCGTTTGCTAACCGATGAGACATCCAACCTTTATCAAAATACATAGGTTATGTGGCTTCAGATTCTTCGGGGGACTTTTGGGTACTTTGGTTAAAAGATATAGAGACAAAATCAGCAAATGACACTCTTAAAGTTTTCAAGGAGATATTAAGTGACCTCGATAATGTTTCAGAAAATAATGGAGTGTCTCAGGTCATTTTTCGTCACATATCAGCTACAATGTCAGATAGGGCTACAAGTGAACTAATTTTTTATGAAATATTAAAGTCCTATAGAAAAATATTTCCTTAAGCTTGTGCAAATCATCAAAGATTTACAGATGCAGACATGTCGTCCATTGAAACACTAAACAATTGTTTGTGGTCTTCATGCGCAAGTCAACTATGCCGAACCTAGCTGGAAGTGTTTATTCAGATTGGCAAGAATTTAAGTTTTTGAAATTTGGTGAAAATCTGCCATTATAAGATTCTAGTTTTAAAGGTAATTCTGAACCTGATTCGTGTAGGCTTATTCGCCCTGCATTAAAAGCTTTTGGTAAGGAAGTGAAGGAATGAAAAAAGTGGATGTCAGAGGAATTTTCGAACATTCATTGCTAACTTCTTACAAAAAATAACATGAAAACTATTCCATTAAGAGCATATAGATGTGTCAGATTTAACATCTTATTCAGTAATGCATGTTCTTTTTTTTAGCGGGAGGCGGTGGGGGGGGGGGGGGGGGTTCCTTCATGATAAAATGATTGAATTTCTTGAAAAATATGGTGCAAACAATAGACTTCTCTATTCAATATTGTTTGACCTGAATGTTCTCTAAATCATAGCTGGTGTAAAGGCCTTAGGTTTGATAAGTAAAGTCATAACCTCTCCTTTGTGGTGTGTGCTTGAAGATAAAACTGTATCAATAGAAGATATGAATACAAAGTATCTTGAATTTTTCAAAGAGGCCTGTAACAATGTGGATGAATGTATGGCAGGTAATGTGTATGTTTTTCAACAACGTGTAATAGAGTGATTCTTTGAGAAACTGATACAGCCACAGACATATGACCACATTGTCACACTTGGAAGTGAGTCTCTCTGCCTTATGCCAGTTGGGAAAGAAGTTGTACAAGGACCATCTACCTAATAGAAAAACAACACAGCCTATCAGGGCAAAAACAGCACCGAAAACATCTCGTTTTGCTGAAAGTGTCCTCGGTCAAATGGGCAAAATGATAAACTAAGCCAAATATTTATACACTACAAGCATAATGTTTGCAAATAACAGAACACTAGAGTGACTGATTTCAAAGACTACCCAAAAGCGAGATCAGTGTATCAAAAAGGCATCACTACAAGCATCAAGTGCAAGAAGAAAATTCAGAACAGGATTCTGAGCTAGCTGCCAATCTTAAGTCATTAGTAAAACAAGCAGTTGTGAAAGACAGCGAAAGTGAGTAGCCAAAGCATATGCTGGTAGGGAAGCAAATTAAACATAGATTCGAAACGAAAGAAAATGGACACATGTTATAGAAATGGTATATGCGAAAGGTCATTTCGCAGGTGACTAAACTATACAATTTACTTATCATCTTCTAGCAGTATGATACCAAAATATTTTTATTTTTAAGTTCAATCAAGATTACCTGATCGAGGGGGTATTCTTGTCTAGTGTAAGTAAACAAATTTTGTTGGTTGTTTGAGAAACATTTCTGAAACATATTTATTAGGATAGAAAGGTAATTAGTGTATCAGTCTGTAACATTTGGATGCTGGCAGGATTCTGCCAGACACTTTTCAAACTATCAAATTCTTCAATGTGGAATAACTTCCAAATTGTTACAACAGATATCAAAATGAAATAAACACCATTGAACTTCAATTGAAAAAAAATCTTTAAATGATATATAATAACCCTTATTTATCTTTTCTTTTTGTTGTTTGAAGGAAAAAAAAAACTACTTCCCTATATACATGTAGTTTTGCAATCTGATAGTAAGCTGGCATAACAGTTCCGCTGAAAATGACACTTTCATTGATGTGACGATAACATGCATTATCTTCCTGTGCTTACACGGTATCTTACGTTAAACAAAATATACCCACTTAACTCTTTTCAGATATGCTGTTCTGCTCAAGTCAGGTATATACCAGTAAATGAGAATGAATGCAGAACTTTGCATTTATCGAACTTTAACACAAAAGAAATTAAAAAGAATACGTGTACTCCTTCAGACATTCTTTTTAACGGAAAGATTTCAAGATATCTACAACTCTCTATCATAATATATGTAAGAATGTTTAACATATACTGACACAAATTTCTATCAATTTTCAACTTACCTGTTCATACCGTGTCTATAATGCTTGATGACTAGATATATATACCCGAGAAAATATACATTTTAGCCCGTTGTTCGTGTAAAATTATTGTAAATTACTGAAATCAATAGAATGCAAGCTTCTGAGTACATGCGCTATAATATTTTGCATCATAAACCACGCAGAACATTTCCAAGTTCTATGTTTTTTCCTGCAACTTTTCAGACACGATTCTTCATGATTTCATTTTTTTCTGCAATTATTCTAACACTCTAAATGCAGAAATAGTTGGGAAATCATAAGAAACTGTCAGCATTCAAACTATTTTTTCAAGAAAATTTAAATGCTTCACTTGACACGGTTAAACATGATTTAAGTCGGTTTGAAAACGCTTCAAAATCGTGAAAAAAGCCGAAGGTCCCAAATGTTAATAACAAGGCAAGTTTTGAGAGGAAAAAAACAACATAATTTGATTGTGAAAGAAGGGTACATATCCTTCTGAAAATCTGCACAAGTCGCATTTGCTTCAGATCTTCTCAGACGCTACTCAAAACATTTCAAAATCGTGAACAAAGCCGAATTTCACAAATGTAAACAAGAAAGAAAAAACATATTTTGACCGAAAGAAGGTTACATTTCGCATTATATGTATACCAAATCGTTAATATATAACAAATCGTGTGCGGAATAACAGAAATTTAATCAGATACAAAATACTCCTCGAGAAAAACCCTTAAACTATTTAATTTGACGGAACGCTAGATTTTGGCCAGAATAAATATCCCTCGAATCTGTGCGCAAAACCCTACATAAGTAGGAAAAACACACACACACACACAGAAAAACGTAAAGCAGAAGAAAGACATTTAAGATGTTGGTCAAAAATCACTTACCTTCACATCCGACTCCTTCTTTTTAATTCATTACGTCCAAAAATCTACAGATTCACACACACACACACACACACACACACACACAAGGATATTATTGTTGTCCTTGCGGCACTGAATATGTCGCTGCCTATAGTCACGGTGTGTAGATAAGTTTCTCCTCTGTGCTTTGATCTTCGAGGTACTTTAATTACACTTTGTACTTATTGTTAGTTCGGGCATGCGTGTGGCAAGCTAAAAACTGTCTGATTTTCGAATGAAATTTTGGAAGACCCGACATAGATTGGCCTCCCTACCTACGTTTATATCCTGAATTTTTCCACACAGAACGGAAAGATCTACCACAGGGACCTGTTAACCCTCATCGTGTAGTATTTCTTCTTCCATTTCCATTTCTTTCCTAATATCGTCGTATCTGTCGCAGTAAGGTATAATAGATTCCGGAACCTTGCAAACTGGACAAAGGTTATCTTTAGTTACTTTAACTTTTGACAGATGCTTACTGAGCCTGGTATGACCTGTTAGAATGTGAATGAACGCGGGGAATGTTATTCTGTTCTCTCCTCTTTTTTTGTCAAAGATGTCATTTAGTTTTAAATTTTGCTCCGAAATTCTGTATCGTTCCAGTTTTCCAGTGCCTTAACTTTCATCAAACTTACTATTTCCTTTTGATCTCTTTTTATATATTGTGGACCTCTTCCCCTTCTGCACTGCTTTTTGCCACTTTCTTTGCTTCTGTATCTGCTAGTTCATTGTCCGAAATATTTATATGGCCTGGAACCAAATGGATGGAGAGTGCATTATTCTTGTCCCTTGTTTCTGATGTAAATTGTCTAATTTTCTTTACTGTAACTATTCGTCTTACTGGTATGTTGGTGCTGAATGCAGACTGGAGTGCTGACTGACAATCAGTAAGGAGATGTAATGTCCAGTTCTGTATTGTCTTGAGCAATTACTATCCCTGCAAGTTCTCCAACATAGTTATTGCTGTTTTTACTGGCACCTTTGTTTAGAAGCACTGGATCTGATTTATACCCATTAAGGAATATAGCTGTGCCGGCACCAACTGGGCCCGGGTTTCCAAGAGTAGAAACATTGGTTAAGAGCCACCGCCCCAACCAAATTATTAACATTCACTTCTTGAAGTTGTTTTCTATAATTAATATCATCTGAATCTTGCCTGTATTCCTTATGTCTCGTCAGTCCAAAGAATCTCTTGGCAAACTCTCTTTCAATATCCTCCAGTTTAACCTCACCTCTAATTCCATTGATCGTCGACAGAAGCAGATGGAGCTTGACCGACTTATTACTGATCTTGTAAACTGTTCAGAAAGTCTCCCTTTAATGGATTATCGTCTGTCTTACTGTAATTTCTGACCATTTCTTGTGCCTGTCGCGGCTTAAAATGTGGATCAACTGGTGTAGTGTTCGTGATATCCTCCAGAACTTCATTACTGGTACTGAAAAGACATTCCTGAATTTTGCTGAATTCATTACAGCACAGATCTGTCGCTGACACCAATGCTGCTGACGCATAATCAAGGAAAGGTAGAAGCAAAGATTTATGCAGACGTAAATATTGGCTCAGGTTGAATCCCCTGTTGCCTTACATAAAGAAATCTGGGATTTTAAGTTCTAAGTCTTGATGAGAGGGGCACACCTGATATTTTCTGAATCCTGTCGCTGACACCAATGCTGCTGGCGTATAATCAAGTATAGGTAAAATCAAAGATTTATACAGACGTAAATATTGGCTCTGGGTGCACCCACTGATGCCTTGCACAAAGAAATCAAGGATTTTAAGTGCTGCGAATCCACTCTTCCCTTTCTCCTCTACATGTTTCTAAAATTTCAGTTCGTCATCGATTTATATTCCAAGTAGCTTTTTGCAACTGATAGGTTCAATTTGTATATTGTTCGTCATTATCTAGTTCTGTTGTGGGGCAGCAGTCCAGTATATGAACAAAACAGCTTTTGTTCTCTCTTCAGCAATGCTCATATTCAATTTGTAGTACCATCTCACTAATTTTTAGATATCTTCATTTATAACTGCAATAGCACTGTCCATGTTAATGTCTGTTTTTCAAACACTGGTATCATCTTCAAACTCTGCATGACTTGATTTCACATGTTCCATTTAGTCACTGTTGTAAAGAATGCAAAGTGTAGGACTTAAAACAGCTCTGTGGAATCCCAACCTTAGAAGTGCATTTTCTTGAGACATAATTGTTTACTCTGCGGGTGTAATTCCTGTCTTTTAGGAAAATGAATAGATACAGCCTTAGTCTCACTTTCATCCCCGCAGCTGCTGCTTTCTTTAGAAAACCAGACCACCAAATTCTTTCATAGCACCTTACATAATCAAAAACAAGCGCTGTGCTTTCTTTATTATACCCAAGGGAACGAAGTTTGAAAGGGGTATACTGGAATCAGTCATGTGGTCGGTTGGTCATGCGGTCTGTCTGCAAAATCTTGTCCGGTGAACCCCTCCTTCACTTTCAGTCCGAATCGTCTGATACTTGGCATAAATATTCATCAGGGGCAGTAGTTGTGAAAGACGCAAATTTCACGTTCGTTCGTGCAGGGATTACAGAGTTATTGCCCCTGAATCAACTTGAAAAGACTTGTCCGATGGAACTCCTTCAATTTCAGTCTGATTCTTCTAATACTTGGCATAAATATTCACCAGGAGCAGTAAATGTGTAAGACACAAATTTCATGTACGTTCGCGCATGGATTACAGAGTTATTGCGCCTTATTCGACTCTTTATATCTTGTGACGTTAACATTTTCTACATTTCTTAACTGAGTCGGTTCAAATTTTATGTGTGCATTGATAATCAGGTGGAGAGGTGCGTGACATAAATTTCACTTGAGTTGTCTCAAGGATGGCAGACTTATCGCCCGTGTCCCATTTTTTAATTATCTCCCTTTGGTTATTTCTGTTTTTCTTGTCTGGATCATTACTCGAAAATAATACAAGGTATTGCCTTGAAACTAAAAATATAGACAGATTGCGATTAGGAGAAGTGCAGTGTTCAAGAACTGTAACTCTACCTGGTCCCATTTTTCAAGTATCTCCCTTTGTTTAAGTTCTTTTTTTTTCTTCTCAAAAACATAACTCGAATATTATACATGGTATTTACTTGAAACTTAAAATGTAAACAGATGGCGACTAGGAGAAGTGCAGTGTTCAAGAACTGTAATTCTACACTTTCAAACTACTGTGCCAAACAACTATAACTGACTCTCTATCCACTTTAAATAGAGACTTTACTTACCATCATGACCAAAATACTATGTATACAGGTTCTTATCTATGCTCGGAATTGAATCTGACTTTTCCTCTATCAAAGCATTATGCGGGGCTATTAACCACCTTCAGTGAAAGCTCTATTTTTCCAGCCTTCTGAGTTCATGATATAAAAAACTGTTTGGACAGAGGATTTTTGATTTCGATATGCATACTGCGTTCTGGCTATGATTCCATCTGATTCTAACTTCCATATCAGTCTGTTGTTAACTTTTCTTTCAAACAGTTTGCCTACTACACTTTCAAGAGATATTGGCCTGTAAGACCTAGCTGTGTTGTAATCTTCACTGTTAGGTTTAGGCAGAATCACTTTTGGGTTCTTCTAGAAACTTGATGCTAAACACCCCTTTTTCCAGCATTATTTTAAAAAATAAACAATACCCCCTCTTTAATCTTCTCTCCCCTTGTTTGATCAAAACAGTGTTGTTTTTTTCTGGATTATGAGCTATCGTATTTGCAGCTGTCTTGATTTCTGTCTCCACGTCTGATTAGCTATCGGCCTTGATGGAACTGCTTTCTGCTGTAAGAGTATTCTCGACATCATCCTATATCTACTGGCACCACAATGCATCTTTGTTTTGAACATCTAATGTTTCTTTTCCATAGACTTCTTTTATTTCTTGAAATAGGTCTTGATCAGATAGAAATTTTAGAGATTTCCTCTAAATACTCACTTAGCCTTTTCTGCTTCTTTCTTAAATTCATCCACTGACAGATTGATGACGTCATACTACAACCGTGAATTGACGAGTTCCCGTAATATTATGCTTAGCTTCCTCGCTGCAGCAAGCGCATAATTTGGTTGATTTGTCAAGCCGATTTAAGTATGAAGTTTTTTTTCTCTCTTTTTTCATAGCAATGTATCCCATCTCTCTTAGAGAGTATAACTAGCGTTTATCAGCATTGGTGTATAGTTTTAATATTCAGTATACAGATACACTGCACACGAACAAGTGTCACTGTATAATAAGGCATACTCTGCTTTAATTAATATGTAACTGTTGGGCAACTGAATACGACATGATGATATAAAACATGTAAAGACACCGTTTCAATGTTTATATTTTATCTGTAAACAAAGCCTACGTATATAACATTTTGAATTAAAAGATTATGTTTTCATGAAAACTTTAAATTGTACAATTCTTTTATCATTCCCATATTCTGCCTTTCTGCATTGTGTTATCGAAAGAAGTGCGTGTGTGCGGCATGTCGCTACGGCGAATAAAAAGAAAGAGCAATGGCAGGCATCTTTGAAGTTTACTCTCTTTATGAAGCGCATATTGTTCATTTCGTGCATTTCATGTCTACATGGAGTGCGTTTTTTTCAAACTTATTTAAAAGCTTATAAAGCTCAATAAAATAATCTCAACACTTTCAAATTCAAGTTTATTCAAGTTTAATTTTACCACCATTTCACAGAAATTTTACCCACATTACAAATACATTTCGCCCACATTTTTCACACATTTCAAAAACATTTCGCACACATTTCATTACGTTTCTTACATTCAAACCACTTTCAAACACATTCAAACACATCATCAAATGATTTCAGCTACAATTACACATATAAACGATCGAATAATATTAGAACTAAAAAGTAATGATGATAAATGGAACAAATCTAAACCATGAAATCATAACAACAATATAAGTTCTATTTATTTATTTATTTATTGCTTTTTCCCTCCGAGTTATTACGAACTTTACCTTCTTGTATAAAAGTGTTTCCCCTTTTATGAGATAC
>CM037785.1:37936915-37939415 GCA_021229015.1 Solen grandis
TATGGTTATGCGGCATCCTTAACGCATATTGAAACGTAAAAGAAATTATACAGATGATTATCATGAAAGAAATGATAATATTCAAGTCATGCAATAATGTTATAGAGAGTCAATATCTAAATTGTTCATACAAAACAACACGAACCGGTCCTGGTGATTGAATGTTTACAGCGTCCGTCCCGTTACCGCTATGTGGTAGGTTCGAGTCCCGGTTGAGATGTACCGCAGTAGTTAAAATAGTACTGGTATTATTACCCTTGTGTTTCAGCACCCACGAGAATTCCGGGACTGGTTGACACGGTGACAGGATAATGTGACTAGGTGCGGTAACATGCCACTTGTCTATGCGGCGTGAGACATGTAGTGCAGGGAGGTAGCACTATTCCTATACTATACTTTGGTAGACAAAATTCCCCACATTACTAAAATACTATCGGCGAAACCTTAAAACCAACCACATAAACAAAACATCACATGTATTGATTTATATAAGATATGTATCTTTATATAGTAAACGATATGTTACTTTGTTGTAAAACATCACCATACAATTCCTTGTAACTCATGCTGCATGTAGACATACTAAAGAACAAACATTAAGAAGAATACTGAAATTTAAAAATCCATACAAAGATTAAAGACTGACATATTTACTTGTCATATCGTAGGCTGACTAATGCATTTGTAAAGTGCATTTTCCTGATACTGCTAGAAATCTCTGCCTTTACTTTATGAGTGTGACATATGGAATCACGGGTCATCTGTGAGCCTGGCAAACAGCGCCCTGGACGAATTGTATAGTCGTCTGGTATTACCAGTGGTATTAGACTGACGTTGAGAGAGATGGGTAAACCAATTCTCCTTGTCTGCTTTTCCCATTTTCCTCCGTTGATTGAAATAATATGCAGGGAATTATCATTTCCTTGTTCGGGATGTAATTGAAGATGATATCGCTACCCTCCCGGGACAAAATACATGGGCCCCCGTGTCAGTAGATACGACCGCTACAACAAAATGAGATTTTAATTAAATCTCTGGCTAGTTTCTATTACAGAATGACAGATTCTTCCGATGCAACTTTGATTTCTTGAACTTGCGATTCTTATAGGTTAATATATTGCAATATATCTCCTTTGAGTAATTCTAGTTTCAATTTTCGACAACTGTTGCTTTACATTTATTATTGTACTAAACACATTTGAGAATGTCATCTAGATGATGAAAATGTTCGCATTTATCATTTTCAAGTTTATGACTTTAAGCGGGATCTTTTTTATACCATTCTGATCAAACAGAGGCCGCACTTACAAGAATCTGGTTTGATTTGATTTGATTTGATTTGATTTGATTTGATTTGATTTGATTTGATTTGATTTGATTTGATTGATTGATTGATTGATTGATTGATTGATTGATTGATTGATTGATTGATTGATTGATTGATTGATTGATTGATTGATTGATTGATTGATTGATTGATTGATTGATATGCATCCTATCTATTCAGTCTGGTCGGTAGGTGAGCAGACAGACTATAAAGCAAATACTACTAGATAGAGTGTTACATTAAGAAATGGAATGACAGTCTCAATATATTCCACGAGATGATATGGAGGAGATGGAAGACTGTGTCGGAAATAGACTATACAGCAGCTTATAGCAGCACTATCTGATTAAGATCTCCTACTTTTGTCGCACGGTAATTATCTCATAACTTTCACATGGAGATCAGAGCCTCACATGTACATGGCAGTCTAATAAGTATGAGCACTTATTTGTTTCATTACTTTCATCTCAGTTCTAAATCATATTCTTTATTTTGATAAGTTAATAAATTTCTAAAATTGAAAAGTGTTCGCAAAAAAGCTATCATGCGGGGGAAGTATGAACGTCAGCAAGCCACCGCGGCTCCGAGCTGCTTTCTCATTACGACCAACGTCACCAGAAATCGGGTTTGATTTTCCAAATAAAACGTGTCAGGAGAAATCACTGTTTTTGAATTACAATCTTCTTAAACTATTTTGGAACACATTTTAAAATATGTATTTGAAACTATCACGCAAATGTTTCTTCAATGAGAAACGGGACGATTTTCTCGAGAAATTGCTTTTCATTAAAATGTTATATTTTTTGTGCTCTTTCGGGTATAGTGTTCTTTTAGGCGATGAGAAAATTAAAGATTGAATGTGTGATGCTTTAAACAGATAGAATAATTTAGAGGTTGATCAGTCTTGACAGTAAATGACGAAAGGAGGGGGCTATTTTGCATGCTGTTACTAAATAAAGAAGCAGGTGTGTTGCCATTTCATTTAATAACCAGTGTATCTGTCAAAATGTATAGCTAAGTTATGATATAGTGAGTATATGGCAATGATTTGTATATATATTAAGAATAACTTTTATTTGATTGTTCGCTACTCTGACAGAATCTTAGTGAATCGAGGAACATAATTATATCTACATGAGACAGATATGGTGCTGCCAAGCTGCGATATCACGC
>CM037785.1:37944415-37986915 GCA_021229015.1 Solen grandis
AATTTGTAAGAAAAATATGTCCGTTAATAAAAAAAAATCCGCTCAAACGCCTTTAACTGGTAAACGCTTTGAGTTCAATTAAACATGTAGCTCATAGTCATCCAAAATGAATACTGACCTTAAGAATAATTTTCAAGCTGTAACTCAGAGTATAACCATAGGTTTCAATTGGGATTCAAGAGGAATATTTGAGTAAGAGCCTGACAGCGTGCTTAAAGTATTTTCGGTGAATCTGGTGACATCGTTTATCATTGTGTTTGTGACTGACCCCTGGATCTATTATGTTCATTATGTGAAAATTACTTATCCCCTATATTTCCGTTTATCATAAACAATAATTGATTTGTTTCATTGACCACTTTTTCTAATTAGGCCCCTATACATGTGCTTGTCTTCATTTTAAATGACATTTTATTTCTATTAACCCTCCGTGGATTTCTACTTACCCTACAAAGAAATAAAAAGGGTCAACACGTGACCGCGATTCGACCAATGAAGACGTAAGGAACCTGTGGAAGGTTACACAAATATCTATATACATATATTTTTGCACACAGTGTCTGCTTTCTTCTAATTTGCAAAATTAAGCATAAAGACAGTTGAACTTTCCTATTGCAAACCAATCACTTCTCTAGAGATAGAAAGGACAAGATTAATGTTACCTCACCTCTGTGAAATATGCACAGAAGGATGATTAAAGGTTAGCACAAAGTGTAGTGAAATAGGCCCTAGGGATCTATACTGCTCTGTTGTCAATTTCGTGACGAATAAGAACATGTACATGACCAGGCTTAGAATGACATACAACAAAACCATTAAGAAAACTGGGAACACTGACGTCATTAACATTGACGCTAGAAATATTATCACCCGGAGTTGGCAGTTTCTTATTTCATTTGTTATATGTATAGGTGTGTAAAATATATATATACATAAAACCGCTGCCGGTTATACGTGTTATTTTGTGAGATGTAAGTGAACACTAACTGTGCTAATGTCTAGAAAACACATTAGGGCTTATGATTCAAATATGTACCATTCCTATATCTTCACAGTAATGTAACGTTTGACAACTTGGGCTGTTTAGTGGCAATTCAATGTGTGGTAAGAGCATACCTACACACATTTTCCGCAACCGTTGATTCGTCTCATCCAGACATTTTTAGTTGAAATAAAAGCAAATTCATATAAAATAGCGTGTCGTCTTTCATAGTCTCACTCCATGGTATATCAATATGATTTGAAGCCCTAGCAATTTCTATGCTTGGCGTAGATTTTGCGATATTTAGAATTGTAGGGTTGGCAATCGTAGCGGTCCATTGGTTTGCAAATACTAATTAAACTGATTTATACAACGCAGTAAAAAGAATAGAACCCATTAAGCATGACAACACTCAACGTTTCGCTAATGTGATTTATGAGTGTATATTACGACTGTAACTTGATCAAAATAGCCCTGAAAACTATTGAACATTAAGAGTTTTGTAGGGTTCGTCTGTCAATTTTTTGACAATCAACGGTGTATGAAAGTGTATGAAAACAGACCAATAAACTCATTATTGTCCTGAAAATAAATATTCTTATGTTGTACAGTATGCTGTCTTATCATCTGGGTACTATGTTTTATGATGTTATTTTTGTCGAAGTTATTGCTAAAATAATTGTCTTTAATGTATTCCATTAGTTTGTATATTTGTCATCATCATCATCATCATCATCATCATCATCATTCTACGGAGTCGTCTTTATTCTTATCCTTATCATTATTTTATCATCATATTAAAAAAAGCGACATAAAATACCATAGGAATCAATTTTTGCCAATGCGCATAAAAGCAATTGATTTTACAAAAGAATAACAGTGATGCCAACCATGGACAAATGTGCCGCAATTTCCGGGTTTATTGCATACAAGAATGGTATACATTCGATATTTGAATAATTCATTTCAGATTAGGTGTATGTTTACTATCCTTAGAAAATAAATACTGATCGCAATGTAATAAGAAACTTCTTGGTGAATAGCCTAATACTTCATAAATGATGGATGCATCCATCTAGTGGTACGTTTTATCTACGTTTTTCATTTGAAATGAGTATGTGTTTATGTCATATATTATTATATACCAAATTTCATATGAAATACACTTTCAAGCTACATATCACAGACATGGACAAACAATACAACACAAAAAAGAAAAACAGAAATACATCACAAACTGTCAGCATTAAATTAAAAAGGATGGAGGTAATTAGAATCCTAAAAAATATTGTGAAAAAATCAAATGCCTAATTATTATTTGAAACGAAAGAAATTCAACCATAAAAAACAGGCAAAATTACATCAAATTATCAGCGTCAGAACTAAATGGTGGACTTAAATAGAATCCCAGAATATGCTTAAAATGAATATGCTGAATTTTGTTTTGAAACAGATTAAATGCAACAAAAATAATACAAAAATAAATTTTTAAGGTGATTAGCCATCAATTTATGACGAAAATTTGCGTGATAGAATAGTGACTTAAAGTTTTTTGACGGAATATTAACTTTGAATGATTTAAAATATTTAGGTGGACGATGACTAACAGTCAATGGTATTTCATTAATCACAAGAGGATAACAAAAGGTCGTGCCTCGATGAAGATCTCTTTATAAGACACGAAGTGCCTAAACATCTGGTTTATGTTTCGCCCGGTGAACGGGAATCATGTATTCCCATTTTATCCCCCCACCCCCACCCCTCCTCAAAAAAAGTTTCATTCTTTAAAAGTTTTAATCTTGTAATAAAATGGACAGTAGAATTACTATGAGGTAATGAGTCTGTAAAACACTTATTGATAATGAGGTCATGTAATTGATAAGACCAAGAGGTTCAAAATCAACATTCACCAATATATGTCACAATTTCACACTGTCACTTTAAATTGGAAATGCAACTGTATATTTAAAATCATAAGAATAACGTTGTTGTTGTTTTTTTTCAAGTAAAATGTGCTTTTGAAATCTTGAAACTAAGATTTTAGATTTTGAGATTTTTGCATTAAATCAAAGGTTTAAGTGTTTTAAGATTTGTAGACTTTCAAGCCATATGGACGTCTATTACAGAAGTTATGACCATTTCAATTGCAAGACAAATTTGGCGCATGTAATTTCACATTGATAGTGAGGGGCCGCCGTGGCCGACCGGTTACAGTCGCTGACTACAAATCTCTCAGCCCCTCCCTGCTGTGGGTTCGAATCCCGACAGGGACTTCAGATTTTTCATGTGAGGAAGCCTTCCAGCTGGCTTGTGGTAGGTCGGTGGTTCTACCCGGATACCTCTGTGTACTCAGGGTCTTCCTCCACCTGTAATTAGCTGGACGTCGCTATAGGATTGAAATACTATCGTAGCGACGGTAAACCCCAATACAACAACAATACAACAACAATACAACAACGACATTGATAGTGACATGTGGTAAAGGTAAAGTGTTTGTTTATTATAGTGTCACCCCTATTGAAAGGGCCAGCCAGTTACCTCTTTGCTCTCACAAGTACCTCCTCTGTTTCCTCCATATGCCAGGCACCAGAAAGGAAGACAACCAGTAACCGTTATTTAACTAGCTGGCGGCTCACCAATCGGCCATATCAGAACGTTTCCCTGCCGGGGATCAAACACTCGACCTTCCGGATGCCTTAACCACTAGGCCACGGGGTCGGTATATATACATTGTATTCAATAGACGTGTTCCAAGACACGTTTAAAAAGATAGATTTAGTTCGTGTATTTAAGACATGAATTTATGATTTCCCGATGTACTTTTATGTAAGAGATTTTATATAATTATTAGGGCATTGATCGCTTTATATATATGACAATGAGCTATATGATCGTTATACATGTTTTTAGACAAATTCATCGTCACTTCCGGTGATGCAACGACGAACACGTCCACACTTCAACTCAATATCACCCAAAATAAAGGCACACAAAAGTCATCTGACTGGAAATCATTCTCCTCCATGAAACAACCATGAAAACAGCCGTATTTGTAATTTTGGCAAAACCTATTTGTCCAAATCGGAATCGAAACCCAAGGGCCCTGAAAATCCACACATTAAGAAAATGAAACAAATGTCTTGGAGCGTCTATATTACAAAGTCTACAAAATCATTTGCGTTCGCAGCACTTCGCGGGCCAGTTATACACAGCAAATACTTTAGGTGAGTTTTTGTTCTGAGTTAAAAGCTCGTATAATTTATATATGGCAGCATTACTGGAGCCGGCTTCCAGACAAAGTTGGGAAATCCGCTTTGGTCCATGATAGGAGTCAGTAAATCAAATAAGAAAATATTTCATTGATTTCCTCTTATTAAAAGTACGTGTATGTTGAGGAAAAGGGCTATTCCAGTATTGGTTTAGCCTGGAGTTGGGCCATAAATTTAATTTAAAGTTCCCGCCAACGTGTGAAAGATATTAGCTCTTGTCGATAACAAGATCTCCTTGGCGTAGCTCATCAGGATCATTAATACTAGGTTTGATTAATTCTAGATAAAAATGAAGACTATCGAATACATATGGAATAGCTAAGACCAGGTAAATGAGATAACTGAGATGTTTAACTTATTGAATATTAAGATATATGCAACTGACTAGATATATTTGACATTTTTATTGTACATATCCATCATAACAAAATATGAGTTATTGCAATTATTATTATAATTGTTGTTGTGGAAGTAGTTTACTGTCGTAAGTCTTGAAAACCGGAAATCAGTTTGAAGTCTCCCATAAGAAACAGGGATGAATCATGGTTAATACTACAGCGGTAAAAGGCAGTGATATGAAATTAAAAGCGTCATGTTATCTTTCTATACTATGTACCCAAATAGGATGTCTCTTGCTCTAAGATACTCGTTCTTCTCGTGCAGTTTGTTGACGTTGGATAAGGCCAGTGACATAATTCATTTTGATTAAGTTGAATCAGGGCCACCATTGTGTTAGAATGGCGATTCATGGTCTGGAAGCTGCAACCGACACTTGAAATATCATCGTTTGAGACATTCCTGGCAGCAGTCAATATTTCGCAATTGTGATTTATCTTTTATGAAGGTTTGAAATGTTTCAGGAAAAATATTGAACATTAAATGTTTTTGAATGGAATATTTGTCTTTTTCTACTTTATAAAAAAGAAAAACACAAAAAACGACAAAGAAGCAGTCATTCATTTTACAAGATTCTGCGTTTATCTATGTAACACTAACACAGCCAGAGTGTATGTAGACAAATATTTATAATAATTACAAGTGATTCAAATTCCTTGTATTATAAACATTTCGATTTGTTTCTTGGTGTTGTTTTTTAAAGGTAAACCCTATAACAATACACATATGTCTGTAATAGCATGCTTAAAAAGATTTTTAATTTATTTCCTGTTATTATTCATTATACCGTCATTCAATACATCTGTTCAATGTAATACGTGACAAATTTTATAACTCATAAAACCATTTATTCCTTCAATTCTTCTTTTTTTTCCATTTATTCACTCACTCTGACACTCATTCATTCATGACACATTTATCCTTCAGTGAAGGGCGTTTCCTGCGATAACATAAATTTTAAATACGAAATTACTCAATATATTCCGCATAAATTTCATGCTACGTATACAAGCAAATTAAAAAAATATGACGAAAAAATTATAGAAATTGGGCTTATGGTTCTAGAACTTTAATGCATTACCATCAATTGGAGGGAATCCAAAAATAAGCTAAAATTTCTGCTTTGAAACTGACGTCTATGGATTCGAACCCAGGTAGGGTCAACTTTTTTCTTTCTATTTTTATCTTTAAACATTATTTCTTTATCACTCATATCAGATTTAGAAAGGAAAAGGCGCGTATTCTTATTTCCATGCTTTCTTAGCTATTTCAGTATTTTAGATTCATGTACAAAAATAAAATTTTACTTAATGGTAGTCAAATTTTTAAACGCCGTGGTAAATTCATATTTTTTCGTTTTATACAATATATACTGAAATTTTGATTCAAGATCCATGATTGTACCTACTATATTTTACAGACAATGCGCGTTTAAAATTTCAGTATGTTTATGAAACATAAACACATTTTTTTGACTAAAGATAAATAAAAAAATGAATTTTGAAAAAAATGAAGGATATAAGAAATGTGTTTCTCGAGTTCAGTCTTGATATAGAATAATATACTCAAACGCAAAGAAACTGTGCCTAGGGTTTAGATTCATTTTGTCATGTTTTCTTCCCAAAAAGTTCTTCATGTTTGGTACCATTTTAAGCTTATTCAGTTGTCTAAAAAAAACTATTCAATAAAAAAGCGGTTTCTGTATAAACGTTTTACTCGAATAAAAGTTGTAGGGGCTGAAATGAAAAATACGCAAACTGTGCTAATGGATTTTACTTGTGATTAAATTACGATTTTGACTCTCTTTATGGTTTTTATGTGATTGTGTCATTAATATCGCGTATGACTCCCGGCTTGTTGTATTACCTGTACAATACGACGTCTCGTGGAATCGAAGTAACGTTGCACGACACGTGGAGGTGTGACGTTATTGAGTAAGCATTAGGTTTGACCACGTGTGTACCGAGGAAACCCCGAACTGGGGGGGGGGGGTAAAAAGGAGAGGGGGTATAGAGAAGGATAGAGATTGACGATTTCTAGGCAGAGGAAGACATATAATTTGCCGATTGTTGTATCTCTCTATGAGCAGAGACTAAACATGTAAATAAAGTTATCATCATTGACGTGGTATTTGGACTTATATATTATACCCTCATCAGAATGTATTGGAAAATACTTTTGAAATATTATGCTATATTTAAATATCACTGATCTTCCAAAGGAAATATATTTGCCGAAGTGCGCATGCGCCGTTAATGCTGTGTTTATAGCTTCGGTTAATGCTTTAATAATTCCTTTCATATGAGATGAGTATTAACGTTGCTTTATAAAGTTGATGCAGGGAACAATGTAATAACAATTTTCTATTGAAAATTCGTATATTTTCTAAATAATGAATGCATTCATCCACGTTAATTACATTCTATATTTAATTAGTTTATACGTTTACGTAATAAATATGCAAAAACGTTTCAGGAAACCTTGAAGGCAGCAGATGCATATCGTGCATGTAAGAAGTACCATTATCCTTTGTAAATGTGTGAACGACTGAGTTATATTAATGAAATATCAAGTACTATAAAAAGGTGCCATACTTTTATTTGTTTCCTTCTATTGTCCTTTAAAAGGATAGCCCCATGACATTTTGACTTTGCATTATATGACGAAGGTTTACCGTTATATTTTCAACAAGGAAATAACAAGACCCGATGGTATTATGGACGGGTTTTGGGGGCTTTTTCATCAAAAGTAGGTCAAAGGTCAACTGCATAATGACGAGGTCCATCCACTTCAGCAACCGATTAGCAGTTTAACCAAAAGGTAAAACTGTCCAGATGCCGCTTTTAAATAAAAGTAGGTCAAATGTCAAGGTTCAAGGTCACAAGGTCAACTGTATAATGTAAAGGTCCATCCACTTAAGCAACCGTCCAAATATTGTAGCAATTCAATGAAAGACAATAGAAGTTACGGAACATTAATAAAAAGGTCAACCTGAGCGGACATGAAACGCCCGCCGCCCGCTCGGACATTATCAATTTAAAGGATGGTATTTTTCGTTGAAAAAAAACAAAAAAAAACGTCCTAAATAGTCCCAATGGCAATGTTTCTGGGTAAATTGTAATGAGTCAATACCTGGATGTATCTATTATTCTATTCGTTTTCGAGTTTTACATACCAAGTAGTTCAAAGAGGTCAGCTGACCGAGCTCATTCTATTCGATGAAACATTTATAAAGGCAGTTTAATTGTAACTTTAGCAAGACATGTTTGTCCAAATATGAATCTAAGTTTGGAAGGGCCCTGAACATCATTGCATGGAGCGTCTTAATTGCAATGTCTTCAAAACTGTTTGTCACCACAGCATGTCGTGGGTCAAACGTATGATTTAAACGCTTATTAAATATATAAAATACATATGAGCGCCTCTGGAACCAGTGAAACAGTCGAAATGACCCCATTGAAAAAAAATACAAAAATGATCTTTTTTAACATGAAGTTCTAACTAATCAGCGTTAAAATTATCAAAGATGATGCGAGTAAATTAAGATTTAAGTGTTATAGGGTTAAAATTTACGTCGCTATCAACAACAAAATAAGAGGCATTTACGTCCGGTTCTAGAGACAATGAGGACCCAGATGTGGATTTTGAAAAGTAAAAAACCTCTTTTAGACTGCTCTTCTCAAAGATTCCCCAGAATTATAATTTGTAAAGCGAAAAATATAGAGAGTATATGCTATACAACAGTTAAGCACCATAGAGATTTTCAATCAACATCAACACAGGGAAAATGTTCAACATTTCAAAATTACAAAATACAAAAGTTGTGTCATTTAATCTCTTTACAATTTGATAATTTGAGATCTCTAATAAATCATCGGCTTCTAAAAGCTTAGCCAATCACAAATCAAAAGATCCTCAGGCACCATGGAGATTAAATATGTACGAGTGTCACTCATAAAGTTTCCGATAATTATTTTAAATTTTGAAAATCAAGCATTTTCTATATAGCTTAAAATTACATTGACAATATCACATTACAAACGCTACGGAGCACTTTGACGTCGCACATTAATTATTAAGTCTTATTTACTATTATGCCTCCGTGCATTCGGGGTCTTCCTCCACCTGTAATTAACTGGACGTCGCTATATGACTGAAATACTGTCGAAGCGACGGTAAACTCAAATAGTCAAGTCTTATTTGCTATTCATCTTATCATTTATTTTTAGACTGCAGTCGCCGCCAGTCTTGCGTAGCGGTAAACCAAAACAGTCTTGTTTTGCATTATTACCACAGCCAATTTCACCGCACAGCATCACTCCACGCCCAGTATTTAAGGATAATAATTTAGTATCAAAATTTGCAAAAATGTATAAACTACACGGTGGTTTACTTTTGATTGAAATTTGATTAATGTCAGAAGTTTGCTCTATGTGTTAAAAACGGAGGGATGAGAAATAAACGTTGCAGGCTTGTGATTTCATTCATGTACTAAGGCCCTTATCGGGTAACCATTGGCCCGTACTCGACTTCGAACGGTATCCCTAGATACGCCAAGCTGCCTCGCAGTGTTTGTAGCTGTTTTGAATCAAAGACGTAAGTGCGTCAACGTCAAAATTCTATCATGACGTGCCGATTGTCGCTTTCGGTCTACCGGGTCGTGGGCGATCCCTCACGTTTCCATTCTGGTTGTAACCTTGTCTGATTTTAATAATGGTGTTTCTATGGCAGTTAAACTGCCTAGCGACGTTAGCTCTGGATTGCCAGAGGGAAGAACTTGCTCTAACTTTTCCGTGTGTTTGTACTGTTGACTATAGTCTCCGTGAGATTCCACTTTTACCTATTCAAAAGGGAAATGAATATTAACGATTGTCTGGCAATGCGATTATATCGCCCCACCAGCACTATCAGTGCTTTGATTTTTATCTTAACTTTATATATTATCAAATTTTTTTTTATCCTAAGACATGCACTTTCAATTTAAAATTTAACATAACGGACACATGAAAAAAGTCCATAACGGCCAATGTTTTTGTAACAGGGTAATATATTGATATACAGAAGCGTCGTATCCAATAAAATTCCAAATAAAAAATATCTCGCTTTTCGAGACAGCAGAACATCTTTGATACTGAGTAAACACATTATTTCAAATCACCCTTATATTCACAAATTGATGTAGAATAAAATCTTAACATGTTTAAACTAATGAAAAATACATTGGCCTAAGACGGTAAGTGTCTATGAAAGAGAAAGTCAGCAATAAACAATAAAGGCTCATTATGCTCCCAAAATCAGTATATGGTATAATACTCTTCGGACAGAAAAGCAACGTGTGTGCTACAGATTTGTTACGAGATGCAATCTGTACATACTCATTGACGACAACGTTACTACAATGCATAAACAAGAAAGAACCTTTTTACTAAAATTCATTAAATTGTTTACAGAAATAAAATAAATATGCATATTCCGCATATCCTCGTCAATTTTCCGTATGTCTCCGTTAACGAATCACGAGTGCATAAATTTGGTGGCTCGATACTTTAAAACATTTTGGTGGTCCACGGTTCTGTTAGGGTTGTACGCCGGATTCCGGGATGCATCAATTTTATTTCATGTAAACCAATGAAGTCCTTAATGCTATCAGTTGAATATATTTCATATCGTCACCGCAGGTGCATTGAGTGATATATTTCATATCGTCACGGCACGTGCAGTGAGTGATATATTTCATATCACCAATGTCACCGGTCTATGTTTCCCCAATTTTAAGTGAAATCACAATATACGTAATTATATTCATGCTGTTGTTGTTGATGATGAAATCAGATTGTCAACTTGATATCGATTATTTTGTCGAAATTGCTAAATTTGTTATCGTACTCCATTATCAGTGAGCAGCAAAAATGCAGAAAAGAAAACTGGTAAACCGGTATAACTTTTTTGTTTGTGAACGTAAATAGCCTTGTGGGTATTCATTTTCTAAAACGAAATGAAAAGACTGTCTTTTATTGTGCTTTATTGTGCAAAACTATTTATTCCATCTCCACCGTTGTTGTTGTTGTTGTTGTTGTTGTTGTTGTTTCCATGGTCTAATTTAAAATGTGCCTGTTTTTCGTAGATATAGAATATATCTAACTTCAAAGTGATATAACTTCAAATTAATATTTTTTTCGATAAGATATACTCCATATCTACTCAAAACAAACTATTTCTATATTTAAAACTGGCAGGGTAAAGACTGGGCCTTTACGGTTCATCCCGGTAAACCCTAGTTCCTTGTTACGGGATATGTCGGGAGCTTAAACTAGATCAGTAATACTACAAAAGAAAGCTCATAAAGGGGTGCGACATTTATCATTAAGCGGCAGTGCAATTTTTAGCGACATTTGTCGTCACAGATGCGACATATAACGTCAGGAGGTTTTGCGACATTTAGCGTTGGTTGCGACATTTAGCGTCAGCCTTGCGACATTTAACGTCAAGTGCGACATTTAGCGTTGGTACGACATTTAACGTTGCTACATACATAAACCATTAGTATTGCATACCGATTTCGTAAACTTTAGTATTTTAGTATATGATATTCATATTACATTGTCGCTAAATCATCCCAAACATCGTCTTAGGTTGATTTCTCCTGAATTATTCGATATTGAAGACAATAAAAGATGTTTAAGCGTTTCTATCAGTGGAACCCACGTAAAAATGATTTGGTCCCGTGGGAATCACTAAAAGTTATATATGTCGCTCTGTGTCGCTGATTAACTGCACACTGAAAAAAAAAAGTTCAATCCCAAATTTATTCTCTAGACAGTCACGTGGTCAAGTCTTTCTAGGGCGTTTAAGGGTGAATATATGTATTAAATATTTAGATGACAGCGTAATGGTAACGCGCTTTGCTTTTCACCAATGCGTTTCTGGTTCGATTCCTGGTCATGCACGTGAGAAGGTACAGTGGTCGCCCGTCCAAACACGTGGGTTATCTCCGGGTTCTCCGGTTTTCACCCACAACAATAACCACATATGCCGCCATCAAAGGCATCGAGAGTGATTAATATAAGTTTTGATAAATTGTTTCGTAATAGATGTGAAATAGATAAAGTTTACATCTTCAAAATTATAGAAATCAATCCTTGTTATCCAAGTTATAATCATGCGCATAAGTGTATTATACATAAGACGTAAAATACAAAACCGAAGTTCATCATTTAGCACAAAATAAGTTGTTAGATAATATATTAACATTTCCCACCAAAGTCGTTTCATCACAACTAATCTTATGACGTGAAATAATAACAGGAAGTCTACTGCTTCATCAGCAGGAAAGTCAAACCGCCATACTCCACACCTGCGAAACAGCGTAACTTTGTGGTACGAAACATTAACCAAAGTTTGAATGTACACTTTTAAATATTTGTATAAAGTAAGTATATTATTATTACACAAAACAGCATGCCAGGATTGCAAAAAAGTACCAATCAAACGTTGTTTAAAAAACATTTACAAATTTGAGAGCAGGTCAGAGTTGTTTGTCTGGTTGCTCGATTAGAAGTAGGCTGGAGACGTGGTGACGGGATTGCTCTCAATGTCACCACATAGCGCCAACAGTGAAAACAGCACAAAAGCACGAAGTATATAAGATATACTCCGTTTATGCGGACACAATGTTTTCACTGAGAAAGTCCTCTTTCTTGGCTACACATTACACCCGATTCTTGCTCTCCATAAACCTACACCAATACTCATTTTATAGTTTTCTTTGTAATTATATGACACAATACAAAAACACATCCGCCATTTTCCAGGGGACGCAACTGTATGATTGTAATTTAAGTTAAACATACATTGAACAAGAACACCTTCAACCAACTAACTGTTTGTAGTATCTGGCAGCGTGGCTTGTCGATAATGTCGTATTATGTGTCCCAATTACTTGATCCGTCGTTTTAACATCATATTTCATATAAATTATTCATGTTCGTCGAAAAGTCCTCCAACGCCAAATAATTTTAAAGATATTTTTTTATATAAAATATTTTAATTTGTTTTGAAAGCTACTTTACCCGAGTTCGAGAACCAGTCTGGTTGCTTCATTTAGCTCTATCTTGTGATCAAATGCCGTGAATTTGTAGTAACTGATGATGATAATGATGATGATGATGATGATGATGATGATGATATTGTTGCTAGTTGTGTCAGAAATGTGGCAGGTGTCGTGATCATCTATTATTTTTTGCTTTGCTAACACCTCGTTTACACCGGGATTGCGAAGACTAGCGACCAAAATATGACAAACACTCGCCATCACTCGCATTGTGGTTGCAGGATTGTCTTAATGGAGTCTCCTTGGTCCATCGCGTAGACTAAACCGTCCAAAACACTCGCAAACAGTTGTGCGACCGGTGAAAACGCAATTGAGTCAAATAATTGGTCTTATGAGACTCTCACACTTAACTCCGTCTCACGGGCCGTAATAGACTCGCAAATGACTCCCAAAGCGGTTGCATTAATGCTCGCATTGTATAATTATATTATTTATATGAGTGCATGACAAAACATCATTCATAGATATGTGTGCGTAATAAAAATAACGACCGCACAAGTCGCAATTTAGTGTAGACTACTGTAAGTCATATTTATATGGCGAAATATTTTAACTTTTTGTTCGTTTGGTCGTATGAAAATGTACTTGTTTTATTTTTGTTTTGTTTAGTACTTGTATTAATTTTCTTCTTTAACACTCACTCAGCCCCTCACCGCGTGGGTTCGAATCCCGACAGGGTCATTCGGATGTTCATGTGAGGAAACCTTCCGGCTGGCTTGTGGCAGGTCGCTGGTTCTACCTGGATGCTTCAGTGCATTCGGGGTCTTCCTCCACCTGTAATGAGCTGGACGTCGTCATATGACTGAAATACTGTGGAAGCGACGGTAAACTTAAATAGTCAAGTCAAGTCAAGCCATTAATTTTCTTTGATTGGTCTTATGATAATGCTCCTGTAGTGGCGTTACTTTACAGAGTCGTATGGTTATGTGTTTATTTTGTCGTCTTACGACAGCGGAAATGTTTTGTCGTTACCTTGCTGTGTAGTATGATAATATAATTGTATTATCGTTGCATTGCTTCATTAGTTGTGTGATAATGTACTGATATTTTTTTCCTTTTAATTGACTGTAATTATTTTGTATTTTTATTTTTACTTTTTATTAAATCTTTTGAAATTATCAATTACGGTAAGAGATGACACAAATTTATGTATCTTTTAACCCTTCTGATCAATCATTTACATTAAATCCGTATTTCAAAAGCTTGTCTAAGTACATTGAAAACATCCTTATTTATCAAAAAAGTAAAATAGTTAAATATAGATATACTATGTGCTTTATAGTGGATCTTAAAAGATATATTGTATTGTATTGGGGTTTACCGTCGCTGCGATAGTATTTCAATCATATAGCGACGTCCAGCTAATTACAGGTGGAGGAAGACCCAGAGTACGCAGAAATACCCGGGTAGAACCACCGACCTACCGCAAGCCAGCTGGAAAGGTTTCCTCACATGAAAAATCCGAAGTCCCTACCGGGATTCGAACCCACAGCGGTGAGGGGCTGAGAGATTTGTAGTCCACGACTGTAACCGCTCGGCCACGGCGGCCCCTTAAAAGATATAAAATATTGTATTCTTCATGATATAATCAAATTAAACACTTGCGAGTAACGCTGAAATTTACTTTCTAATCATCTGTTCTCCAAGGTTTCTTTGTTTATCAGCACCATACAATGCTAGTATCGATTAGAAATAATTTCACAATTTTATAGATGTGAGGATATATGAATTCAGTGTACAAAACATATTTCCTCAGCCATAACAATACTGTTCATTAAAACCTTATGCGTGCAAACTATAATAAAAGTGTCAGCTTCAGGCTTCTTGATTAATCTAATTTTGAACTGCTAACATTTCGTTCTCTTTTTGGAACACGTTTATTGTATCTTGAAATGGATTAAGAAATTTCAGCTCATTCCAGCGCCTATTTTTCCGCTACCGTAAAACAATGTTTTTTTCAACTGATAATCATAAGTAGATCATGCCTGGTAGTTTTAAACAAGTTTAAGAATGTTATCATAGCGATCTTATTGCCTTGTCATAGACAAACATTTTGATGTCCCTATACAATACTTATCTCCGGCACTTTGGGGTACATAAAAATAGGACCTTGGTATATTTGTTCAAGTTCTTTAGAATTAAGTGTTACAAGCTCCCAAACAGTGCTTCTAGAAATTTTCTTTGTGCGATATTATCAAGTACTGAGGCAAATAAGACACACAAATCGCATATTTTTCACCAGAAAAGCTCAGATATTCCGCATTTAGAAGTGGCATAATACCTCCGTGTCAATGAAATATCAATACAACACTTGTTCACTTAGCTAATATGCTGTGAAACAGATAATTATTACCCAAAATAGAGACACTGTTGCGAAAAAAGGCTCTTATTAACCCTTTCCCTCATAGAGGAACCATGAAAAGACCTATGCGAACACATAAAACCAGATCAGCCTGCGAGTAACTCGCATGCTGATCAGGTTTTATGCTGTTCGTTGCTCCTCAGTGGTCTAGAAATGAGGATTTTGTAATTAAATTTGGTAAGGTTTAACTGTGGTTTTCTGCAGTTCAGGCTTTATGTGGTACCTATTGAGTTTGTCAAAATGAGTCTATATGAGGGAAAGGGTTAATTGTATGTATTTGATATTTTAAAATTGTTATGTATTGTACCTGCACGGATCCAGATGGGGGATTAGGGCGTCATGACCCCGAACCGCCTAGAACCCCTTCCCACGGAAAACCAAAGGAATATCCTTGGCTAGAAAACCTTGAAAGCAGAATAGGAAAGAAGTATGGAAGAAGTTACGAACAGTGAACAAAGTTGGCTAGGTATTGGTTGATATTCATAGTTGGCAAACACATCCCTGTCGGATCCACCTCCCAAAACCCCTGATATAAATGTTCGGAATTTCATTATCAATACTAAGGGCAATTTCTCTTCTTTTGAAAGAACATGTATTGCTATTTTAGGAAATTGTTGGTAACCCATAAATACTTTAAGAACTAATAAAGAAAGCCTGAGTGCACACATTCCCTTGCATTTGGGTTTACAATATATATTACAAGTAACCTAATTTCGTTGGAGTTCAAATAGATTCAAATATATATTTAAGGCAACAATTTCAACATCGGCTTAATGTCAAAACATGTACGTGTTGACACCAGCACATAGCTATAAATCTTACTATATTTCATTTAGTCCTTTTTAATATTTTACTAATTGAATATCTCAATGATTGAGTATGCCATTCCGTAAGTTGTAATATAAATTTCACTTCATAAAATAGTCAACAAAATTTAAATATGTTAGTGCCTACCAAAATTCTGTATGTTAATTCTATGTAATTGTTCTGGCACTCTTCTGCTTCATCTGTAAATCAATTTTCCATTTACAAAAATTGTCAAAAAAGGCACTTTATTCTCATCGAGTTACCTAAACGCGGATTTCATAATCGCCTATTCCCTCGTCTCGTGTTGTGTAGACTGAACATTTGGTTTGCTGTAAAAAGTATAATAAACCCATCGCTGTATCGAATTGAAAGCCGGAGTATTTGATAACGAAACATCAACAAGCAGTCATCTCGGAATTACGGGCGGGATGTTTTTGAGTGTTTTATCACCGAATTCCTGTCAGATGCGATCCCTCGTACATGATATAGAGTCAGTGATCTTAATTAATCGCCGGCCAGTTGCCGAAACTGTGAAACTCATTTCGAGATGCTCATAAAACACTGAAGTGGTGTGAAATTTAATAGACGATGTCATCCCTAGTCGTATTATGCACATTATGGTGGGTATATTTGCAATAATTCTTCAAAATATAATGTAGCTAATTTTACGCAAACTATAAATCTATTTGTTGCTTCAGGAAAACGTCTGCGTAATGGTTGCGTGAATATTGCGCGGGCCCCACATTCAGCCATTAAAATCAGTCGAAATTGTAACTTAAGATAGTGGGAATTGCCGTTCTATGATTATGAATATTCCGTGTCTATGAAGAAATATGGATAGATGAATAGATTGTTAGATGAATGGAAATATGGACGAAAATGTTTGTTGTTTTGAGGTGTTTTGTATATAGAATTGATGGCGATCAATTTCATATGTACAGTCCACAAGAGTTTTGAAATGATTATTACATATTATTATTATATTATATTATATTATATTATAAAACAGAAAATACCATAAGGAAAATTTACCCTCCATTTACAGAAGGCTTGATAGGAACCGTTGATTTTAACAAAACCTGGAAAGTTTACATTTTATCGGTGTTTGACTTCCTAGACTTGATTAATCTGCGACAGTGTTCAAGATGCACCTCAAACTTGCCTGTTTTCCTACACACAATCATTTACATTAAAGGCGTTTGAGCGGATTTTTTTTCTAACGGACAGATTTTTCTAGAAATTTGCATGTAAGTACTTTAGACTTTAATTAAAAAATATATGAATCAAAAATAGGAGGTCGCCATGCTTTTTTAGAGATCAAGCTTATGGTAGAGCATCACTATTTGCTTAAATTTGTTGAAAAAAACATGGCATTTAACAATTAGAAAGATTCGTTTTTAAATACTGTAACAGCATATAAAATGATATTTTTATATTATTTTATCACATTATAACTTATAATGTATTCTATAAGTTAAGATGAAAATGTTGTCAAATATGCATCGAAAATACAAAACGGGCATAAAATCCATTAGTGCCCGGACCAAAATGTATACAAAAACTGTCTCAAAACTGTGATTTTATATATATATTTTCAAAATAAAAAAATCAACGGACAGACTTCCTTTATTTTTTCAGCGTCATTCCTCTATATAAATGCTTTCTGAAAATGTAAAAAAAATACACACCTCACCAGCGTTGTTTTCAAACTAAAACGGTTTGTTATTGAAAGTTTAGCCAAATGTGCATAAAACACTAAAATGTGACTTTTTGTACCTTTAAAAATTGGCAAATATATTTATATTTTTATTTTTAATGATATTCTTAACGCATGAATCTTAAAAGCCTTCTTCTATCTACTTAAAATAAATGGGAAATTAAAAAAATAACAAAATTAAATCAGCTGTAACCCGCTGAAACGTCCTTAAATGTGCACATTGGAAACTTGCAAACGTTTTATATTCCCGGGTTGGGCATGTTGAAAACGTATTGAGCTCCTCCATGCCCGTTTTCAACTGTCTTACCCAGTAATCTAAACTGTTTTCATGTTACCTCGGAGGGTTTTAAAACATTTAACATTTATTTAACGTCATATAAATTTAATTTAGATAAATTTTCCCTTTAAAAGGAAGACTTGCCCAGTTTATTGCTAACCGGTCGTTGTTTAACCGCCACCTTTTTTTTTTTTTTTTTTTTCGAGTTTTGGCTCCAGTATAATAACCAAGTACTGTCGAATGTTTGCATATGAATTTCTAGACTTATTGGCACATGCTTGAAAGTGTTGTTTAATACTGTGTGTATATATGAACAGATTGCATCAAAGGTTTTTATTAGATTTTTCCCCGAAGAGTTATCCTAAATTACAAACTGAACTGTGAAGGCCAATATAAAAACTGGGCTAATAATAATAATAATAATAAATGGTTTTCGGGTATGTATTTTGTTAAATATCAAAGAAGAAGTTCGAAGTTGCCTGGTGCGAATCATATCGAACTTCAAAATTTATTGTTCCTTCTCACAATTCATTTAAATTTGGGAAACCCGCATATGACTTGAACACAAACGGATAATCTCTGCTATCTGCCAGTACAACACGTCCGAAATGTTGCGGGAACAATGATGAGGGAATCACGTATTTGTGTAAAACAAAAACAACAATGATATACAATGTATATTATACTTGCTAAAGACACAAATAAAAATTATAAAATGAGATATAAACTTTCCCGACGAGGAAATTTTGAAAGGGGGGGGGGTTCACTTGAAAACGTTACTCCGGCCCAACCAGTACTGGAACTACCCTTAAATGCTGAGCGCCAAGCAAATGAGCTATACCAGTATCATTTGAGTTGCGACCAGGTTGAAATTGAATAAGATCGCCAATCAGACGTTTTCATTTCTTTCTGTGATCTGTCTCTCTTTTCAACAATTGACTAAGTAACTTGGAGAGCTTATAGTCAAATCTTGCCAGGCCTCATAATTCTCCAATTCTGTGCTCTCTCTTCCGAACACACTTGTTTCTTAGTAGTTCAATTTGATTGTTTTATTATAATATACCAAAGTTCTTAAAATTCAATCAATGCAGTTGAATCTATCAATCTGACCAACGAGTATAGGTGGGATCTCTAGCCCCTTGTGCCCCAGGTAAATCCGCCTTTCTATCTGCAATACATATATCTGCCGTAATAATATACTTCGGAGAGCAGAACATTCTCCCGGGAGCTAAGTCGCACCCTATAGAGTTCACCCGCCAGCCCCCTAAAACCATCCCATGCAGACAGGCAGACAACCAGTCAGACATTGACCGCATGACTACTGTATTTATATTCGAAGTGAGCTGTATAGGGTGTGACAGGGCTCTCAACATAAGTTACTATTCAAACGACCAGGAAAGCAATGTGTTCATATCGTTTGCAGTGATGATGAGATGTGTTTAAGTATATATTGTTGGAAGACTAGTGAGTAGTTTGTGGACCTGTTCCACAAATATCAAAGAAACCAGTGCATAGGTTTCAAAGTTTAAACTTACCGACGTTGTGTTGATTAGGAAACTGGCACAAAATATCAATCTAAACTATTTCTGGGTTGGATCAGTACTACGCGCTTGAGTGGGGGGGGGGTACTAAAACATTGCTTCACTAGGGTTCGAACTTTTTTTATATTCGGTATGAGTGTATACTTGCAGTGAAGTTGAATTATAATCATTTACAATAATTCATAGACACTGTCCGACTTGAGTGCACTTAAAGTCAGTCAGGTTAAATGTAATGATCATATACAATCTAATTCACCCAGTAATTAAATCATTATAAAGATATTTGTCCTTAATTAATTAAATTAAAATTACTTCGGTGCAAGCATCCATTGACATGGAGTTATAAAGGCTTGCATTTACTATAAAAATTCCAAGATCACTTGATGGATCATGATTGCAATTTAATGGTGGATGGAATACCTTAAAATAAGTACAAAGTGTATCGATATTTGCCTTTTGTCCTTTTTTTTTTCATAGTATTGTGTATTATTCAGTGGGGATCCAGAATTGATATATTGATTTAACGTCTTGTTTTAACCCCGTTTGATCCAGATTATTTTTACAACAGCCTACAGGAAACTTAAGATTTATCGTCATGAAAATAAATATATGCTACATTCCATGATGTATGGCATGGTATATATTTTTTTTTATACATATTTCCCAGTCGTTCAACAACAAAACACAACATGATATTTATAAATATCTCTTCAATCAATCATTTATTTATATCATACCTTATGTCACATATATGGTATAAAAGGTATATGTATATAGTCCAATGTACATGCACGCTTTCATAACGGAATTAAGGTCTTCATTTTAAAGTATTATTATTTTAAATAGCCTTATAACTGATATCTTGTAAAATTGTATTGATTTTTATTTTCCCAGCGAAACAAGCCTCATTAGGAACTAGATCGTCAGAAACCACATTTCTTCAAGATATTAGGTTAGGGATTATTTTCCTTGTATTTTTCATGCAAAAAACAGTTTGCAGCCCTTAATTGGTAATAGCCCAGCACTTCCATCTCTTAGCAACGGCACAATTAAAGCGAAGCACGTGACATTTCGTGTAAGAAATGTCAATCATGCGCCCTTTCAATAACCCAAGTGCACGAATCAATGCTGCCTTGGCGAGCGTTTGGCTCGTATTTTCATTTAATGTCCCTTGTACAGAGTCCGATTCTTGAAGGTTTCCATAACCTTGGAGGTTCCGTTAAGACATTTCGATGCGTCTTTGGCACACTATACTAGATCTTATTTACGTTGTTTCAGATGATGCTATATTTGTGTGCACACATGTGGTCTAACATACTAAATTGGTTGTACGTTAAACCGTATCAAACAGACAAACAAATCTTACACGTACACCGCTTTGATTACTTCTTTCTTCCTCTTTCATGATCTGACATTTTTTCAATGTTATGTAACAAACACAAAATGTAAGACAATCCCTATATGCAAATGAAATACATTTAGTTGACCGAGGGGGCATCAAACTGATGCCCATTTCCAAGGCTTTAATATCTGCGACGTAACACACACACACACATCAAATATTTACACAGATTCAAGTATACCAACGAGCCTGTGAAGTTGAGTTATCATTCGGAAATCATTATAAAACTATTAAGACTGTCTCTGATATTTTGAAATGATTGTAATTACACTAAAGTGGCTATTAAGATATTGATTTCGGCATTAGTTTCAAAATCTCTTGACAAGGATTCTGTTAATACGAGATTTGTGTGCTAACTAAAAACACTTAAGTAATTAAGAAAGAAACTGGTTTTGAAACCCTATAAAGCATGACGAGAAGGAGCTTACGAAATTGCGTTGTTACATCTATGTTCTTTGTTTATTGGGTTTTATTTCCCGTCGATAATATTTCAGTCTGTTTGAGACAGATATAGTGCTGCCCCAGGAGACACGTGGCGAGATACCACATCCTGTCGCAGTACCCTGACACCGGGCCAACCAGTCCTGGAACTATACACGCTAAGCTCCACGGGAGCTTTACCAGTACCATTTCTTACGACTGATATATCGCAGCCTGGGGTCGAACCTTTGAACTGCCGTTCTTTACAAGTACAACTAACCCTGTAGTGTCAATTAATCTCATATACACACTTAAACCAGCATTTGAACAGCCAGTTGATGCAACTCTAACAACAACAAAAACATTTAAATGTAAATTTTGCATGTTTGCCAAATTACCCGATATGATGAATATTGGATGTTTTAGATATACATATATGAAATATGACACCATGCATATTTGGGTACAGATGAAAGTAAAACTCTAGGAATGATATTCAGAGGAGCTTGCACTTGCATATTGAATTAAGAGGCTGCCATCTACGACATTCTGTCGAGTTTGTTAATGAAAACATTTTATCTCAGTCGTAAAAACACAAATACAATATTTCTTTAGGATATTTCATCACCAATTTCACCAAGTCAATATTTTACGATGTCTGATTGAAACTTTGGGACATCCGTAAGCCAGACTTCTAATTTAATGCCTTGAGTTTTTACATCGTAGAATTGAAATGTATTGGCAATACCCCCGGCTGTGTCTTCTGTATTTTGTATATTCATTAAGAGAATATCGAAAGTCCAAAGCCTTTTGAAGTATAGGTTTCTCTGTGGCCTGATATTATGTTCGCAATATCCCTTCATCGGTATAGATTCGAACCCCAGCAGGGTTAATCGATGTTCATTTGGAGAAGACTTCCAGCTGACTTGTGGTTTTCGATTGTTTTGTCCGAATTCCTGTATGTGATCGGAGTCTTCCTCCAACTTGAATAATCTAGAAGTGACTATATGCCTGAAATACTATCCAGGCGATGGTAATTTCTTATGCCGGAGATAGGTGAAAAAGATAAATATGTAAGTAGTGCACGGCGTTTTGATACTGGCTTCATTTATATCCAATATAAGAGTATTGTCATATTCATGTCCTCCTTGAATACTGGATTCCATGATACAAGACCTCCAATATATTATAATATAGATATATTTCACAAAGAATAATGCGAAAAATGGAAGACTTGAAAAAGCGAAAATTCCCGTCCGTTTGTGTAGTGAAATGTCCGCGCAAGAATATTGCTGTCCTATGGCTTTAAATAGTACGAGTATAATTAGCCAGATGGTAATGCTAAACACAGATGTTATACATTCTGACACTGATTCCTCTTGACATCAGAAGAACATCCGTACGTTTCTTTACCAAACTGTGGGAACAACCGATCAAGAACAAAAGGGGCTTGACCACTTTAGAAACTTTGACTTCTGGATACAAGCTTTATTACTTGGTTTAGACCGAGTGCAAACAACGTAGATAAAACAAGAAGCCGGTCTCAGAAATTATCGGTTAGGGAATAGTCCATTCAATTACCATTAAATTTTCGCCCAGTCTTCTTTCCTTCACCCTGAAATTCTTGTTCGTATTTCGTGCTGGAAAAATGAGTTCTGTAGTTACATTGCTAATAACAGTTTTATTCCTCTCTGTGGATTTAAGAAATTGGAGATAAATCCAGAGTATTGATTCGATCAGGGAACATAAGATGCGCTACCGATATTTGGACAGAAATGAAAAATAATTATGTTGTATCAAGATTATTTTGAGGAAATAGATAAAATAATTTCCAGACCTAGTAAGAAAATTAGAAATTTACATCTGATATGACTTGTGGTTTTATTTTAACTGGGGTATGTTCATGTGCACAAAAACTTGTGCGATACCATCAGGAAAGCTTTACCAGACGATTAATCAAATAATTAGCTACTGTGTATTGGTTATTTCTAAGAAAATAATATCCTCTTTCAAATGGCAAAGAAGAGGGATTAAAGTATAAGTGTGAGTAACAACTTATTTTCACGTATACCACTTCTACTTCTGTAATCGACAGTATAGCTGAAATTTTGTTTGTTCTGAACATGTTTTTCAATGTCCATAACCATATAAATGCCTTTATATAATGCTTAATAATTCTTTCTAGTGCTTTATATTTACCGGTATTTTTATCAGAAATATATGGGTTTTTTTTTTCAAACATTGCAAGGTCTGCTGCGGATAGATCCCCGGCCGCAACTGTACCTATTACGGGGGACCTCATATAGGGACCTAAAATAGCTGAAGTTTTATTTTCTCTTCATTATTACGATCTGGAATCACATAAATAATATACAGATTTAATTCTTATATTGAGGATTATTGACGTGATACTATGTTCTTTAAATATGTGATTGTAGTTTATTCTATTCATGATTTTATTACATGATTGAAAGGATGGCTCATACCCAATGGTCACGTTTCAAGGGGCAAAAAACAGATTACCCAAGTCTCAAGAAAGGGTACGAGTATATTTCATGTACATTTAGAACTCTTAATCATCATGTTGTATAGTTTGTCCAAGACAAACATTGAGATTTTACTTCAAACAAAAAAAAAGTATTTCCCCCGCATATCAAGGCCTTGTTAAAGATCAGATGAAACCTTAAGGGCGCCATTGCTTGCTTGTAACCCGCATTGAATTAAACCTATGAACCCGGAATCTTGTACACGGTATTCTTCTCTTGCTGAAACAAATGCGTAAGTGAATTAAACATTTGCCTAGAATATTAGAATTCCTATTATTTGAGCTTTAAAAACAGGGTTCAGCTGATTGGATAAACGTACATAAGAACTTTGCATCTGAACAACCTGCAAACTGTGTGTTCCATTAAGACTCTTTTATTTCTCAGTTGCACGTGTTTCTCTCCGGCTTATAGCCGTTTTCACTTTTGCAGTAAAATAGGTAGGTGTTTTACAAACACAAATTGCGTGTTTAGAATCCTCGAATCTTTGGCAAACTAAATTAAACCAATCGAGGCAAATCAAACAGTATTGGTTTTCAGAATTAGTGATTTTTGTATTACTTTATTTTCGCTTCGCTCAATCAATATTTCATTACTATCCGGAAACAGGTTAGACCACGTGTCTTTCAATCAGAGCTCTGAAAGAAAATGAAGAAAAAACACAGTCAGCTGCATGAGTATTTGTTGTTTTTGCTTGAACTGAATGCACTTTTTTTTGTTTTTTATTCATTTTGCAATTATGAAATAAATGGAGTTTAAATAAGATTATATCAATAATTGACTACTTCTACATGAATGTAATGTAAAATGACAATACTAAGTATCATGGAAACTTCATGGTAATATCATCGGAATTGTATTATACGTTGTTTTAACAGAAGTATGGATATTCTAACACAATTAACGCTTATTTACTTGAAATTACATAACAGCCTGGTTTCGTTAATTTAAATGCATTATTTTTTTCATAAATACTTTTTGGGATGCAAACAATCTCCTGCAATAACAAAAAGAAATCACCATGCAATACTAAAATCATGAAATGTTAGTTTTCATGCCATAATGCATCATGAAAAGAAGAAAAAATGACGAAATCTGTGTATACATTTTCTTTTGCGATAGAGAATGAATATTTGAAGGTCCTCTGGTGTTCACTATATGCACGTCGTCTTAGTTTCAGAGGAATTTTGCCGGGATCTCGTGGTTCTTAGAATAGCTTTAACGTTTTACATGGTTTTGGTGGTGGATTATGGATCCGATAGGCAAGAGTTCGATATCCATGTGCGGCGAGTGTTTCACAAGACCATCCAAGGCGAAAGGTACTTCTACAACCCAGAAACCGTCGAGAGAAAATGATGTATCAAAAAGAAACCTGTTTTCCAATCGACGTAAAAGGAAAATTAAACTGGACTGTAACATACGCAAACTATAAAAGTTGTACAAAGCTTACACAGTTCTTCGAAACTTGTCCGCAAGTGTCTATGGTTGATTCGGAAGCAGCTGCAGACTAACCCTGGCTAGATTGGCCAGTAATCCACGTCCCGTCTCCCGTCCGACATGGAAGGAAACAAATTGATTAAACAATACATATGTTGTATCCAAACCCCTTGGGTTCGCCAACTTATTATAAAGTAATAGGATATCTGACCATCTTACAGTCGATCAATCCTTGTTTGTCTTTGACCGGCAGAGATAGAATTGCTCTGGCATAAGTAATATCTTTAGATTATTTGAATCGGGACCGTCTATTCTTCTTTTATATTACCTCTATGTAAGATTTTTATTGCTATGTATACATGTATTGAATTATTATTGTAATTGACTTGATCCATAACTGATGAATATCCAAAATCCATGCGTTTCGTGGTATTTTGTATAAAAGAAAATATTATCAATTCGTCATTACAAATGAAATTATTTGGAAAAAGTATTACATAATTATTAACTTACACAGGGGAGATAACAGCAGAAGACAACGCTGATGTATTAAAATAGTGAACTTTGTGCTCGCAATAAAATACAATTATTACACATTGAAAATCACGCACATATTTTTTACAATTATATTCAACTGATTTGAATTTTTGCAAAGTTTTGTATGCTCAATTGTTTCTTATCACTCTTTACAAATCAGAAAGATGATCACAATGGAAAAATAAAAGTCGCGGGAGTAAGGTTTCTGCACTAAAAGAGATGTGTTTGAATGAAAAAAAGAAAAAGAAAATCTAACACACAAATGCATCCGCGTTTAAAAATGTTTATTCTAAATAAGATGTCTCCGCCAAATGCTGATAATATTTTTTCAAAATATTAGTACTTGCAACAGCTTGCAAACAGACAACAAATTAAGCCAAAATTCAATATAAAAATGTGCTCAATACATTAGAATCAAAAGAAACAAAACACATGTGGTAACCACCTCAATATTAAGACAATTTTGAAAATAAAATCACTACTTTCAGACCCCACCCACACCCAACATCCTTATGTCTATACGTCTATTATTTTAGTTAACTTGTGATCAGACCTCTTCACTATTGTGACCAGTTTACCGCCTTCTCAATGGCGGTCTTTTTAATTACAATAATATATCTGACCATCGTCGAATACCCATTGCCGATCGATAGATAATATACAGGCCGCAGGATGTTACTGGTTTAATTTGGTCGTTTTAGGGTGTGTCAAATTACGCCATTTCATTGGTCGCATCACGTTTTTAAAACCAATAAAAAAGGCCGTTTTTTACATCTGCCGGACGCAGTCATTGTTTTATTGTTTACATGACTTTCAAACCTCCATGCCGAAGAGTGCTGCATTTAAAAGTCGCGTTTTTATTGGTCGATAAATTAATCAATAACTACTTATTACGACGGTTTGCTTGCCAATTTCCCCACGGCATGATATCATGTAGTGAAACGGAATAAGTCAGCCGGGGGGTATTTGACGATGATATCTTCCAAGCCTTGCAGAATAAAAACTTGAACAAGTACCTGCCATAATCTACCTTGGCCTAATTACATAACGTGGTCGTATTTATTTCTTGACAGCCTACCTAAATTCATTATAATTTATTTTACAGTATGGCTTGTACCGGTAGATTGAAAATAGTATTATCATCATTGTTATTATTATTTTCACTAGTATTGCCATCATTTAAAATATATATTTCTAATCGCGTAATTACGTTTAATATCTTGTATCTTTCCCTGAAGTGCATTTAACCTTGTTAAATGTTAATTGAACATGTGCGGCATCACATGCAGAATAATTTTCGAATGGAATCCTTTAAATATGAATTTTTTAATCAACATATAATCACATTCAAACCTTGTCCATATATTTCCGTCTCTGGTTGACTCCAGGTTTCCATTGTTAGTGTTCAAGGGAGGTTACTTTTAAAACCCGCCCTCACCGCATGTGTAATTCGAAAAGCTATTACAAAACAATAAGCTAACAGAGTTAATAGAATTTGTTTTCTTTTCATTTCCTTCGACCGTGCCGCCATAGCTAGCATTATGTAGAAATGCCTCTCGTTTCACCGTCTTTGCAGGCTCCTACGGTCTAGCCTGCAAATGTCTTAGATATAAATCAGAACTGTACGCCAGAAATGCTTGCTTCTCCATTTCTAAATTTAATTGTATTTTAGATTATGACTCACTTGGTAAGGAAATGTTATGGACTGGCATCCAATTTTAGAGACAGACTCTAAGGATTTTACCACATACATAAAAAGCAGATTTTCTACAATGTATATGAACATCCTTGATTAAAATCCTTAATCTTAAAAAAATCAGCAGCTAATCCTTCATATACATGTATTCATGTACACACCTCATTGCAAGGTCCAATATACTGAAACCATTACTATTTCAAAATACTTTTTCCCTTATATTTTATTACTATAGCATTTATTACTTTTTTTCCTTTTTTTTTTTTTTTTTGATTATTTGCCTCCTAATTCTTACGGCGTGACCTGATTGTGATCCAAATGGTGTGCTCAGTTTTGCTCTGGATAACATGAAGCATCTGATACTGTGTTTTGTCCTAATTATTTAAGCCTACTTTTCAATTATTGCAGACAATTTTACCCTTTTGTATGAGCCTGATGGTTTTTATTTTTGCATTTTCTTTCTAAGTCATCAATGATCTATACTGGCCTTATTACGAAAAATGTCTTTATTAAACTTCACCAGAATCAGAGTAAAATATTTTGTAACATCTCGTTTGAATATATTCATAGAGAGAAATTTATCAACAACAATAATTTGCTCAGGTGAAACGTTTTCGGCCAAACAATAAAACTTTACCAAGACTTATGTCATTTAATTAGTGCTATTACACATTTTTATTACATAACTCTATTCAGCCATTATGAAATATGAAAAACAGCGAGTTAAAAAAGCAAAGGAATGGCATTAGTTTTGACAGAAACGTTTAGTCGAAATGTTGACTTTGATAAAAGGTTTGCTCATTTAATGTGATGTCTTGTTCAGTTTCTTAAGAATCAAATCTCCGGCTTCCGCAGATCATTGCGTCATTGCTAAAGATGTCATTAAATCCCCACAGAATGCGGTAGTGAGTCTCTGGGCTTTTAAATTGTATGGTACAGAATAGGTTTATTGTACAATCAGGCGTTGTTCAATAAAAGTAAATAACTTCCTATAAAAAGTTTTCTTCGCGACAACTGTTACAATAGAAATATTGCACCGTGGAATAGATAATGTTGTAGCCAACGTTTAACCTCTACGTTCCGCTTCATTTCGGACCTCATGACCTTTCACGGAGATAACCAAGGTTTCCTAATGTTTCATTAGGGTGCCCCTTGGTTATCTTGGTAGAGGTTAAGTGGTCCAAGGCGTAGCGGAATCATTACAGGCATGTTTTGACGACTTGACAAACAGACTAGACCCTGACTAGACAGCACCTAGAAGGAGTGTCGTATCAGTACATCCTCTGATATAACAGTGTAGCCTAGAATCTACTCAGTATGCACGGCTAAAAAATACAACATTGTATCATAATTATACTACATAAATTTCAGTAAAATATTCATCAAATCATAAATCTGTATATGAATATTCATGAGGTAAATGCCATGCATTCAGATTTGTGCAATTATGATTCCATAACAATAATAGAGTGCACTGTATTGTCTAGATTTTATAGATAAAGTCTTAAAATAATAGAAATAAAAACAAACCCCTGTTTGCAACGTATTCGAGTTTTTGAAAGTCATAAAGTACATAAAAGCCTTGTAAACCGATCGTCAAAATTTTATAGACGAATGACATGATCATAATAATGGAAATGTGAATTTGTATACGGTAAAATCATTAATTTTCGTGGGACACTAATTTTCGTCGATTTCGTTGAGGGTTTTATCCACGAATATCAATCCCCACTAAAACTTGTTTCAGATATAGACCTCACGTTTTCTAGAACATAGATCCACGAATAAATATACCCACGAAATTCCCTGAAGTACATAATCAACGAAATTTAACGTCAACGAAAATTAATGATTTTTTTTAATCGAAAATGATCACGATTTCACGTTAGACGCACATATTAGATTAATCCATTGATCTGTCCAGCATTCAGATAAGTATAGGAGAGACAGGATATGGGCAACATGCTAAGGTATTGATATTGACATGCTTTGTCATCAACACTGATTTCGCTAGAGTGCAGTAGAAGTGACACGTTAGCAGTTAGTTGATTACACTGGTTTCGTATTTATTGAAGTTAGGTTATAGGAAAATAACCAAATATGTTGACATTTGACAATTTTTATTCATTGTCATTTATATACCATTTGAGAATGATCAAAATCATTTCAATTCAATATGATTCCAATTCCAAGGGTACAGATATGTAAAAAAAAATAATAGAGATACTGTCCGACAGGAAATTGTAAACATGAAAACAATATCTTAGTTATGTAACAGTCATCAAGATTTACTGTTATTACTTAAAGCTTAAGTCATATAAGGTCATATTAGCAACAACAGATCTGATTTCCAAACCAGTTTAAACTCCTTCTATGAATATTGTAATACTTGGCACCTTAATGTTAACATGAAAAAAACAAAGGTCGTAGTCTTCGGGAAAAGAAATACAAATAATTTCCTATTCAAACTAGGTCCACATAGTCTTGAATTTGCTAAGCAATATCATTATTTAGGGGTCACGTTTTCAAGTAATGGTTCGTTTCTTAATGCTAGAAAACACGCTTCTGATCAAGCTTATAAAGCTATGCACCTTCTATTTACAAAAGTCAGAAACTTAGATTTACCTATTGATTTAACTTTAAAACTCTTTGATCACACCGTACTCCCTATACTTACCTATGGCTCCGAGATATATGGGTTCGAAAATCTAGACCTCCTTGAAAGGGTTCATAACAAATTCCTCAGACGAGTAACAAATACACGTAAGTCGACCCCTATATCCTTCTTATATGGCGAATTAGGTAGATACCCAATCTCTATTGATGTTAAAAGCCGTATGCTGTCCTTCTGGGTACTTCTCCTGAATGGTAAAACAAACAAGCTTAGTTTAAAACTGTATAATTACATTAAATCAAAGCCAAACTTAAATAATAAATGGATAAATTGTATTAAAGATATTCTGATTTCTGTAGGTAGGCCTGACCTCTGGCAAAATCAACATTTAATACATAATCAGTCCCTACATAAACACATAAAACAAATACTTGTTGATCAATTCAAGCAAAATTGGAGGGCCGATCTACAACTCTCAAATAAAGGTAAAATTTACAGCAGTTTCAAAGATGTACATGAGTTTGAGAAATACCTGACACTCCTCGATAAAAACATGCTCAAATAATGCTGAAATTCCGTACTGCTAACCACCGATTACCTGTTGAGACCGGTCGTTATGATGACACACCTTACGATGATAGAAAATGTCCCCTGTGTATTTCGAACAGTGTTGGACACGAGGAACACTATTTACTTAATTGCCCTTATTTTAAATCAGAAAGAGAACATTTAATACCAAACTGTAGCAACCACCCTTTAAATAGGCTCTTATCAAACAATAACAATTTTAGGAACCTCAGTACGTTTATGAGCATTATTATGAAGAAGTTTAACTGATATACCGATACCTCCGTTCAGTGTTACTTTAAGCCTTATATATATCGAATTAAATGATTTGCCTATATTTATTTCACGAATATTTGCAGGTAAACACGTTCGTGCATATTATATTATCTATATTTTGCTTTCAACATAAAAGAAATTTGATAAACTCACCGTGGTCATAAAGTCCCGTTTTCTTGTCAAATGCAAAGACAAAGCGCCGCGGGCGATGCCATATTATCATTGACCGATGATGTGTAAAGTGTACTTCTACAGCACGCTTTCAGCAATATTTTCAAGATTTTATGTTTCTTTATTCCTTTTTTCTTTTGTTTGTTTGTGAAATGTAAAGTACCATATATTCCTTTTTAATGTAAAGAACCATCTATCTATCAATTTATCTAATGCCACTCAACTTTATTGTGCAATGTAAACAACTGTTTTTCTATGCAATGATCATTCTTCTTTCTCTCTCTCTTGCTCTCTCTGTCACCTTCATTTTATTAGTGCCTCATACAAATCAAATAGTTTAGTTGATCAAATCTTTATCACTTACATATTTAATACACTTACATTTATTGTTAAAATACATTTCTGTATACCTAATCTGTAATAGAATTTGTACATGTATCTTATGAGCAAATATATATATATTTTTTTTTTCTAATTGGAAATCTCTTTCTCTCTCTCTCCCTCTCTCTCTTAAATCTGTTTGTAACCTAGGACCGGATTTTTTTGTACTTACTACAATGTGTAGGTGCACCTTTTGATTTGTTTTAGCATCCTATTGGTAAAATAAGCTTATAAATTTGCTTTTCTTTATATATTTTTTTTAAAAATTTCTAACTACTTTTTTCTTATACAGCGACAACGATAAGTCTTTATGTATATGCCTGTTCTGATTTCCCCTTCCTCTCTCTCTCTCTCTCTCTCCCCCCCCCCTCTCTCTCTCTCTCTCTCTCTCTCTCTCTCTCTCAAGACTTACCTGTTACCCCAAACCGGAATGGAATGTTTTGTTATTAATACATCATATTTGTACATGTCTCCATGTTGTATACTTTGTATACCTGGAATGTAATAACGTTATGTTCTGTTCTGTTCTGTTCTGATAAAACGGACATAAATTCGATACGAGGTAATATACACATTCATATATACTAATAGAATAGGTAGATACTGTTTTTGGCAAAAGGTTATGAATGAAACGTTAGTTCTATAATGATAAATGCAATTAAACCAATGTATAATGTGTATATTCGCTCATCAGATACCAAGGAAATAAATCAGATTTAATCGATTCTAAAATCGGAGTTAAGCAAGGTGATCACTCGAGCAGTCTTCTATGTCTTTTCTCCCTTAATGATATAATACAGAATATTAACACTGAAGTTGACGGCATAACAACTCTAGATGAGCCCAAAATATTCGTTCTATTATTTGCTGACGACGCTGTACTATTTTCTCAAAACCCGCGCTCACTTCAGTCTATGCTAAATGTTGTTGAAACGCTTAAAAAGTATGATATTTGTATGAGATAGACCTACAACATACAGTTTTTACATTAATAACTCTGTTATAGAAATAGTCGACACAAATGAGTATCTTGGGATTCACATGTTTAAAAACAACTATTGGAACAGGTCATAAAAGAAAACCGCTACGCTTGCAGCACGAGCACTCCGCAATTTGTTTACTTTTTTCAGTCAGCTAGATCTTGACACATCACAAAAAAAAAAGTTATTTGATAGCCTGGTATCACCAATATCAGGGATTCTATATAACAATGGTGTATATAGAGCTCCTGCCAATATTAAATTATGCAGCTGGTGTATGTTCTAAAGATATTGAGCTGGTACACACAGTTCCGTAGAAAACTCTGTGTGTGTGTGTGTGTGTGTGTGTGTGTGTGTGTGAAGAAATCTACACATTTAAATACTTTATATGGAATACTAGGACGTGTACCAATGTACATTGCAAGAAAAATCATTTTCATACAGGGTAAAACTACTTCAAAATAATACCACATTAATTCTATTTAAAACATAAAATGCTTAAGGACGAAGTAAATACAGTTTACCGTGATACGGACATTAACAAATGGGCTTATCAAATACAACATATCTTTAATCATATCGGTATGTCATATGTTTGGATCTCACAAGATGTTTCTTTATAATATTGTATTTTAAAACAAAACTTTACCTTTAAACATTATTTCGATGATATTAAAGATAAACGTTTTAGAATTTCATTAACACGATCAAGAGTTCATCACGTGATCTATCCATTGAAACGGCGAGATGAAATAATATTCCTAGAAACCAACGATTGTGTAATAGTTGTACAATAAATCTATCTGAAAGTGAATATCATTTTTTACATTTTTATGTCGTTATTTTTGTCACTTGCCAACTTTTATTAAAAAAATTGAAAAGCATTTTGAGCCATCAATCAAGAAAAATAATATAATCTACTGCAAAATTTATTGTTTATGCAAACAAAATAAGAGCCACACATTTTTTAAAATATATGAATAGATATACGTATTACAATTATATGATGTATCAATAACAGCATGTGTATATTGTTATACTTTGATATGTATACGCTTACTAAATAATTGATTAATACTTATATATGTTCTCTGTAATTTCATATCTTCGCTGCATGTGTTTATATATTTTGCTATAAATGCCTTCTGATGTTTAATGCAATAAAGTATATGTTATGTAATATACCCGTAGGAAAACATTTCACCTCAGCGTGAATAAAACACCGCCCAGGGGTCAATTTAGATATCTCCATGATATGGCGTATCATTTTAAATGAACAAAATAAACATAAATGATATCTCGATCTTCCAGTGGGCTATAATGTCTGCCATAGTAATAACACGCCTTATCTATGAATAAAACTTTAAAGGAATAACGAAAGTGTAATGCGCATTTTGAAAACATAACAGTTTTCTTCTATTCTAAGATGTACGCAGAGAAAGCTTAGGAACATAAATGTTGGTATGATATCATAGCAACCAAATGATTTGTTGGTCATTAAGATTTTCTTTGTTTCAGTGGAGATATAGAAAAAAAGTCCGCGGAGCAATTACTTTTTTAGTGGCAGTGCATGCGTAATGTTCTATTCCGCGTAGAAATATAATCCCTATCTTAGACTCTGGCGGACGTCGAAGGCGATTCCATATAAAAGTTAATCATAATCCAAGATTGTAATTGAATTTTGGAGGGGAAATGGAAATATATACAGTTTCAACGGAATTCATACTACCGATATTTTTTTCAGTCACATAAAGGAATGTGCGTGGTAGTTTTAGCCAAGCCTCGTGAAAGCAATTTTGTCTGGAATTTGCCTTGATAGTTAAGAGATCTTGAGGTTTATTGAGCAAGTTTAAATATTCAAACGGGGATGAAAATATTCCGGGAGGAATGAACCCATTCTAGAGTCACATGCATGGAGCTAAAGTTTGGCAAATAGCAGTCTGCCCAGTAGTTATGGCACTTCGGTTTTCCCATCGATTAGCTTGTTGTTTGTTGTTGTTGTTATGTTGTTGTTGATTTTTTTTTTTATGTACTTCGTCAATGATGAAGTAGGAGGGAAATATTTTATATTCTATTTTAGATTGATTTAATTTAGAGGTGTATTATTCATTTCTGTATTTACACATTTATTTACACATTTATTTACACATTTATTCGCCACTGTTACATATACAGCAGTATGTAAGGTAATATATGTGATAATACGGCAGTGATTTCATTCATAAACATTTATTGATATTCAAATGTTACCATCGTGTGAAGGCACGCCTACTTTTTCTGAATTTATCTAAATAATATAATGTATTGTTTAATAACGCCACGTGTAATGCAATATGTCATGATTGCCATTTGTATCTTATATTCCCGAAGGTTGTGTGATAAGGCTACAGGCTCTAACTCCACCAACAATACTTTAAGTTAGCGCTAAGTAATACTTAAATACATAATGGCGAAAATAGTTATGTACTCGAATGTTACTGGTTTACTGAGTTTCTATCATATTTAAGAATTTAATTCTAACTAAGCTATACGTTTTATTGGTGGAATTGGACTGAGTCATCCGTCCTTTAGCCATTGTTTATGTAACTCCTTCCGAAGTATTGGGGTGGTTTCGTTGAAACTTAATATTAAGTGTTTTCGTGCCATTCGGGGCTTATGGTCTTTAACTTCGAAAAAGAAAACCGACAATATAATGACATTGTGAATGATGGAAATTGTGCATGTAATTTTCCATATAATTTTAAAGAGCTTTTAATGAAGCATGGTGCATTTGATCACCATGAGCTTTAGATCTGCGTAATAATTTTTCATGTTAGCTGAATAGGTCATTGCAGAGTTACTGTTCCTGGAAAAACAAGTTTCAGTGTATGGAATCACTGCAACATCATATATGTTTCAAATATAATATGTTGAATATACAATTATTGATTGACCTCTGATTAATAAGTTCCATTTTACAGTTCTTTTTTTAATATTTCTTATTATGAATAGAAATAAACATAGAGTTTATTTGTATGGTATGAATCGCCTGAACACATAACAGAAACTATAAATTGTCAGGCGCTGTACATACAAAAATACATAGAAATATCAGGCAAAAGGAAGGAATATGTGAAAAAGATCATGTGAATTAAATGATATCTATGTTTTATTGTAGAGAGGGGGTTGGACAGCATTGCTAGAAGCTAGTGTTTCTTTAATATACAGAAAATGCTTCATAAGTATATGCTTATCAACTGCTGTAAGAAAATGCGACGTACACCGTAACGACAAATTTGTAAATGTACCTGTATTTTTATTTACATTATTCAATTACCAATATAAGAATAAAAAGAAAATTTTCATTTAACACAGTGTGCTTTCCCTTCTTTTATTTCTAAAAATAATAAAATCGCATTTTTCATTCTTAGAAAACGACATTGTATGTCAGCAATATGCAAGTTACATATTCACTCGTATATTCCTAAACAGTTTGCTTACACCATGTTTTTGTGGAATATAAATATTTGAAGCTTTACTCTCTGACCATGTTATGTGCATGTCTGATTAGGTTATACATTTATCATACTTTTAGAGGATATCAAGCGCACGACGAGAGATTTGATAAGGGTAGAAAACTGATGCAAAAACAATGGTAACAGTTGCCCTTGGACTTGCTAAATTTGATTATAATCAGTTCCAAAACCAGCATCAATTTAGTCCGTCGAAGAACATTACATGCGAGAAAAGAAAATCAGAGAGAAACTGAGAATATGGGCCGATATTAAGGGAAATTTAGTTTTATATCGCCTTCCAATCTCAGAATAATCTAAGCAGGAAAAACAAGAGAAAGGTTCCGCTTTCCCACAGCAAATTAAGAGTCAATGTAGATTACTGGAACGAACTGTTTTTATACTGCGCCTCTCAATCTTGACTTGATGTGCTGGTTGATTTAAAAACACCGGAAAGCAGTTAGCGCCTGATGTAATAAATACAAAATGAACTAATGAAGTTAAAGGGGAGATGATTTCATTAGTTAAAGTGAATACGAAACCAATAAAGTGCATATTTGCGACTTTAAATGGTTATGAGAGAAAGATCTAATGCTTTTTACCGTGCAATACAGAAATGGAATCTCAACCTTGATCCAATACCATTTAAGGTCAATTTTCGAGGCAGTCGACAATATGATTCACAAATTGAAATATTATCTTATTTTAATTCCGCTAGCCAATATCGGTGCGAGATTTCTATAGTGTTACCGGTATTTTACAAGTAACTCTCTCTCTCTCTCTCTCTCTGAAATACATGTACAATTATTAACTTTTTAAACTCTTCTTCTGACATGTTTTCCTTTAATAAACAGGCTACCATCACGATGTAAACGGTACACAGAATTATAGATTGTTCATTGAATAAAGAAAAACAAGAAAGAAGATATCACGGGCCATATCTAAAATAACTTTATGTCATAATTAATTTATTTCTTCGAACAAGTAACATATCCGTCTATATTAGCAAATAAGGAATTTAGGGGAAACTAAAGTTGCCCGGAACCTTTTTACAAAACTTTCATCTGCACGAAAATAAATGAGCATTCTGATTCTATTGGACAACAAACTATATCAACAAAATTTATCTTTTCTGGAAAATTTTATCTTAACAAATCACATCGAAGTGGCTGGCGACTCAATATGTGCACAGCTTCGTTTGTATTTTAGTGTCGCACCGATATATTACTTAACAAGTGATTGATGGTTCTGATGTGCGGTAATTTAACTTACTCTCCGACTTGACTTCGCTTCCAGCAGCATGCTTCACATCGACCATACGTCAGTCTATAACATAGGCCGGCCTGTATAATTTAAGACCAAATTTAAACCTACCAGTCGTTGGTAATCGCAAAATAAATATGATTGAAATCTTGCTGAAATGGCTTTTGACCTGTAGACCATTCCGCAGAGCGACACGATCGATGCAAGTTGATAGAATTTGTAATGGTTTGTATGCTTTGGAATTGCAAAATCACTCAGAGAATTAGTGATAGACGTGAATATTTAATCAACATTTAAATGTTAAAATAAAAAAGTGTATGTAAAGCGTAATTGCATTAATATCAGCTGTTGGCTATGGATGCATTGAAACAGCCTCAATTAATGTGACATTAGTATAATCAATGCTGCGAAATAACTGAATTTCATTTGATAATTTACTCAGTGGAAAAAATGCCTTAGTGACTCTTTGGAATATAATTGATCACTGCACGTGCACTAACCTAATTGGATGGAATAATTTGGTTGCCACAGTGGTAAAACCTTACGTCATAATACACAAACTACTGCTGATTACAAAAGCTGTCTTTTCGTTTCTTGAAAGCTCTAAAATGGCACTTATTTCAAAATAGTTAACAAGTTTCGCGTGAGACGATTACATCTTGTGATGTAAAACGGATATCTTTAATGATTTAACAAAGACAGGGACACTTAAGACAGTCTCATCACCTTTCAGCTGTTTCAACAGAGAGCCTGTACAAAGGTATTCAATAGAACTTCTAAATTACGGAAAGAACTTGTTGGCGCGTTGAGTCAGTCGCCGTTGTTTACTTAAGTGTCTCTAGCTGTGCTAATCAAGTGGATATCGGCCCCACTGAATTCATTTCTTTGCCTTGTAGAGGACCTGCTGCCAGCCGATTCGTTTATTTTAAATCGAATCTGAAGACTGGCTATCAATTGAAAGATTACAACGATGCTATGTCGCTTTGATACCAAGAGTTAGGCAATCCAAGTCGCTCTGATCTTGATGTTAGTGTTGCTTTTTTATCTATAACGACAGACACTATTGAAACATCTGTTTGTATGGTGTAGAATATAATGATAGTAAAATAAACTTGTTCTGTATTTGTTGTATTATTTATTTAGCGCTTCAATTTATGTTTTAACTTAATTATCTTAACGATGATTTTGGGAAGCATGTTTTTACAATTTATATTCTTCTCAATGCTTCATTGTACCAGTACTTTGCCTGGGAAATTCGTGACAAAGATGTTCCAATTCTTGTGTCCTTTGTTTTATGATAAAAATAACATATCAGTTGATAAATCAGTTTGTTTTTTTCTGAATTCCTACTTAAATCTCCATTTGTAAGAACCGCATTTTACCCATCCTTTGCCCGTGCAAATTGGCCAGAACAGAGAGTACACAGGGTTTCTTTATCAGGTGATTTGTGCAATAGTTCTGTATGAGGCAGGATAACAATTAATACTCGCGACTACTCCAGTAAACGCCAACGAGACGTTTTGGCAAACCGCAATGAAATGGTTTCACATGAAGAAACGACGAAACAGATTCCTTGCTATTTAGCCTCTGATAATAAACGATTGATTATTTTCTGGGTCGTCAATAAATATCAGATGATGTGATTTGATACCCTTTTCTGTCTCAGTGCTGAGTCAAATGACGTAATAACGGCTGTTGTTATAGAAACATGAATTTGACCAACAAAACTATCATTTGCTTTGAATTGTGGAATCCTGGTTGACTAGTATATTAAGGTATCAAGGTATACTTTTTTGTGAGCATGGTCCATCAAGTGATCATGTTTTTTTTTTATAGCAAATGCAAGCCTTCAGAGACATTGAGCAAAGGAGCCTATAATTTCAAGTCACCTAAATTTTTGCACTTTAGATTTTTTTTTTTTTTTTTTTTTTTTTTTTTAAAGTATTTGAAGGGCCATGATTATAATAGTTTATGAAGCCACTAAATCAAGACAGTGCCAAACTTGCGGACACTGTCAAGGACACGTACAGATTCTGATCCCTGAAATGCTCTTGGGCCAAAGCGGAGCAAAAGTCTCATAGACACATACCCGGATGGTTCGTGCCCGGGGAGGACTTATACATGAAGAAACAGTGTAAGGATTAAGAAATAAATTATGTTCCTCATCAAACTACTGAGAAAAATGTTAACAGTTTGTGGTACCTCGGTGTCATCTGCTAGCAACTTTACTGGGTACCCGTGGCTGGTTTGACCGAGTGGGATCGAGTGGACCAAGAGGTTTTCGCACAAAATGTTTTATTTGCCTGACATAGCCGCTCAGTTTGAATCCCGTGTCAAAAGGATTGTAAAAAAGGTGTATTCGAAAGAAAGGCAAGAGTTGTTAAAAAGAACCATTTTTTAGTATTAATTCCATTCAATACTTTGAAACTGTTTTGTCCTTCGAGCAAGGCACCATATTAGTCGCTGTAGACCCTTTTACGACATATTCCATCACCATGCCTACAAGGGGAACTCGAGATAAACGGACCAGCAGTGTGCCGAATTCTGAAAACTTAACCAATGACTTTCCATTCAAAGGGTATGTCGTACCCAATCATTTAAAAACTATTTCACAGTTCCTGAAAATTTTATATCAGCTTGTCTGGTTGTTGTTGTTGTTGTTGTTGTTTCGCAGTGTGAAAGAAGGAAGACTTTGCTGTACCCAGCACACTTGGCCATGGCGCCAGTGGTTGTACCTCATGCCAAGTGAATTTATCATTCATATTTTTTTTTATCTCGCATTCAGTTTTCTGTTGTCACACATAAAGAATTGCAACAAAACATCACACTGACAAGTCAGTAGGTTTTCTTTTTATTTTTTAACGAATTTCTAATATGTGTATTTTCACACGTCCTTTCCCCGTACATGTGGGACATTATTTTACGCAAAAGGACAGGAAAGTATAACCTTGTTATTTTGCTATGAATTTATATACCGCTGATACACATAGGAAATTTCGTATCTCCTTGCTTCAGATATTAATCAGTTAGAGACATATTAAACTTTGATATTAGCTTTTAATATAATAAAGATCATATAATTCTGCAAAGCTTTGAAAGTAGGTGTCACCATTGTCAGCAGCTCATTTACAGTACAACTGGGACAAATAGTTAAGTCCTCTTGGAGAACAGAATTAGTTGGAAGTGAAAATGAATTTTGCGGCCTGAATTTGGTCAAGTATCGAGATCAAACAGGATATAATTTCACCTCGCAGAAACAAAAGCAAATATTTCTCTAGACTTACCATCGTAAACTCCGTGTGTGTGTGTGTGTGTGTGTGTGTGTTGTTCGGTTATGTCAAAGTCGAATTAAGATGTTTGTTTGTCTGTTGGGTTTAACGCTCCATCACAGTAGTTCAGTAATTTGGAGACTAAGTCTAATTAAGAAAGATATAGTGCTGTCATACTAAAGATTCGTGCCATAAACATGTGTCTTGATACCACATCTTGTCACATTGTCCTGACATTGGCCAAGTAGTCCTGGAACAAAGGTACCCTTATATACTGAACACCAAGCAAAGGGAGCTAATCCAGCTCCATTTTTTACGATTTTGGTATGTCGCGGCCGGCGAAACAAGATGTAAAATTAGTTATCTTCTATATGACTTAATATTCACTGTTTGTAAAATACATATATATGTTGTTTTTGTTTTTGTATGAAAGTGTGAATAATTAATTCGATTAAAAATAAAAATAAATGACTACATGCAATTTAATATTTAAAATTGTTATGGAAAATAGCGGAAATGATTCAAACGATCTTCCCTAATTTCACGGAAGTCAAAACGAAAACGACATTTGTTAATTTTGACAAAGTTTCTGCATTATAAAATCGATTAGTTTATAGCTAACGTGGGTCATATGCAATGTTTTGTTCACATTTTATATCCTATTAGTTTTCCCCCGCGCCCTTTCTGGGTGATGTATGGTACAATTTTATTTAAGATTAAAATCGACAGACTATGTAAGGAAGCATTCTTCACATCATATCCAAATTTCAGCTTCATTAGTCTATTTACTTTCTTTTTTGTGTGATATTCCTGTTAATATCTGTAAAGTACAATCATCGCAAAAATAACTTTAATCATGAACCAAGCCTGTATTCCAGTTGTACTGGTGTCTTTTATTAGATATTTTTTTGGATTTTTTTTTTCTAAATCTTAGAGCCAAGTGTTGTTATATTGTTGTATTGGGGTTAACCATCGCTGCGATAGTGTTTCAAACATATAGCGACGTCCAGCTAATTGCAGGTGGGGGATGACCTCGAGTACTTCCTCACATGAAAAATCCGAAGTCCCTACCGGGATTCGAACCCACAGCGGTGAGGGGCTGAGATATTTGAGTCCACGACTGTAACCGCTCGGCCACGGTGGCCCCAGAGCCAAGTGTACTCTGAAAAGGGCAGTTTTGTTATTCTAAATAAATGTAGTTTAAATATATTCCATTGCGTATACAGCATTGAAGGGAGTTTTCAAAACAGGCAAAAGGGTCTGACGACAAGTTTATATAACATAAGTATCGGCCATTCCCTTAAATTCTTTTATATCAATTGTAACCCGAATGAAGAAAAAAAAAGCATGTATTCAATAGATATTTAGGTTTCCTTCTGATCGTTATTTACACACAAAAAAATAAAATGATCAAACTTATAGATCCCGTTGTTTTTTTAAAAAGTCGATGTGGTGTTCAAAAATATTATATGATATAGTTTGCAGGGCCCATTAATGAGAAAAAAATCTATTAATTCTTTAGTTTTATCTCCTATCAGACCGGTTAGAATCCCCCCCACAGTAATCTCTATCGGCCAAAGACTGAGTGCACACAAGTTCTCCTCTTGATTGATTTTACGGTCACTGATTAGATTTAAAGTAAACTAAACATTTTGCATCGGAGCCTTAATAAAGCAACGCAGTGAAAACAAATTTATTGATATTGGCTTGATTAGTAATACTAGGGACGATTAAGTAAATATCTCGGATGAGTAAGATTATTTGAAAGTTGATATGGCGTATTCATATTCCTCCAGAGTTAGCATCTTCTCATTTGAAGATATTCGGAAATGCCCAGGAGATATTCTATCGTCTTGTATTTTCCCCTTAATTGCGTAGAGACACTATTGGATTCCTGTGTATAACAGATACAAAATACATTTAAGTCATTCAAATACATTTTCCTCTAAGTTTGAGTTTGCACTTTTACATAAAAATATCATTTGCGGAGCT